>JANAVB010014796.1:15358118-15568118 GCA_029216955.1 Iris pallida | reverse complement strand
TATTATTATGAGTTAACTCTAGTCAACACATGAATATACATTAAAAATTAGTTATCTATAATCATTGCTAAAAGCTCTTAGATTCTAGTGGTTTTAGTGGCTTGGGTTGTCTACCCCTGTGGATTATAAGGTATCCATTTAAGTCCCCCTATCTTTACTTGTATAATCATCCTTAGTACTTATTCATAGATGTGCCTTAATCATCTAATCTTGGTATGTTAAAGCCATATCTATCTATTCTTATACGCATAAGCGAGTATCCTAGGATACCCTTTACCAATATCTTGATGCTAACTCAATTACCTATAATGTTATTACAACATCATACCCATTTCTTAGTGCTCCCTCTATGTGTAAATGGGCATGCTTGCCAAGCACCATCCCATATGGTACCAAGTTCATATTCCCTTGTCTTAGTGTATGAATACTATATACTCATCATGCTTAACTGACTGCTATAATATTGTACCCCAAATTCATTACTCTATTGTATATATCTAACCTGTATTAGCTATAAGTGTTCAACCTGGATCCCCTTATACAGGCATCAACGTGGTACTCGAATGCTGTCAACAGTGGGCTTGTTGCTACTGTGTGATGTCCCAATTTCCTTACTGGCCTGCATTCAACCTCGACCCCCTTCTATTTACAAATCCTACAAATAATCCATTTGAGACTGCTATATAAGTGTACAAGGATTTGATACCCATTCTATCTTGAATGCTCATCTGGATACCTGGTACCATATGTTCTTCATATACAGTTTGGTAATTGTCCCATGTTCTTTCTCTGCCATATGTACAGGGATTTTTGGTATCCTTCCTGTCCATGGCTGAACTGACACTAGTACCCCCAATGATGCTCTGATACATAAGGTATTTGGCTTGATACTCTGATACTTAGTTGGACCTGTGGGTAACACCTTTCTAGCCTAATGTTTGGCTGGACTAGGGTACATGAAACCCTCTGTACAACCTATAGTATAATCCTTCCAAAGCTTGTGAATATTGCTCATATACTGTAGGACACATACCCTGGCTATTGTTCTGATACCACTCATTCTATACTCTATTAGTTTTGTACAGGAGCTCGAGCCCCAACTCCTGTTACTTGTTGTCCCTTCCTTACTGAATAGTACACAGGGATTCATACATAACTGGTATACCCCTTGGAACACCTATATGCAAGCATATGCATCAGTACTATGGGTATAGTACTTATGCATAGTAAAATAGTTTGTATACCTCTACTGCACCTTCTTTATAGCTAGAGACTTGATAACATTGCCCCTACTGGTAGTCTAATCAATATCCTGTGTAGATTTTCTTGTATGTTAATGAGACTAGTACCTATACTAGGTGTTGGCACTAATACGAACATCCTAGTGGTTCCTCTCCCAGGCACTTCCCAGGTCTGTACAGAGATAACCCTATCTACATTTTAGGGGTGACTACCAACCAATACTCCTCTGATAGCTGAAACAACTACAGGTTTTGTGCAGGGATTTAACTCCTGCAGAAAGCAATACATGATCTTGTATTGGCTTTAGTGGCCAAAATGATCAACCATAATCGAATGATAGCAATCTAGGGTACAGATATTAGATCGATTCCATTTGAGCCTTCAAAGATGACCATCTAACCTGCTCTTTCCTTATGCTTAGACAATTGATACATTGTGTAATTCTGACACAAAAGAAAATCTTGACCCAGGTTGTAACTTACCCATACTCCTAGTTAATTGAGTAGTAAAGTATGCATCTATCATTATGTACTTAGATGAGAAGAGCACAGAGTAGTTTTTATAAGGTATGGATTGCTTGTCCATAATATCAGGAAAGAATCTCCTATATATTTGACTGAACCAAATCTTCCTTGTGTAATTCCCTTGTCTTAACAGTATGGAACCATTGGACCTGGAGATGTCCTCTTGTTAGTTTTGAGTGGTGAGCTACCTTGTTCATGTTACAGGTGCAAGACCGATCAGTGATATTCTACCTTACCACCACTTGGCCCTTATGCTACTAATTCCAGTTATGTATATGGATGTGCACCCTATACTTTAGGTCATATGGCATCTAATCTATCCTATTCGAACTAGCTTGCTCAGGTATCCCTCATATAAGCTACGGCTTAGTTCTTCACCCTTCCCGGGTCAACAGATATGTATGGTGACTTTCCCTATAACCTGGGTACTATCACAAGCCTGCAATTACCTAGAGCATTCTCAAACACAAGTTAGAGCCTATGCCTGCATATGTCTATTATACCTAGTACATTTGCTTGTACATATATGATTTCCTTATCTAAGACACCTAGGACTACTAGAGACACCTTCATCTATTGTTTTAGACTCTTTTCTACCTCTGTATTCGGTCACACCCATATGCAGGAATATAGTCTTAAACAAAGTATCTACTACACATTGGTGTAATTGACATATAGGGTATGATCTGATACAAAGTGTCAATCTGGTATCGGATGCAATCTGATACCATGTATCAAAGTCGATACCAGTATCAATCCTGACACCCAGTAGTCTGGATTCCCTGTATACCCAATTGTTCTTCCTCTTAGGATTTTAATCATACACTTATGCATCCTAATTCTAACTCATAATAAATGACAAGATTTACCACTCCAAAAATAGATTTAACTTACCTCCTTGATGGTGATGACAGGTTTGGACTGTTTCTCGATCGAACTGGAACTCCCTTTAGTTTCCTGCCTGCTTTTCTTAGTGAAGGAGAGCAATATGCTGCTAGGGTTTGTAGAGGAAGGCTCGACTACAACTCTCCTTTTATATAACAAGTTTTGGGATTAGGTCAATTTCTCTGAGGCTTGGAAGAGATCTTGTTGAAGAAGGGATCAGATTTGAACCCAGGGTGATCGGCTACCAACGGGAATTTAAATTCCACTTTTACACAAAGCCCCCTTGGGAAAATCGATTTGTGCTAATAAGGGTTTAGAGAACCCTCCCTTGCAAAATCCGAAGTTAAAGAAAAATATAGGGCTCTATCCTCATGAGGTCGGCCAAATGAAAGGATTTGAATTCCTGAACTTTTGAATTTGAAACATATTTGCTAAACCCCTTTATCAACCTGGTTTTACATAACTCACATTTTCCTATTATCTAAACTAAATTGACCATGAGAATAGATATAAACAACAATAAAATAAAAATAAAAATAAAAATTATACAAAAAGGAAGAATTTTGGTTTAAGGGTTTACAAATCTACCCTCCTTAAAAATAATTTCGTCCTCGAAATTTAGTAAAGCCACGATCTACTAGAATGAATAGTCTACTGCTATAAAAGTAATTCAATTGCTCTTAAATCAAAGTCTAATATAGGCCTATCTATAATACTACTGCCAATATCTACTAGAAATTTCTGCCAGTTGCTCCTTATGGTGTTGTCGCATCCTCCGTGATCATGGCATAAGCTTGTCCTCCCTGTGCGGCTGGTAGTAGTGGGGCACTCGCATTTCTCTTCGAACAATTTTGAGACCTATGTTGGTTGGACCCACAAGTCCAACACAAACCTAACGAACCACGAAATTTTTTTTGTACGTGGCCTCTCTTCATGCAATACTGGCAGATAGGGACATCTTGGACTTGATGTGGGGCCACTCGTGGTTGCTGATGATACTACTGTGCTGAGGTCTTCTTTGGGACATTAGGACGTTTTGTCGCTCCTGATTGGCTGATGCCTCCTCCGTATGCGTCTCTGTCCCTCTTTCACTTTCGCTTCAATTCTTTCTCTATCGCCTATGCGACCTTCAAGATTCTCCTGTAGGTTGTGGCTTGACTGGTGGCGATGGCTAGGTGGATTTCATGTGATAACCCTTTCTTAAACTTCTTGGCTTTGGCTTCAGGGGTCATGGCATCTGCGAAGCGGCTGAGACGGGAAAACTCTGTGGTGTACTCGTTGATGGTGAGGTTGCCCTGCTCTAGGCTCTCGAACTCACTCTCCAACTCTTCGCGGGCTGCTTCAGGATAGAACTTTTCCTTGAACAACTCTTTGAACTCATCCCAAGTCACGTCTGGTGTGGTAAATCAGGGCTCATCTCTATACCATGTGCGGGCGATGTCGTAAAGCTGCATGCTAGCTGACTCGATCTTCATGTCTTCAAGAACTCGAGTCATCCGAAGAATTCGATCGACGTTCTCTAACCACTTATCCACATATAGAATCCTTTCCTTCCCCTTGAATTTTCTGGGCCTAAGGTCCATGAAATTCTTGGAAGTTCCAGGACACGATCGTGGAGCATCTCTAGTCTGGAGAGCCTCTCTCAAGGTGTCGCAAAAAGTGTTGGCCTACACCATCTGGGAAGCAACGAGCTGCTGGAAGATTTCGAGGAAAGTAGCATTATCCAGCACAGGTGGCGGAGGCAGAATGTGTGCTAGATACACGACATATATTGCTGGTGCTGGATGTATGGTAGGAGTTGGATATAGAACATGTGCTCGATGCGAAACTTGTGCTAGTGGTGGGACAGATGCTGAAGGCAGAACGGGTGCTGGTGGTGGAGTCTGCGGAGGAAACTGTGGGGGTGGTAGAATATCGTCTCTGCAAAATCTCGAGAATTGCGGCTGTGGCGGATTGCCCATATGAGTAAGTTGGCCTCCCTGTGTCGGTGGGGTCATGTACGTAAAGAATCCTCCTGTAGTTGGTGGGGTGTTCCGAGAAGCTTTGTTCCTGTCTTGAGAATCCATTTACTGCAAAAAAGAAAACATTTAGCCGCTGAAGAATTTAAGCATGAGGCAAGTCAAGAATTCAATGAAAATCAAGGATAAAGATCAATAATGTGTTCAATATATGTGGATGAGATCCTAAGTGTCTAATCCTATTTGCAGGCTCACGTCGGTACAGTGACGTAACTGAAGTGATTAACGTAGACCTGCTTGGGCCACCAAAAAAACTTGTCACGACCCGCACCCGCTTTTCGGATACGAGGCGTGTCCAAGCCTAGCCTACGCCACAGTGTCGACGATAGAAAGCTGTCTAGTACACACAAGTCACGGAGTCTATAGAACTAACATGGTAGTCTAGATCTCATCCACGAAAATATGATACAATTATTCAAATAAGACTGAATAAAGAATGATAATATAAAATAAAGTATCAAGTTTATCGAAAATTCCAGTTACGTCCGGTGGACACAAATCCAGTACCAATAGACGAAAATAAAATAGAACATAAAAATGAAACAACTGAGTCTAAACTGCTAATCATCAAGATACCCTCAAATGCAGTGGTACTGTGGTCCAATGCTGGCTCAAACCTACTCGTGTACACCTGGCTCAACACTCGGCTAAACCTGAAGAGATCATCAGGTCCTCAGAGGACTAGCAAGATACATCATATACAAGCTTTTCTAACATCTAACAGTTTATCATGCAAGAAGGAAATCCATGATATAAACAAGAAAAGACTAAGCGATCATGATACATGAATATAAGAACAACTACGCATAAATGAACTGCTAGAAGAAAACAAGTGAACACATGTCAAAAGATCAATCGGATACCAAACCCTCACCCCTAGAGTGGACTCGCAGGTTTGAAACTAATCACTAACCCTCGCCCCTAGTGTGGACTCGCAGGTTAGTTCAAGGCAATCACCCTCGCCCCTAGTGTGGACACGCAGGTGCAAATAGTCAACCCTCGCCCCTAGTGTGGACTCGCAGGTTAAGAAAATGACAAATAGAAAATAGCAGTTCAACTATAGCGCATTAGTTCTATGATACGACTTAATCAAGCACAAGTGTGAACACGACCAATAAACCATAAGGCTAACTGTGAACAAGGGCTATGTATCAGTGGAGTAAACTACTATGATAAATCACATGTCAGCAATGAAAGAGACTGGATAATGAAAGGCAGTGAATATAAATAAAGCTGTAAAAAAGGCAAGGTATTCTTGCCTGTGGTCCTAACCTGCGATTATGGTTCAAGTGCTGAGTCCGAGTCCAAGGCACCAATTATTATGAGTTAACTCTAGTCAACACATGAATCTATATTAAAAATAAGTTATCTATAATCACTGCTAAAAGCTCTTAGATTCTAGTGGTTTTAATGGCTTGGGTTGTCTACCCCTATGGATTATAAGGTATCCATTTAAGTCCCCCTATCTTTACTTGTATAATCATCCTTAGTACTTATTCATAGATGTGTCTTAATCATCTAATCTTGGTATGTTAAAGCCATATCTATCTATCCTTATACGCATAAGCGAGTATCCTAGGATACCCTTTACCAATATCTTGAGGCTAACTCAATTACCTATAATGTTATTACAACATCATACCCATTTCTTAGTGTTCCCTCTATGTGCAAAGGGGCATGCTTGCCAAGCCCCATCCTATCTGGTACCAAGTTCACATTTCATTGTCTTAGTGTATGAGTACTATATACTCATCATGCTTGACTGGCTGCTATAACACTGTACCCCAAGTTCATTACTCTATTGTATATATCTAACCTGTATTAGCTATAAGTGTTCAACCTGGATCCCCCTTATACAGGCATCAACGTGGCACTCGAATTCTGTTAACAGTCGGCTTGTTGCTGCTGTGTGATGTCCAAATTTCCTTACTGGCCTGCACTCAACCGCGACCCCCTTCTATTTATAAATCATGTAAATAATCCATTTGAGGCTGTTATATAAGTGTACAAGGATTTGATACCCATTATATCTTGAATGCTCATCTGGATACCTGGTACCATATGTTCTTTATATACAGTTTGGTAATTGTCCCATGTTCTCTGTCTGCCATATGTTGAGGGATTTTTAGTATCCTTCCTGTCCATGGCTGAACTGACACTAGTACCCCCAATGATGCTCTGATACAAAAGGTATTTGGCTTGATACTTTGATACTTAGTTGGACCTGTGGGTAACACCTTCCTAGCCTAATGCTTGGCTGGACTAGGGTACAGAAAACCCTCTGTACAACCTATAGTATAATTCTTCCAAAGCTTGTGAATATTGCTCATATACTGCAGGACACATATCCTAGCTATTGTTCTGATACCACTCATTCTATACTCTGTTAGCTTTGTATAGGAGCTCGAGCCCCAACTCCCATTACTTGCAGCCCCTTCCTTATTGAACAGTATACAGGGATTCATAAATAACTGGTATACCCCTTGGAACACCTATATGCAAGCCTATGCATCAGTACTATGGGTATAGTACTTATGCATAGTATAATAGTTTGTATACCTCTACTGCACCTTCTTTATTGCTACTGACTTGATAACCTTGCCCCCTACTGGTAGTCTAATCAATACCCTTTGTAGATTTTCTGTACTTTAATGAGACTAGTACCTATACTAGGTGTTGGCACTAACATGAACATCCTAGTGGTTCCTCCCCCAGGCACTTCTCAGGTCTATACAGAGATAACCCTATCTACATTTTAGGGGTGACTACCAACTAATACTCCACTGATAGCTGAAACAACTACAGATTTCGTGCAGGGATTTAACTCCTGCTGCAGAAAGCAATACATGATCCTGTATTGGCTTTAGTGGTCAAAATAATTAACCATAATCGAATGATAGCAATCTAGGGTACAGATATCAGATCGATTCCATTTGAGCCTTCAAAGATGACCATCTAACCTGCTCTATCCTCATGCTTAGACAATTGATACATAGTGTAATTCTGACACAAAAGAAAATCTTGACCCAGGTTGTAACTTGCCCATACTCCTAGTTAATTGAGTAGTAAAGTATACATCTATCATTATGTACTTAGATGAAAAGAGCACAGAGTAGTTTTTGTAAGGCATAGGTTGCTTGTCCATAATATCAGGAAGGAACCTCCTATATATTTGACTGAACCAAATATCCCTTGTGTAATTCCTTTCTCTTAACAGTATGGAACCATTGGACATGGAGATGTCCTCTTGTTAGTTTTGAGAGGTGAGCTACCTTGTTCATGTTATAGGTGTAAACCCGATCAGTGATACTCATCCTTACCACCACTTGGCCCTTATGCTACTAATCCCAGTTATGTATATGGACATGCACCCTATACTTTAGGTCATATGGCATCTACTCTATCCTATTCGAACTAGCTTGCTCAGGTATCCCTCCTATAAGCTACAGCTTAGTTCTTCACCCTGCCTGATCAACGGATCTGTATGGTGACTTTCCTTAAAACCTGGGTATTATCAAGCCTGCAACTACCTAGAGCATTCTTAAACACAAGTTAGAGCCTATGCCTGCATATATCTATTATACCTTGTACATTTGCTTGTACCTATATGATTTCCTTATCTAAGACACCTAGGACTACTAGAGACACCTTTATGTATTGGTTTTAGACTCTTTTCTACCTCTGTATTTGGTCACTCCCATATGCAGGCATACAGTCTTAAATAAAGTATGCTGCACAATGGTGTAATTGACATATAGGGTATGATCTGGTACAAAGTGTCAATCTGGTATCGGATGCAATCTGATACCATGTATCAAAGCCGATACCAGTATCAATCCTGACACCCAGTATTCTCGATTCCCTGTATACCCAATTGTTCTTCCTCTTAGGATTTTAATCATACACTTATGCATCCTAATTCTAACTCATAATAAATGACAAGATTTACCGCTCCAAAAATAGATTTAGCTTACCTCCTTGATGGTGATGACAAGTTTGGACTGTTTCTCGATCGAACTGGAACTCCCATTTGTTTCCTGCCTGCTTTCCTTAGTGAGGGAGAGAAATATGTTGCTAGGGTTTGTAGAGGAAGGCTCAACTACAATTCTCCTTTTATATAACAAGTTTTGGGATTAGGTCAATTTCTCTGAGGCTTGGAAGAGATCTTGTTGAAGAAGGGATCGGATTTGAACCCAGGGTGATCGGTTATCAACAGGAATTTAAATTCCACTTTTGCACAAAGGCCCCTTAGGAAAATCGGTTTGTGCTAATAAGGGTTTGAAGAACCCTCCCTTACAAAATCCGAAGTTAAAGTAAAATATAGGGCTCTATCCTCATGAGGTCGGCCAAATGAAAGGATTTGAATTCCTGAACTTTTGAATTTGGAACATATTTGCTAAACCCCTTTATCAACCTGGTTTTACATAACTCACATTTTCCTATTATCTAAACTAAATTGACCATGAGAATAGATATAAACAACAATAAAATAAAAATAAAAATAAAAATTATACAAAAAGGATGAATTTTGGTTTAAGGGTTTACAGCAGGACAGATCCAACAGAGGACTGGACATGACAATACCTCCAATGATACCATATTGTTTCATGACTAACAATGGACTGAACTAATGGTTAAAGGGGACTCAATATGATATGCAACTAGAACCATATGGCATTTGTAGTAGGCAGAATATTATAATACAGTGAGAAGGGCAGTACAAACAAGAAAATTGAACTCAAGTGTTCAGTAGAAATCGATCATAATATAGTATGATTTGACATGATGTAGGTAAGGATGGATTGATATATTAATAGACTGAAACATATAACTAAATAGGACTGACCATGAGGGATACTTGGTCAATAGTATGAAGGGATCTGATTAGTCATGGATTGACACTGAACAAGCATGGACTGGTCAATTGAACAATTGAACTGGACTTTGGGTACTGCAGGACTGAACACAACTTATGAGGATATGTGGACAGATCGATTGGAACAGGTTGATACTTCAATGACTCAAAATCAAATGGGAAGAAGAACTGAACCAACATGTGAATGTACGGATGACACCACAATGAAGGGTTAGCATACTCATCAAAATAGTGACTGAATCAAGGAAGCAATGGACTGCACATGTATGCTCGACTGCATTATACTGCAGGTCATTACAATTGGGTGGTTGGACCTAATGATGCAGGACATACATAAGAAATGATGATATATGGAATGCACAGTAGCAGGGCAGTGCAATGGATGGACAATGCAAGTTTGGTCAGATTAAAGCAAGTAGTTCCAGTTATTAACTCCTAATGGGTATGATCCTAACTAAACTATAGGACAACACAAAGTAGGGACAGAACAACCAAAACAGAAGCTATAGCTAGTAAATTAAATACCTGAGCAATAAAACCCCAAATCCTTCCTTAGCCAAACTAACCTCACTGATACAAGGATATTACATAACCTGTGGACTGCACAGACCCAACCCAAGGCTAAAACAGTGAGCTAAAACCATGTACCAAAGTCCCCAAATCCTATTTAACCCCTCAAACTTATTCTATATCACTAGACAACCATAATATAGTTAAGACGTAGCAAATCAAATCCATGACAATATGTAAAACTGAAATTTAATCATTAAAAATCCTAAGAGTACATTTTATCGAACACTTGGTGTGCGTATCCGATATTCTCGTGATACACACATCAAACCAATCCGAAATTGACCCAACTTCTTCCTAATGCGAGAGGGACCCTAAATGAATGCACCTACATCAATGAATGTGAAATTAGAAGGCTTAGAGGGCTCTTACCAGTTGGGAGTTGGAATCCCAATGAAAAAAAATCTCTAGATCTAGACTTCCACCAAGCTCCAATGGTCAAATTGCTCCAAATGCTTCCAAGCTACGCAATAGAGGCTTCCTCTCTCCAAGGTGAAGAGATTGCAAGTGGTTTGAGAGAACTTGGACTAGACTTGGGAGATGGAGGAATTTGGAGAAGAACACCAAATTAGGGTTAGGTTTCAAAATAAAAGTGTTTTCCATAAATAAATTCACTTTATTTATTTGTGTTTCTGGGAAAATACAACTGTAGGAATCCGATCTAGAAGACGATCGCTTTATCCCTTGGACGATGCAAAGAAGAAAAGCTCTCAAGAATTCGACAGCAATTTAGATATTCTGTATATCTATACAATGAATGAGAAAAGAACTCTATTTATAGAGTCAAAAATAACTAAAAGATAACTGCCCTCATAACTTATGCATAGTTGATAATCACGCAGGACTCAATCATACGCAAAGTCGATGAGCAGTTACTGGACATGGCCTATAACTGTTAGACACATGGCAATCGTGCATGAGTCGTGTGCAAGCTACTGGGCATGCATACGAGAGATCTGTGGCATGTCTGCCACGTACTCCAATTTGATAATTTGAGATGATAATCCACGCCAACTGGTTAAGGATGAAATCTACGCAGACTTGAGGCAGAAAGCTCAGAATACACGCAAACTTGAGGAAGGAACACTGAAGTTCAAAATATACGCAGACTTGAGGAAGGAGCACTGAAGTTCAAAATACACGCAGACTTGAGTCAGCATGGCCAGCTGTCTTGATTCGACGTGCCTTGACTGACACAAAATCTCTGTCATTGATTGCTTTGTCAGTCACATTAAATGATGATAAGCTCTTTTTGGTACGCCAACTTGATGAAGACTGAATCTTGTTGAAGAAGATTTCAAAAATCACGCGATAGTCGGCTGAGATCTCTCGAGTTCCGTGCATACATGGCATACGAGGAGACATTTATTGACTGTTGTGCTGTCAGTCATAATTACAATCTGACAAATGATGAGCTGTCTTTGCGTACTTTTGAGGAAATAACTTGAGAGAACTCAGCGTGTTTTTGAGGAAATAATCTGAGAAAACTTAGCGTATCTTTTAGACATTTTTCTGATGGGCTGTATTAACTCAGCGTGACTTCATTTTTGAGGCCTACAAAACCCCCTTCAAAGTTTTCGAAAAATAATAAATTATTTCGAAATACTTTGAAATCAAGATGAAAAAAATGAATTTAGCCACGCTATAATGATATAAAAAGAGATTTCTTCCGAAATGATTGGGCTGTTGGGATTCTGTGTGGTTTGGGATCCCGTGATAAACCCTATTTCAAAGCAAATGATTAAGGATTTGCCGTTTGGAATTCTTTTGTGAGCCTATATAAAGGCCATAAACCACTCTTATTTCTTTTACTTGCTTTAGAGAGAGAGAAATCTACACAGAAGAACTCTTCATCGTCTTTCTCGTCTCCTCCTTCTTCCCTCTTAGAAATGGCTCCTAAGAATGCTCAGGCTAAGGGCAAGGCTCCTGCCACATCCTCGCATGCCACCACCGACCGACTTCCTCGTCGTGAAGCCATTCATCCCCCCATGCAACGTAAGCATGCTGATGATGGGGATATGAACCGATGAAGATGAACTCCACATAGAAATTTCTTTAGGATGCTTAAAACAATGATGATGAACTTTCGAAATATATCCCCCTTCTTAGGGCAAAGGATATTTAATAAAGTATGCCCCCTCTTTAGGGTTGGCTATACTTCACATCTTCGTGTTTACGAAGCTCTGTGTTTTACGCAAATGAGCATGGCTCTCATGACTCTGCGTGATTTTTCATTTATTGGCAGAGATGTCAATATTAAATTATTCACGCAGACTTCTGAGAATCATCCTCTGGATAGATTAACCTTGATCTGTCAGCGTACTTTTGTTATTTTTACTTCAGTGTGATTCTGGCAATGATGCGTGACTTTCATCCCAATCTGTCTAAACTTTGCGTAAATTAATCACATGCATGATTTTGGCAGCATATCTGTCTGATTCATGCGTGCTTTATGAAATTTTCCTTGAACGCTGCTAAGCACCCATAAAACTCATAGACATAGATTTTTCTGAAGTCTGCATGATAAAACATATCTGATCTTTTCTTCTTTTCTTTTCTGTAGTGAACATCCAAAGTGAAGAGGCTGAATATGAAGGATACATGAGCTTTTCATTTAAACATGACTTTTCTCATGTAAAATTTCCTCAATTTGATACTCCTGAAACCAGATTGTCTTTACTGAAGAATCAAGACCACACAACTCTGCTCTGTCTGATAAATGGTGAACCATTCCAGAGTCTTGACTTGGTATTTCATAAGAAACCAGCTTTTCTGTTTGGGGATGCCATAGCACACAAATCTCAGCCCAAAGGAATCAGGAAGAAAGTCTGTTTCTATTTTGAAGGTGATACGAGGACACCCATGTACTGGCCGAAGGTGTCTAGGGGTTTATCTATAATGCGATTTATGCATGCCAGTTACTCCAAAAAAAATGTCATGGCATCTAACAGAAAATCAGCAAGTGAAGGCGAGCCAAATTATCTACAAGAAAGACGGATTTTACAGTGCTTCGGAGAATCACGTCTCTTTGTTTCGTGGTTTGAAGCCGGGATGTGTGCCACTAAAGGACTCGTCTATATTGATGCCATTTAGAACACCCATCTTCATAAATGAATTCATGTCGAATGATAAGGCAATTTATCCTACTGATTCAACGCCGAGGATGATAGGCTTGATGAATCAAGAGAACATGAGATGGAGGACTCTAGTCCACTGGGTTCTGGATAAATATGAGAATGATTTGAAGGAGATAAATCTTTATGACGCAATCGTCAATTCTTCTTATGGCTTCAAACCCAATCCATTTTTATTCCTGGCCTTGGTTGAGAGATACAATCACCGGACAGGGACTTTTATGACTCCCAAAGGGGAGATGGGTTTTGCTCTTCACGAGATGGAATACATCTCGTATCTACCTACAGGCACATTGCCATATGAAGAATATGTGCCTACAACTGAGGAGCTGAATTTTCTGTCGTAGAAGAACCCGGAGATGGTGCATCTCTTCGAAGAAATGATGTGCCATTTCGGCACATGTACCCTCTTTTATAAGAGTACTAAGGATGAAGTCGGCTGCCATTTCCAGAAGTGGATGTCTTATCTGTTCATTAATCGTGAAAAAGACGAGAAGAAGATAAATGAAAAGAGGAAGTATCAGATCAATTCCTTCAAACCCCTTTCTGAAAGTGAGATCACCAATCTGCTGGAGAAGTATGATTGTAAAGATTTTACAATCAATGAAGATTGGTATGAATTTAAAGCCGGAACCACTTTCAAGTCATATGTTAGACAAAGTAGAAAACCTTTATCGAAGAAAGGTCATTTAGCTGGATTCCTCTCCCTCTGGCTAAGAAGATTTATTGCTCCCGACTCTTGCTCTTTGGATAAGATACACAGAGGCATCATTTTTGCAGCAGTGCGCCTCATGTACGGCTACAAGATAGATTTGTTATCAGCGATGACTTGCAGGCTGAATGCAGGTCTTCAAAACTTTGTAACCACCATGTTATCTGATCAAAGGAAGATGACCGATGATTTCTCGAGAATAGAGATGCCATATACTTATTTGTATGGTTGGCTTCTTCTTCACCATGACGGTTTGATACCTCCAGGAGCAGGAGGGAGCGGCAGTCTCTTTTTAGAGAAATATGCTGGAGAAACTTTCTGGAAGGTTCATACACTTCCAGAATGCAGAAATGTTTTGAACCGAGCGTCACATTGGTCAATTCAATGTGTTCCTCCACTACCAGGTTATGAGAGCATGCCTCTGAATATGATAGATGGAGAGAAAGGGCACAGGCTAGATGACGTAGCCTTTCAGTGGTTGCAACGAATTCGACCATCTCACCTGGTATATCGTCATGAAGAAATGACGTATTTAGAACCATATTTGCCGAGTCGATTCGCTCGACAGTTTGTGTCACGCCCCGATTCGATAGAATCGATAGTCGTCCCCCGGGCGTGATGCCGTGCAAGCCTAAGTTGCGCTTGCACAAGGCGGTTCATAAGGTTATCCGAAACAACAGCATATATAAGAGTACGCAGAGAAATTGAACACATTCATTTAGAGAAGGAAACTTGCATTTTCATTGATAATAAGTATATTACAGACTCGATTACAAAAGAGGCCTCGCGGGCTTACAACCGACATCGATGAGATAGACATTCCATACATTTACATCCCTTTTTACAAACATCAAAATGACTCTCTAAGACCTGGGATCGGCGAGAGTCTGTGACTCATGATGCAGTTGGGTCGGAGTCTTCAAAATATTGCAGAACTAGCCTTCGCACTAGCAAGGCTTCAAAAGAAAGGAGCGTCGCCTTCAGTTCCTTAGCACGCTATCCTGGTCCCGAGTACCTGTTGAGAGCGAGGGTCAGCACTTTACACTTTGTGCTGGTGCGTGGCAATTTAAATCCCGTGCTCTCATTTGTTGAAGAATTCAAGTGAGCGTGCATACAAATCTTTAATGAAGTTTCTAGCCATCCTACTCAATTCAAACTTATATTTGAAGGCACAACCGTATAATGACAACAGATCTTACCCCCGACAGAGCGTGCCGTCGTAGCGTAAACTTACCATGTTCTTCCCTGTCATGTTTATATTAAAGATTCGTAATTGAGTACGTTCGTGAAGGTCACTGGCACGACAAGCCATCCTGGACATATAGCTTGGTAGACAGGATCCTTTCAGCGCAGGTAGCGAGCCCCGTTGAAAGCCCCTGCCTACTGTGGCATGCATCCGGCATAGCTATCCGTGTTTCTTCCTAGGCCGGAACGGTCCCGTGGCCCCGGGATGCCGTCCGAAGAAACAATCGCCCTTGTCGACAAGTTGTCCATGACCGTGCTAAGTTAATTGTTATTTTAAGGCACATCTTATAGTATCGTTGCGACATTCATTTAATCGATTCATCCATCCTTAGCACGGTTCTATATGATTTTGATAACTGCAGGCACGATAATATTCTATGACAAGCATCTGTATATTCGTGTTCGTGGGACATCGTGTAGCCGTTCATTTGAAATATCATTCATGTCGTTGTATTACATCTAGCATAGCACATGTCTAGTATTGATAATGTATTAGAGAAGAGGGTCGAGGGAAGAAGGGTCAGCCACTCACCTTAGTATTTACTTGAGGCGAGAAACTGGTTGGCCGCGCTAGACGTTGCCTACGCGATTACCTGAAATCGCACAAGCAACCAATTAGAACACTGTATTATTCAAGGAAATTCGATACGAATGCGAAGTTCGAAACGTAAGCCATGAAAACCATCGAAACATTCACGAAAACGCATTCAGAAAACAAAGCCAAAACCAACGCAAGCGGCGTGAAAAGCAGAGCAACGGGAGGTCTCTCCCGACTCAGCCGCAGAGTCAATCCTTGAGGTGCAGCCCGCTGAATATGGGACTTGGTTCCGAAGAAGCCATTCCATAACGGGGAATGGATCTTAATTCAACCGTTCCCGTTCGATCGATTCGATCGATCCCGACCTATCGGTTCCGACCGAGTCGATAGCGACAGTGTTCCTTTCTCGCGCACCCCGTGGACGAACAATAGGGCACGATGTAGGGACGGGGTACTACACCATAACCAACTAAGAAAAAGTTTCGTCCTCGAAACTTAAGAACAGAACCTACCTCTACGAAAACATTGAAGGAAACTTCTCCTTCATCTCTGACTCGAGTTCCCATGTCGACTCTTCTGCCGCATGGTTCCTCCAGAGTACGCGGACGAGAGGGATCGCCCTATTCCGCAACAGCTTATCCTTGCGTTCTAAGATTTGAACGGGCTCTTCAACGTAGGATAAGTCGGACTTTAGCTCCAGCTGGCCAAAATCCACCACGTGGCTAGGGTCGTGCACGTACTTCCGCAGTTGGGAGACGTGGAAGACATTGTGCACACCTTCGAGCGCCGGCGGTAGGGCAATTTTATAGGCCACTGGAGCGACCCGCTCGAGTATTTCGAACGGCCCAACGAATCTCGGACTCAGCTTCCCCTTCGCGCCGAACCGAGTAACTCCTCGCATGGACGACACCTTCAGGAACACATGATCGCCCACCTGGAACTCAAGCGGTCTTCGATGGGTATCGGCGTAGCTCTTTTGCCGACTCTGTGCAATCTTCAGTCTTTCTCGAATGAGCTTGACCTTTTCCACAGTCTGTTCCACCAGCTCCGGGCCGAGTATCTGCCGTTCCCCGACTTCATCCCAGCAAATGGGCGATCTGTACTTCCGGCCGTACAAAGCTTCATACGGCGCCATTTGGATGCTGGACTGATAGCTATTGTTGTATGCAAATTCTGCCAACGGTAGGTGGACGTCCCAGCTTGATTTGAAGTCAATTGCGCAGAGCCGTAGCATGTCTTCGAGAATCTGATTAACGCGCTCCGTTTGGCCGTCGGTCTGAGGATGGTAAGCTGAGCTGAACTGCAACTTGGTACCCAGCGCCGACTGAAGGCTACTCTAGAACCGCGACATGAACCGTGAATCCCGATCAGAGACGATGGATACTGGAACTCCGTGCAGCCGTACTATCTCGTCAAAATAAATCTGCGCCAGACGATCAACGCTCCAAGTAACTTTGATGGCAATGAAGTGCGCTGACTTGGTTAGTCGATCGACGATGACCCAGATGGCGTCGCTCCCCCGTGGTGTCTTCGGCAGGCCAACAATAAAGTCCATCGTGACATGATCCCATTTCCACTCTGGAATGGCAAGGTTCTGCATCTCCCCGCCCGGTCGTTGATGCTCAGCTTTTACCTGCTGACAGGCCATGCATTGCGACACGAAGAGCGCCACATCTCTCTTTATCCCGTGCCACCAGAAGGTCGTGCGGAGGTCCTTATACATCTTGGTACTGCCTGGATGTAATGTATATTTCGTATAATGGGCCTCCGACATTATTTCCTTTCGTAGTTCTGAATCATCCGGAACACATAGTCGGCCATTCATTCTCAGCACGCCGGTCTTGTCTTCCGCAAAATCGGTCGCACTACCTGTTGAAATTCGCTCGCGCATTTTCTTCAGGTACGGATCATCCTTCTGAGCGGTCTTGATCTTTTCCAGCAAACTCGGCTCTAACTGCAGCTGCGCCAACCGTATATCCCTGAATCGAACCCGGAGATCGATGCCCATTTCTTCTAAATCTTGTAATAGTCTGCGGTTGATGGATAGCGAGGCAAGATATTTTCGACTCAGAGCGTCCGCCACCACATTTCCCTTGTCCAGAGTGTAGTCGATCGTCAAGTCATAGTCTTTGATCAGTTCGAGCCAGCGCCGCTGTCGTAAGTTCAACTCCTTCTGAGTGAAGAGATACTTGAGGCTCTTGTGGTCGGTATAGATCGCGCACGCCACACCATATAGATAGTGACGCCACAATTTCAACGCGAACACAATCGTCGCTAACTCCAAGTCATGCGTAGGATAGTTCTTCTCGTGCGGCTTTAACTGTCTGGAGGCGAAGGATATCACCTTGTTTCGCTGCATGAGCACACATCCCAAGCCGTGGCCTGAAGCATCGCTGAATATCTGAAAACCCTCTGGCCCATCCGGAAGTGCGAGTATAGGTGCCGAAATTAGTCGCTGTTTTAGCTCCTGGAACGAAGCTTCACAGTCATCCGACCACTCATACATGACTCCCTTCTGAGTCAGGCGAGTCAGTGGCGATGCAATCTTCGCAAAGTCTTTCACGAAGCGTCGATAGTATCCCGCCAAACCAAGAAAGCTTCGAATCTCACTAGCAGACGCAGGCCGTTTCCAATCAGCAACAGCTTCCACTTTCTTCGGGTAGACTGCAATGCCTTCGGACGAAATGATGTGACCAAGAAAGGATACGCTGCTTAGCCAAAATTTGCACTTACTCTGCTTCGCGTACAACTCATGTTCTCGAAGTGTTTGCAGCACGGCCCGTAGATGTTCTGCATGCTGTGCCCTGTCTTTCGAGTAGACGAGAATATCATCAATGAAGACTACCACAAATTTATCAAGGAAGGGTCGAAATACCCGATTCATCAGATCCATAAAGGCGGCAGGGGCATTCGTCAGGCCGAATGGCATCACCAGGAACTCGTAGTGGCCGTAACGAGTGCGAAAGGCGGACTTTTGCACGTCGTCTGACTTGATCTTGAGTTGATGATAACCTGAGCGGAGATCAATCTTCGAAAATACCGAGGCGCCTTGCAGTTGATCAAATAAGTCGTCTATGCGGGGCAATGGGTACTTGTTCCGGATGGTGGCTTTGTTCAGCTCCCGGTAATCGACGCACAGACGCAGGGACCCATCCTTCTTCTTTACGAACAATACGGGCGCTCCCCACGGTGAAACACTAGGACGAATAAACCCTTTATCGAGTAACTCTTGTAGCTGGACCTTGAGTTCCTTCAGCTCGGCGGGAGCCATTCTGTACGGGGCCTTAGAAATCGGTCGAGTATCGGGAAATGTATCGATGCTGAACTCGATCTCTCGGTCGGGGGGCATGCCGGGTAGCTCGTCCGGAAACACATCGGGGAATTCTGCCACAACGTCGGTCTGACCTACGTTTGCACCATCCTGTCGCATGTCTCGGACGGACGCCAAGTAGCCTTCGCACCCAGAATGCAGCATCCTCCGAGCAGAGATTGCCGAGATCAACATGCAGGTCGACGACGCCTCACCACACGAAAAGCAGAATTCAGGCACCCCTGGAATGCGGAAGGTGACCGTCTTTCTGGCGCAGTCTATGGTTGCGTTGCACGGCCCGAGCCAATCCATTCCCAGAATGATATCGAAGTCCTTCATATCTAGGACTATCACGTCAAGACCGATCTTTTGACCGCCAATACAGATAATCCCGTCGGCATAAGCTAAATTAGTGAGTATTGGTGTGCCTGAAGGTGTGCTTACGCTAAGGTCGAGGTCTAACGATATCATCAGAAATTTGTGCTCGGCGACAAAGTCCGCCGATATAAAACTATGTGAAGCACCTGAATCAAATAATACACGAGCAGGCACATTATTGAAACTAAGTATACCTGTCACGACCGTATCTGATGCAAGCACTTCATCTCGGGTCATGGCGTAGACACGGCCCTGGGCATTGGGGCGACGGTCTTGGCCATTTTGCAGTGCGGGTTGAGGTGCTCGAGGCGCCGGAACTTGATTCCCCGGACGGTGCTGTGGATGCTGAGGCGTGTTCAAGTTGTTTCTTCTACGCTTCAGGCAGTCTGCATGGTAGTGACCCCTTTTTCTGCAGTAGAAACACCCGCCATTTTGAACTTGACAGTCGACGGCCAGGTGCCCGTTCCGATAACATTTGGTGCAGCGAAGAAGTCTCGAATTATGCGCCTGAAGTTCGCCCTGGTGCCCGTTGTTCGGACGCTTGGTTACGTTATTTCCTCCCGCGTGGCTAGGGCGTTTGTGATTGTAGGTATGCACAGCGCCGGCAGCATCTGGAGGATATTGGCTTTCAAGGCGGAGGGCGTGGTTGAGAGACTCCCCCATCGTTTTGTATTGTGGAACGGACACATGGGCGTAGATGGATTGTCGTAGACCCACTTCGAACCGTCGAGCACGACTTGCCAGGGAGGGCAGGAATTCTCCAGCAAACTTGGCTAACTTGTTGAACTCTGTCGCATACTGTCGCACCGTCATGTTTCCTTGCTTTAGCTGCATGAATTCATTTTCCTTCTCTTGTCGAATGGCTATGGGGAGGTACTCGATCTCGAACGCCTCGCGAAAGGTGGCCCAAGAAATTATCGTTGTCTCGTCGTCGCGTCTGATCGCTCGCTTTTGCACGGCCCACCAGTCGTGCGCGTTTGACCGGAGTAGAAGTTGAGCGCATGCGACTTTCTTGGACTCTTCAACGCCCAGCAGCTCGAACTTGTCTTCTAGTTCCTCTAACCAGTCAATCGCCAAGGATGGATCTTCCGTGCCGTTGAATGAAGTACGGCAACTCTTTGTGAATTTCGACACGTCGAAGTTGGAACTTCTCGGTGCCGCAGGTGTAAGCTCGGGTGCCTCCGGATCGACTTCGCTTTGTCTGACCGCAGGCTCGGTTACGGCATGGGTTGTCGCAGAGTTGTTGTTGTTGTTGGTCACCACCGTCTGAACAATCTGCTGGAGCGTATCAAGCTACTTCTGCTGCAACTTGAATTGTGCTTCGAATCGGGCCTCGAACTGAGTTTGACGTGTCTCCGCCTGCCGTCGATGTTGCTCATTCTGGCATTGACTTTCCTCGGCTTGTCGTTGTTGCGCTTCCATCATGCACAACATCCGCTCCATGGCATCGCTTGAGGGTCCGGGCCTCGAGCTACTCGAGCCGCTCGAAGCACTTTCTTCGTTCGCCGCCACGTTCACCGACATGCCTTCTGGGATTTTGAAGGCAAAATATATTAGTCACCAAACTTATTGCGGGCGTACTCGTATGGAACGACATATCTCATCGACACGAGACCAATGATTTTTTGAAACTAAAAACTCGACATTGGAGGCCAAGGACGTAAAGCCGTGCTCTGATACCATTATGTCACGCCCCATTCGATAGAATCGATAGTCGTCCCCCGGGCGTGATGCCGTGCAAGCCTAAGTTGCGCTTGCACAAGGCGGTTCATAAGGTTATCTGAAACAACAGCATATATAAGAGTACGCAGAGAAATTGAACACATTCATTTAGAGAAGAAAACTTGCATTTTCATTGATAATAAGTATATTACAGACTCGATTACAAAAGAGGCCTCGCGGGCTTACAACCGACATCGATGAGATAGACATTCCATACATTTACATCCCTTTTTACAAACATCAAAATGACTCTCTAAGACCTGGGATCGGCGAGAGTCTGTGACTCATGATGCAGTTGGGTCGGAGTCTTCAAAATATTGCAGAACTAGCCTTCGCACTAGCAAGGCTTCAAAAGAAAGGAGCGTCGCCTTCAGTTCCTTAGCACGCTATCCTGGTCCCGAGTACCTGTTGAGAGCGAGGGTCAGCACTTTACACTTTGTGCTGGTGCGTGGCAATTTAAATCCCGTGCTCTCATTTGTTGAAGAATTCAAGTGAGCGTGCATACAAATCTTTAATGAAGTTTCTAGCCATCCTACTCAATTCAAACTTATATTTGAAGGCACAACCGTATAATGACAACAGATCTTACCCCCGGCAGAGCGTGCCGTCGTAGCGTAAACTTACCATGTTCTTCCCTGTCATGTTTATATTAAAGATTCGTAATTGAGTACGTTCGTGAAGGTCACTGGCACGACAAGCCATCCTGGACATATAGCTTGGTAGACAGGATCCTTTCAGCGCAGGTAGCGAGCCCCGTTGAAAGCCCCTGCCTACTGTGGTATACATCCGGCATAGCTATCCGTGTTTCTTCCTAGGCCGGAACGGTCCCGTGGCCCCGGGATGCCGTCCGAAGAAACAATCGCCCTTGTCGACAAGTTGTCCATGACCGTGCTAAGTTAATTGTTATTTTAAGGCACATCTTATAGTATCGTTGCGACATTCATTTAATCGATTCATCCATCCTTAGCACGGTTCTATATGATTTTGATAACTGCAGGCACGATAATATTCTATGACAAGCATCTGTATATTCGTGTTCGTGGGACATCGTGTAGCCGTTCATTTGAAATATCATTCATGTCGTTGTATTACATCTAGCATAGCACATGTCTAGTATTGATAATGTATTAGAGAAGAGGGTCGAGGGAAGAAGGGTCAGCCACTCACCTTAGTATTTACTTGAGGCGAGAAACTGGTTGGCCGCGCTAGACGTTGCCTACGCGATCACCTGAAATCGCACAAGCAACCGATTAGAACACTGTGTTATTCAAGGAAATTCGATACGAATGCGAAGTTCGAAACGTAAGCCATGAAAACCATCGAAATATTCACGAAAACGCATTCAGAAAACAAAGCCAAAACCAACGCAAGCGGTGTGAAAAGCAGAGCAACGGGAGGTCTCTCCCGACTCAGCCGCAGAGTCAATCCTTGAGGCGCAGCCCGCTGAATATGGGACTTGGTTCCGAAGAAGCCATTCCATAACGGGGAATGGATCTTAATTCAACCGTTCCCGTTCGATCGATTCGATCGATCCCGACCTATCGGTTCCGACCGAGTCGATAGCGACAGTGTTCCTTTCTCGCGCACCCCATGGACGAACAACGGGGCACGATGTAGGGACGGGGTACTACAGTTTGGATATGACCAACTTCATGTTGGGAATGCCACTACTTGCCTTTCTGCTCGTGGAGGACTTATAGATGGTGCTCGGGCATGGAGATATTTCACAGCTAGAGATACAAAGGCTGAATTCTCTATACCGAATCCTTTATCCAGGACGGGGACGAAAATGCTCTATACATATGCCCGTTTCTATGTTTCATCGAGCACTTTCATGCCAAGTTTCCATTTGAAGACTTTCGTCGCAGAAGACGACCCAGCTCCATCAAAGAGGTCGAAGAAGAAGATTGTTATTTCACAGTTTACTCCAGAACCTGAGGATGAGACTACGGAGGTTGAGTCTTTATATGAATTATCCCGAGAACAAAACTTTCCTGATGAAGTTCTTCCTCCAATATTTGTATCCATCTCCAAGAGAAAACGGAGTGATGAATCTGAGACGGTCTCTAAAAAGAGCACTAAGTCTCAGACTTCTAAGAAGAAAGGGCTTTCAATAACTGCCACCTCATCTCTAGGTGGTCTCCCAGTTGACGAAGATGATGCTGCCGATAAAGATGAAGAGACGGATGAAGATGATGCTCCTTTAATAAAAAGAAAATCGAGAGTCAGGCTCGTTAAGAAGGCTGTCGGAAAAATGAAGGGTAATGAACTTCTGGAAACCATTATGAGCGGAGGGATATTGCCAGAAATCGAAGGATCAGTTTCTACTGAAAGAACAGAATCTGATCACGCTCATCTTCCGATAACCTCTGCTAAACCAATTGAGGCAGAATCAACTCGATCTCAGGAAATGACTGTCCTAACGACTGGTGGAGTAGCTGCAGAACCCACATTCTATCTTGGGTTAGATACCACCCCAGAGATAGGGAACATCCCCTTTGAACACGGGAAAGAGGGTATCATTCAGGCGTTGGCTGATCAAATTGAATATTCAGAAGAGGAATCAGCAGCCAGGACAGAAATTAGAGAACAACCAGAAGCTCCATCTTTTCAACCTGTAGAGAAAACTAATCCAGTTGAAGAAACTCAGGTTGAAGAGAACATTCCTTCGGCCAGAGGCGATAAAGATGTGTCAACGTCTGAGTTATCAGCTGATGACGAATTATTGAAGAATGTTTGTAAAGACATCATTCTTCAAAACAATATTCCAGAAGAGACTGAACCTACCCCAGCTGTGATGGAAGAAGAAACTTTTATTGAAACTCAGAATCTAGACACCCCTGCAGTCGATGTTGAGTCTATGGAGATTGAAGCTCAAGAACCTGAACTTGCTAGTACTGTTACTGCTGTTCTTGAGATTCATCCCTCTCAAGGAATAGATGTTGATGTAAACATCATGGATTCTGGATTAGAGACTCATCATGAAGCTGAGGATCACAGAGAATCTGAAGAAGAAGTTAAAGAGGAAGAGGATTGGCACCCTGATACTTCCACTCATTATGATGAAGACAAGATCAGAGGGAATAGAATGGAGCTTGATCCTGAACCTGTTCGATCTCCTGACAATGCTCCAGTATCCAGTAATTCTGGAGCTGGAAGTAGTCATATAAAGCAGGTGTCAGACACCGTTATGGACCGACTGCGAGAAGATGCGAGACTTCCTATGCATATAGAATATGAACCTCAACCAGGTAGAGTCTTATTTCAATTTTGTTTTTACTATTCTTTTTTCTTTATATGCTGATTATTTTTCCTTTGACTAGTAGGAACTGCTGCAGCGATGAGCTCGACTCATGCTCCGCCTGTTCAAACTGATGTTGATGAAGGAAGTTCGCATCTACCGACTTCTCCAACGGCACATACTTCTATTCCCAGAACAGAGAACATCCAGGCTTCTTCCTCAATAATGACAGCAACTCCTGGTTTCGAAACGGGATTGGCGAAGACCCTGGCAATGTATTCAGATATTATCTATTCATATCTGGATACATTCTCCAGGCGATTCATGAAAGATGAAACTATGCCTTTCTCCGAACTCCGAACGGTGGTTAATTTCCCGCTTCTGGCACTACGACATGCTGGCTGTGAGACTCAATGTATCTTCTTTGAACATCTCTTAGATGAATTGGAGACAACTATCCGAAAATATTGGAAGATTGAGAAGGAAGATGTTCAATCTTTAACAGTGGCCGAGATTGCTCAATTGGAGCATGGAGCTCAAGCTCAGCAAGCTGCTTTAGAAGAATTTCTTGCTTCTTCATCTGAGAAGTTAATAGAGAAGGGTGAAGAAATATTAACAACTCGTCAGAGGGTAGAACATCTGGAGAAAGATGAAACATCTAAAGCTGAAGAACTTCGGAAGTTGAAAGAGGAATTGGCTCGTCTTCAAGAGCGTATTGCATCTATGAAAAAGGAACAATCTGAGATTGTCACTGCTCGTACAACTGAAGCTGCACGCTGTCAAACTCTTCAACGAGAGCGAGAACAGATGCAGGCCGAGCAGATAGAAGAAGTTAACTGTCGCCGTTCTGCTATTATTATTTTTGATGAACAAGTAGTCGCAGTTGAGGCAGCAGAAAGAGTTCGTAAAGCTCATGAGGAGAAAATAAATACTGTACTTGATCGTATTCAGGAGTTAATAACTCCTACTACTCAATAAACTTTTCAAGCTTCTCATATTTTGAATTTTCTTTTGGCATTCACTTGTAATCAGCACTTTGATCTTGAATGAAGAAAATGAGAACTTTGATCTGATTTTTGACTTTGTTGTTTTGATAATGATGTATCTATAGAAAATATGTTCAGAGGTAAATAACACATGACATATTTCAATGGAATAGAATATACAAATGAACTTTGTAATTCTATCAGATGATATTAAACTAAAGATAATTTTAGTTTAATACTGATTAAAAAAATAGAATTCAGATATAAAAATATCTTTGAACTCGATTTTCCATGATCTTTGGACTCGGAAATCAAAAGACTAGATATCATTTTCATAAAAATAAAAATATGATACTGAGATAGAAAATTCAGAGGTAATATGGACGTGATTTTCTAGATATCAAATTCATTAAGAAAATGATACAAAATAGAATATCTATTTCCACTGGGATAAAAGATATCGAAATGATTCTTGTAAAGAACAATGACTTTGGTATTTTTATTAGCTGGGGAATGATAGGAGAATAATCTCGACAGATGAAAATATTATACATAATATTTCTTCAAGAATTTGCCATTAATGGGCATCATAGTAACTTTACCATCCATGGTAGTAAGCTGATATGCCCCATTAGAAAATACTTTATTCACAATGAATGGACCTTCCCATTTTGCATCGAACTTGCCTTTACTCATATGTGTCATAGTTATCGGACGTCTGACTGCAAGAACAAGTTCTCCTTTTTGATATGCTCGAACTCTGACTTTCTTGTTAAAAGCTCTTGAGATTCTAGCTTGATAGAATTCGATATTCTGTTGAGCATATAACCGCTTCTCATCCAGAGCTTCTAATTCCTGAAGTCGAAGACAATCATTATTCTTAGTGGTAAGTTCATTAGCGATTGCTATCCTTAAAGAAGGAATTTGAATCTCTAATGGGAGAACAGCTTCGCATCCATACACCAGAGAGAAAGGTGTACATCTGGTGGCATTACGAACTGTAGTACGGTAAGCCCATAAACATTCACCGAGTTTCTCACTCCAATTACGTTTGTTGGCAGAAACAAACTTCTTTAAGAGTTTGATGATAGTTTTGTTGAAAGCTTCTGCTAATCCGTTAGCTGCCGGATTATATGCGGTAGAAGCTAAATTGTTGATCCGATGATCGTCACAGAATCGAGTAAACTTCTGGCTGAGGAACTGTGGTCCATTATCATGAATAATACGTCAGGGAACACCAAATCTGTAGATGACATGATGCTTGATAAAGTTGATGACGTTGGAAGTTTTGACTTCAGATAAAGGAATAGCTTCGGCCCATTTGGAGAAATAATCGGTTATCGCGAGAATAAACCGATGACCTTTTGATGACGGTGGATTGATTGGGCCGATAATATCCATGCCCCAAGCTTCGAAGGGCCATGATGCTGCTGTTGGGTGTAGAAATTCTGAAGGTTGATGGATAAAATCCGTATGGATTTGACAAGCTTTACACTTACGGGCATATTGAATAGCATCATTTACCATAGTAGGCCAATAATAACCCATGCGTCGAATACGGTCTTGGAGTTTAGGTCCAGGCTGATGTGCTCCAAAAATTCTATCATGTGCTTCACGGATAATTTGTTGGGCCTCATCACCGGCAATACATCGAAGAAGTAAACCATCATAAGCTCGACGATATAAGGTTTTTGTAGTATGATTGTAATAAAATCTGAGTGATCGTCGTTTGATAGATGCCGCCTCACTCGAATTATCTGGAAGGATATCATACAATACGAAATCTAAGAAAGGAAGTCTCCAATCTTTATCCGTATTTTGAGTCTCAGCTGAATTACTTAAGATGAATTCCATACTAGAATCAGATGAAGATGAAGATGATTTACGATTGAATCCGAATCCTCTTGTTGTATTGATATCATGAGATGTTGATTCTTCAATATCAACTCGAAGTCCTAGAGTCAGATTATTCTTAAGATGAAATAATTCTCGATTGTAAACGATAATTATTTGTTGACGTCTAACCGGAATAGCTAACACTGACGCAAGATTAGCAAGAGCATCGGCTTCTGTATTACATGCTCGTCTAACATGCTCGATGAAGAATCCTTCAAATGAAGAAGCCATAGATATGGCCAATCTATGGTAAGTAACCAGATCTTGATGGCGAACTTTATAAGTACCTCTTATCTGATTGACGATGAGTTTAGAATCTCCATAAGCTTCCAAATGTTGAATATTCAGATGTTTAGCGAGTTGAAGACCAATAAGCAAGGCATTATACTCAGCTACGTTGTTTGAGCATGGTTGATCAAGAGAATAAGCTCTTTGGATAGCAAGACCTTCTGGCGATACAAGAACGATTCCAACTCCAGCAATAATATCACCATTAGGACCTCTTCTTGAAGCTCCATAGAAGAATAGACGCCAAGTAGGATCTTCTTCAGCAATTTGGTTTGAGTCTAGGACTTCATCTGGGATTTCATCGTAGAGTTTTGAATTTTCTGGAATAGAATGAGCAGCCAGAAAATTAGCTAAAGCTTGTCCTTTGACCGATTTCTGAGGGATATAGTGCATATCATACTGAGCAAGTAAAATTCCCCAGTTAGCCAATCGAGAATTTAAAATACTTGGTTTTTTCATCATGACTCGTATAGGGTTGATCCTGGAAATGACATGAATGGTCTGGCCAATGATATAATGTCGTGTCTTTTGAACAGCGAACATAAGGGCTAGACATTCTTTTTCGACCGGTGAATATCGAGGTTCAGCACCAGTCATGGTACGACTGAGATAGTAAATGGCTTGTTCATGACCATTTTTATTCTTTTGAGCGAGCAATGCGCCCAATGAATGACTCATTGCTCGGGTATATAGGAGGAACGGTATTCCTGAGATAGGAGGTACCAATACTGGGGGGCTCATCAGATACTGTTTTATGTCATCAAATGCTTTCTGACATTCATCAGTCCAGACAAAAGAAACACCTTTCTTCATAAGTTTATTGAATGGTCTGCAGCATCCTAAAAGATTAGAGATGAATCTCCTGATATAAGCGATTCTTCCTTGAAATCCTCGTAGCTCTTTTAAGGTGCGTGGAGGACGCATCTCTTGGATGGCTTTGATCTTCTCAGGATCTACGTGTATACCTTTCGAGGTAATGACGAAGCCGAGAAATTTGCCACTAGAGACGCCTAAGAAGGACTTAGTAGGGTTCATCTTTAATTGATGCTTACGCATTAGATCAAATATAGTCTTCAAATCTTGGATGTGATCCTCTTTTTGTCGACTTTTGACTGCAATGTCATCAACGTAGCATTCGACTGTTTTCCGCAAATGTTCACGGAATATAGTGCTCATGGCTCGTTGATAGGTTGCTCCTGCATTCTTGAGACCGAATGGCATCACTGTATAACAGTATGTACCGATCGGCGTTCTGAAGGAAGTGTGTTTCTCGTCATCTGAAAACATTTTAATTTGATTGTATCCAGAATACCCATCCATGAATAACATTCGTTCAAAACCACAGGTATTATCGATCATGACATCAGTAATTGGTAGAGGAAACTCGTCTTTAGGACATGCCATGTTGAGATCACGATAGTCTATGCATACTCTGATCTTGCCAGTCTTTTTAAGGACAGGAACTATATTAGCCACCCAATCAGGATGTTGTTCCTCTCTGATAAACCCGGAAGCCATGAGTTTATTAACTTCAGCTTCAATTGCATCCATAATATCTAGACGGAATCGTCGCTGTTGTTGCTTGACCGGTTTAGCATTTGGCATGATATTGAGTTTGTGAGTTGTGATTTGTGGATCAAGTCCTGGCATATCTTCATAACTTCAAACGAAGACGTCGATGTATTCGCGAATAAGTTTGATCATATCCTGTTTATCAGCTTCTGAAAGACTTTCACTAATGAATATTGGTTTGGGGGATCCTTCTTCACTAATATCTATTTGAACGAGTTTGTCTTCAGTCGGAGGTTCTCTTTGCTCGAATCTGAACTCCCATTGATTATCTAACCTTTGGGCCCATTGTTCTGATTCGGGTGATATTTCAAAATCATCTTCGTCATTTTCTTCAGGACCGTCAGCGGAAACCATATTGGAAGACAGAATGTTACAATGGAAGTCACCGATACTTATATCAGAATCCCAAGAGGAGGTACTAGAAGAGTCAGATCTTTTATCTTCGTCAGATTCGGAATCTTCATAGATGATATTGATGAAGGAAGTAGGAGTGATATAACCCAATCCGTATTTTGTCCTTCCATATTTTAGAGAAGGAATCCGAATAGGCATTCTTCTTCCTTTCCCATTACTGAGGCCAGCTCTGAAGTCATAACCCATATTTTTGATAATATCTTTAGATTGCTGGCTGTAACGATGCAACTGTAATCTTCCAGAATTATCATTTCTATCATCATCTTCAAGGTTATGAGGATTCTGGGGCCCCTTGTAGAAGAATATTGGAGCTTCTCCTGACTTTCTAATAGGAACCAGAAAGTATGAATCTTGTACTGATTCTAAGGATACTTCTGTATGAAAAGTCTGTACAACTCCTATAGTTATTGTTTTCAAGTCATCTAACAAATGCAAATAACTATGAACATGATTACAAACATCGATGTACTGCAAAGACAGAGATATTTCATTAATTTCAAAAGTAGTAGTATTTACATTAGAAAAAGGTTGAACCTTAGAAATCTTAGCCAAATCAATGACTAAAGGGGGAGAAGAAGAACGAGAAGGAGTTTTGTTTCGATTAAGATCGATCACAAATGGCTCAGAAGAGGTGAGCTCCCTTGAAGCTTGGGATGGGAAAGTAGTTCGCCCACCAACAGGGATTACCAGAGTGTCCTGTTTTATAGGTGAAGATGCAGGAAATATAGTACGCCCACTGATAGGAAAGATCAGTGTATCTTGGTTAGATGTTTGAGGTAATGGAGAGATACATCCGCTCACTGGAATAATGAAAGGACCTTCTCCAGAGGATTTAGGAGACTGTTGCTGAGTAGTTCGGTCTTTAACAGGAATTGTCAAGGTCTCATTTTGCGGATCTTCTTTTTCCATAGCTTGTACTAATTTTGTATACTCCTCTTTGTACATCCAGGAATCACTGAAATAAGCTTCAACCCCACGGAAAGGATTTATATTAGCAACTTCCTTTTGTACCTTTCTATCGATGTCAATGTATTTGAAGCACTGATGAAGAGTAGAAGGCACCACATTATTTTTATGAAGGAAGGGTCTTCCCAGGAGAAGATTATAAGATCCCACGATCTCGATCACATAGAAAGTGACTTTGGATCTGAAATTGCCTATTTGAAGTTTCAGATGAATCTTTCCCAAAGGCTCGCTTCGGCTTTGATTGAATCCCAATATAGTAGTAACCGTCTTGGAAAGTTTGTGAAGAGGGATTCTTAGTTCATCCAGCAGACTCTTTGGCATTATGCTTAAAGTAGACCCTAGATCAATAAGAATACGATCTACCTTCATCGTATCAATATAACCGGTGTAGTAGAGAGGCCGATCATGTCGATTATCTTCCAATAACATGTCATCTTGTGTAAAGGTGATATTCGGGATGATCTCCAATACACTATTGCAATGTAAGCAAGTAACAGGTTCTTCATCTGGCTTTTTTAACTGTGCGAGACAAGAGTCAGCCTGAAGAAGTGCCTCACTTAATGTCTCCCGAGTTTCTTTAGAAAGACGTAGAAGTTCAAAGAGGGACATTCTAGCTGGAGTATTAGCAAGTTGAGCTAAAATGTCAAAGTTATAAGGCTTCTGAAGTCCAAGGGGAGGGGACTTCCTGATTGGCTTATCGAAGCGAGCTTGTTGTTTGCCTTTCTCAAGTGCTGTGGGCTTGGAAGGAATAGGTATAACCGGTGTAGTTGAAGGAACATGTACCGTGGATGATTCTTCCTCAAGAGGAACATCAGGAGTATCTTTATCAGCTGGAGAGATATCAGGAGTATCTTCGGGACTCTTGGAATAATTCTTCAGATAATGTTTCCCTATTCTAGTAGCACCAGCAAGTGCTTCTGTTTTATCTTTTATTTCTTTGTCAGAATCAGGATTCGAGTCAGTAGAAACCATGTTGCAACTTTTTGCTTGGCCTTTAGCTTTTGATCTTCGATGCTCAGCCAATGCTTTAGATTTTAAGGAAGTAGTCTTTAGAAGGGAAGGAGATTCAAAATCCGCCACTAAATCGGGATGGATCCATATGATTTCTCCTGTTTCAATAGTGATCGGTACTAATCCTTCAGACTGTGGAGGAGGAATATTCACGATTTCAAGAGTTGCCTTGGGAATAGGAACGATCCCGCTTTCAAGGAGTTGAGGAGGAAAATCTCTGAATTGCATAGAGACAACGTTGGAGGTGACGGTCTTTTCTTTCGGAGTGAGAGTGATAGCTCCAGATTTGATCATTTCCTGGATTTTTTCTTTTAGTACAAAACATGTACGAGCTGTGTGACCCAACATTTTTTGGTACGGACAATATTTAGGATGGTCTGTCTTACCAGCTTCATCGGGTTTCTTGATGTCAGGTAATTATATTTTATTACCTTTAAGTAGACATTCAAAGATACCAAGGACGTCATCGTCATCAAAAGAGTATTCTTCTTTGGGACGAGGTGCTCTTGGTTGTTGATTCGTAGAGGCAGGAGTAGTTTGAATAGCCAATGCATCTTGACTCTGGAGATTAACTTCAAGGGCTTCTTTTCCCTTGCGAGTATTGGATTTAGCATTATTGCTAGTATTTTGACCTGTTTCTTTGGGAGTCATTTGCACTCCTAAACCTTTGAAAGTTTCAGCACTAATTTCTGCGGCTTTGGCACTAACTATGAAGGAAGGCCAATCTTGAAATTGAGTAGATCCTGTCCACATGCTGATGATTGGTAACAGATTCGACTTACATGTGTCAATGGTGACAGCGTCAGGAGTTTCCAGAGGCATCTTCAGAGCTTCTCTTCGAAACCGTTCAATGAAATCCTCAGTAGTTTCATTATTTTTCTGCTTGATTCTTATAAGAGCAGACATAGTCATGTCATTGAGCCCTTCATAAAACCGTTCAAGAAATATTTGTTTGAAGCCGACAAATGAGGTAATACACCCGTCGGGGAGACTCCTATACCAATCATAAGCCGTTCCTTTGAGACATCTGACAAACACCCGAGTAAGGAGGGCGTCACTTGGTTGTAGCTGGTCAGTCATCACTTCAAAGTGATTGAGAAACTGACTTGGAGAAGTGGTTCCATCAAAGAATGAGATAGTAGGAGGCTTGTATTTAGGAGGATATGATACTTGCTTCCATTCTATTGGATAAGGTTGCTTGATACCCAACCTTTGTAAACCGTCTTTCTGTTTGAATGCCTCAAATTGGGTTCGGAGATTCCTCAATTCTTCAGTAACGACTCCGGAAGATTGTGGAGTTGTAGCTTGTTGAGAATAGTTAGGAGGAGGGACAGCATTATAAGCGCTATCCCCAGCTCCTGAATGGCTAGGAATTGGTTGGGCTTGCTCGGGGATATTGGATTGTATTGCTGGAGGAACATGCACTGGACTTACACCAGTGTCAATTGGTATGGCGTCAGGTACAGTTTGTTGATTTTGCAGTTGGGTTGCCATAAGTTCATACATTGACTTCATAGTATCAGCCATAGACTTTATTTGTTGTTCCAAAGAAGCAATTCTTTGGTCTTGGGGAGTCATCGAAGAAGAAGGTTCATTGTTTAATTCAGTATTCCCATCCACCATATAAGTTGTGACCATATGAGGGATTATTGATGATACTGTTTGTTCTGAATCATTGCTTTGTGTATCAAAATCAGTTGTAGGAGAACTACCCCCAGTAGAAAGAGGTGGGAAGTTGGATTCTCCAAGGAATTCAGAATAATCTTCAGAAACCGAAGTTCTCTGATTAGAAGCCAGGACTCTTGATCTGGTGCCTCTATATACTCCATCTTGACTATCAGTTCTACCCCCAGTATCCCGAGAGGTCATGTTGATAGAAGCGAAAAGAGGTTCATCTTCATCAGATATCGGTTCATACTGGATTCGATTAAAGACAGACTGTCGTTTAGTCTGACATCTGCATTGAATTATGACTCTTGGTTGAAAGTCACATTCATGATCAGTATGGTCATGATCCATTGACAGAGAATTATTCCTTCTCTTTTGTTGAAGATGTTCTCGCAAATCTGTATGTGAAGATTGAGGTATATCTGAAAACAATCTGTGTGCATTTTTAGGAACATATTTCCTGTTCTTGAATTTTGTCGGCTCTTGATTATACAAAGAATGATTAATCTGAGCAACATAATTTTTGGCATATTCTGCATCCGGATCTCTTACTTTTGTTCCTGATTGGTATGGTTTCTTAACACCAGAAGTGCTTCCCAAGCGGGATTGATTAAGTTTTGTTCTTAGATCTGTTGGAGGTAAAACATTGGTCTTAGATACTTGAAGTTTCCCTTCCGTTGATTTGGATATTTACAGAGAAGGAAGAGTTGAACCATCCCCTTGATTAGGAGTTGGTAACAAACCATTTTGTAGAGACAAATTCTGTGCCCAATTTGAAGAAGTCGTGGAAGAAGACATTAAGAAATGTTTCTTTTTAGACTTGTTCAAGTTTTGAGACATAGAATGTCTAGAAGGAAGAGTAGTCAAAAGACTATTTCCTTTTCTTTGACTAACAAAACTGTCAGCCAAAGCTGTTCCTGAAGTAAATACTACAGGAGCAGAAGAAACAACTAAAGAGTTGTTCCTATTCGAAGGGACTTTGTGAGCCATTTGTAGAGGAGCCATAGCAAGACTACCCCCAGTTCTAGCAGAACTTGGCAAGGAAGAAGAAATAGCTAAAGAGCTATTCTTCTTAGAATATGCTGATGACAATTTGACTAAGGAGCCAGTGTTGTCAACATATGAAGTCTTGGCTAAAGAGCCAGATTTTGGTACGCATGCTGAGTCAGGGAGAGCTGACTTGGTGGATGATGCGTGCGTAATACACGCTGAGACAGGCTTGGTTAAAGAACCAGTACTATTAGCGTGATTTTTGGGTTTGGGAATGCACGCTAGAACAGGTTTGGCTAAAGAGCCAGTGCTGTCAGCGTGACTTTTGGACTGTGTGACTACGAAAACAGATTTGGCTAAGGAGCCATCACTGTTAGCGTGTCTTTTGGATGCTGTCGTCTTCGAGCATACAGGAGTATGCGTGCCTGTAGTGGAGTTCTTGCCAGTGTTAGTAATGGACACTGTGGCAGAAACTTCACCATCTTTGGTTGCCAACAGATTCTTAGGGACATAGACAGATCGTCCCCTTGATTTGGCAGTGGTGATAGAGGCTGAAGTGTGCTTGCCACCCTTAGCCCGCTGTATTTCTTCATAGGCGAGTTGATTGAACTGAATCGATATCACCTTCTTCGTCGATCCAACCAACGAAACGTCGTATTGAGTTGTGGCCATCTCGAAAGAGGAGATGGGTTTCCCCAGCAGAGTCGCCAATTTGTTTTTCATAAATAAATTCACTTTATTTATTTGTGTTTCTGGGAAAATACAACTGTAGAAATCCGATCTAGAAGACGATCGCTTTATCCCTTGGACGATGCGAAGAAGAAAAGCTCTCAAGAATTCGACAGCAATTTAGATATTCTGTATATCTGTACAATGAATGAGAAAAGAACTCTATTTATAGAGTCAAAAATAACTAAAAGATAACTGCCCTCATAACTTATGCATAGTTGATAATCACGCAGGACTCAATCATACGCAAAGTCGATGAGCAGTTACTGGACGTGGCCCATAACTGTTGGACACATGGCAATCGTGCATGAGTCGTGTGCAAGTTACTGGGCACGCATACGAGAGATCTGTAGCATGTCTGCCACGTACTCTAATTTGATAATTTGAGATGATAATCCACGCCAACTGGTTAAGGATGAAATCTACGCAGACTTGAGGCAGAAAGCTCAGAATGCACGCAAACTTGAGGAAGGAACACTGAAGTTCAAAATATACGCAGACTTGAGGAAGGAGCACTGAAGTTCAAAATACACGCAGACTTGAGTCAGCATGGCCAGCTGTCTTGATTCGACGTGCCTTGACTGACACAAAATCTCTGTCATTGATTGCTTTGTCAGTCACATTAAATGATGATAAGCTCTTTTTGGTACGCCAACTTGATGAAGACTGAATCTTGTTGAAGAAGATTTCAAAAATCACGCGATAGTCTCGAGTTTCGTGCATACGTGGCATACGAGGAGACGTTTATTGACTGTTGTGCTGTCAGTCATAATTACAATCTGACAAATGATGAGCTGTCTTTGCGTACTTTTGAGAAAATAACTTGAGAGAACTCAGCGTGTTTTTGAGGAAATAATCTGAGAAAACTTAGCGTGTCTTTTAGACATTTTTCTGATGGGCTGTATTAACTCAGCGTGACTTCATTTTTGAGGCCTACAGAAAGGGGGAAGAAGGAGGCTATGTAGGTATTAAATAGGAAGGGGGAGGCTCATCATGGTTGGCCAAGGCTGCCCCTAGGGTTAGGTTGGAGTGAAAATGCCTAATGGGCTTCCTATTTCTCAATTTAAGGCCCCTTAAGCGAAAGGCCCAATGTGGCTTTTTTTCTAAGTCACTAAATGGATTCAAAATGATATTCTAGCTAGGTTAGAACCTAACCAAAGTTGTCTAATCTCTCTAACCTAGTTTCTATGGTCATGGCTAACATCTACACAATATAGTTATAAGGTTTCAACAATTAATGACACTAGCACAGCACATTAATCAGATAATAAAAAAATCAAATTTTTTATAATTTACAAAAATACCCTTGCTCTAGAATGTGGTGGTAACACGCTCCCATCCAAGTGTCGCTCATATATTCGTAGAAGTTGACTTGTCCATCCCCCTCCCAAACTGTATCCATGTCTACCTTCCTGGATATCGTAGCTACTGGCAATTTTGCTTCTTTGAAGATGTCCTAAATTTCTGCTCTAGGTGTCATCATTTGGGTCATCGTGACTCTACCTGCAAAGCTTTCGAGCTAGCTTCCACTCAATGTGGCACGTTGGGCAGTGGCTATGATCCCTCTCCTCTTCCTCCGTGCTCGGATTGCCTGACTTCAAGCACAGGCTCCCCACTTTCCAGCTCTCCCGTTTAGGGGGGCGTCCTTTGGTGGCTGAAGCGGTTGCTTCTTCTCCCCAGCATATGGCTTCCCCTCTTGTGGTGGTGCCTTGGGTCGGCTCGACCTCGGGTCGGGGCACCGCCTCTCCTTTCGATGATGGTCTCTGCCCTTTGATGTCTCTGGTTTCGAGCTCTCCATCGGGTCAGAACAGAGGCGTGGGGACCTTCATCCTTCCGGTTCCTTGCCCAGTTGTTCGGACGGCTATGGCGGGCTCCACCCTTCTGTGCTCCCCTTGCATTTGGCTGGTATTCATTCTAGGATCCCCTCGAAAGCGACTTCTTTCCCGTTCGCAGTGCTTTCTTGTCACGACCTGATACCCAAATTATTGGGCCGGGCCGAGCCATGTCCAGCCTACGCTTGTTAAAGCGTAGTAAGCTGTTCTAAGAATAGACAATAAAGGATCTAAGCTGCTAAAAGTTCTAAAATCACAATTAAAGGTTCATCACAACACAGCATCTATATGCGAAGGTAAACAAGAACAGACTTAATAATACACTTCCAAGTATCTAACTGGAGACAAAGTCCAGTATTCAAATATAAGTTCAAAACAAAGTCTAAGTCTCAAAACACATGAAAAATATCTAAGCAAGGTTCCCCGCAGGGGCCTCTTCTGGAGCTAAGGCCAGGTCCTCAAAATCAGTGCCATAATATGTATCATATAGCATTTCCTTCTCGAAAAGTGAACCTACAACGTTATCCTGTCAGGACGAGAGCAAGTACAACCTCTACAACTAAAGTACTGAATATATAATGAAAGAGATGTACAACAAGAAACATGGTGTGATAAGTCTATAAAATAGGAAATACTGGAAACATGGCATCATGGTACAACTGGGATCACAGTATCATAGTAACATAGGGAACATGGCATATCTGGAATCATGGTATATCTCATAATCTATCATGGCAATAATTTATTGTTTTTAAAGTTTTAAAACTGCAGTAGGTGAGTGATCGGTCAATAGGTAATCAGGATGTACTGTGGTACATGTCAATTTTCTGAAGTGTACATACGTACCCTTAACGGCATCGGCGTACATCCATACACAAATGCGGGATCAGACATACGGCAAAGTTACATATAGAATATAACAATGCTCGATAAATACATACGGAGAAGGGGGTCATGATCACGTACACTACTAACAGTTTTCCCTTAACCCGTTATTTAAATATGTAAGAGATATGAAAAACTGTCCTAAACATGGTAGGTACTGAAAGTAATACAACATGTGAAGATTTAACTTGCTATCTCAAGGATCAGTATTTTAACAGGGTTAATACACGTTCTAGCATTAAAAAACAGTAAATGAGTTTGTAGATGTACTTGCCTCGAGCAAAGCAAGAATACTAGTATGAAGCTATAGATGTCCGGTGTCCTGTCAATAATGATACACAATCTCAGTTCTAAGCTATGTTCAAGATTATACTAGCGGTATGACACGACTCCTAACTTGATACTAGTCAAGTGGGGACCTAGCATAAAAGTCCAATGTGGGATGACACTATATCCAGACTAATTTTCTAGAGTCTTTACACTAGTGCGGGGTGAGGTCCAATACATCTATAACTCAAAACAATACAAAATATTAAAAGTCGCAATTATTCAATAAATAAATCAAACTGTACACTGAGTTCCAATAATTTTTGAGATAGACAAAAAGCTCAATTATATATAAAATAAAGTACCAAAATGATCCTTATTAATTATAGAAATTATAATAATTTTTCTGGGATTTATAAACCCTCATAAATATTTATTAAAAATCAGCGAACACATGTATCCTAAAAATAAATTCTGTTTTCCCATTTTTATAAAATACTAAAAGTACTTATTAAATACTACAAAAATTATAATAAATTAGCTAAATTAACATAGTATTTAAATACAAATTTTCCATATTTAACAGCAAATATAATATATATAAATTCAAAAACAGAAAGTAACAATTTCTGGAAAATAATTAATTACAAATTAAGGATAATACATAAACAAAATCTTACAGATGTTGTCGGATGATAAAATAAATATCACCAACGTGTCCAGAACGGTCAAATTAGCTAGGATAGCCTATCCAAAAGTCCAATTTAGACACAGGGGCAAAATAGTAATTTTGGGTCAAAATGATATTCGCTGTTGGACACACTTTGCACCGAAAAACGTGTCAGGATAGAAGTCTACAAAATCTAGCAAATTATATGTCCTCAAATCTAGAATGATGATAAGAACCCAACGGTATCTCCGAAATAGGATTTCGATGTGCCGATCTCAAAATGACACGTTGACGCGGACACTTGGTATCCGATTTGCACCAAAATGCGTGCCGAATCAAATGTCTTCAAAACTCAAGAAATTATATGTCAACGAGTCCAGAATGACGATACGAACTCAACGGTATATCCAGAATTGGATTCCGATTAGCCGATCTCAAAGTGACATGTTGACGCAGAATATGGGACCCGCTTTGCACCGAAATGTGTACCAGGGCCCACGTTCTCCAAATCAAGCAAACTTTATATGAAAACGTGCTAGAACGATGGCACGAGTCTACTGGTGGTGTCAAAAATTGATCCGGAGTCCCAAGTTCAAAAATGGAATTTTACAAGTACAAATTAAAGAATTCGGACGACCAACATTGGCGTCGAATTCGGCCAACCGAACGTGCTTATAATGAAACGAAACTTAAAGAAGGCAGGAAGAGGGTTATACCAGATGTGCACAGGAACTGACGGCGTGCCAACCGGAGCTGCGACGACGAAGATACGAACCCGCAAAGTTGGCGTCACGAAACTGTCCAAAAACAGTTCAATTTAAAACGTCATCTTGGTGGCAGTTTTGAGGCATCAAACGACAAAATTACGGACAAAAATTTAGGAGAGTGAAGTGCTATATACCGAGATTGCGACGGAGCAAAAATTTTGCCGATCCAACAGTCGGACTGACCAGAAAATCCGTGCAAAGTCGCTACGACGGGGCACGAATTTTGAGTTCCAAACTCGCGTGCGCCGACGTGATCTTGTTCAAAACGCACGAATAGGCTATTCGGCGCGTCGGAGAAGCGGGCGGTGGCCACGGGGTAGCTCGTCGGAGGTCGCCCGGGCGAGGGGAGGTCGTGGTGGCGGTGTGCGACGGCGGCGGCGATCGCCGGCGTACGTGGCCGTGCGCGTGCGCGTGTGGCCACTGCTGCACGCTGCTGCTGCTTCTGTTTGCAGCTGCTGCTGCGGCGGCGTGGTGCGGCGGTGTACGGCGACGCATCACCGGGACACGACAGGGGTGGCTGTGCGGGCGGTGGTGGCGGTTAATGGTGGTGGTGAGTATGATGGTTAATGGTGGTGGAACATGGTGTTGATGATGGTGATGGTGGTGATGATGATGGTGGTGAGTAGGAGGAAGAGAGGGATGAGGCTCTCGGCCATGGGGGAGGGTTCAGCTGAGAGTGGGCTGGGGTGGTGGTGAGTGTGGCCGAGTGAGAGGGAGAGAGTAAGAGAGTGTGTAGTGTGTGTAATAATAGAAAGAGTGAGAGAGAGAGAGAGATATATGAATGAGAAGGACAGAGAGAGAGGTCGGTCCATAAAGGGGGGGTGCTCTTGCTGTAAAGGAGGGATGGGGGTTGTGTGTGTTTGAATAATAGGAGAGAGAGAGAGAGAGAGATTTATTTATATATATATATATATATATATATATATATATATATATATATATATATGTGTGTATATATATATTTATATATGGGATATTTGTATAGTAGAGAGAGGAGATATTTTTAAAATAGCAAAAAGAAGAAATATTGTGTGGGGTATTTGGGCAGTCATGAGAGAACAATATGGAGCTTGCGTTCGGGTTCGGTCGAGCCGGGTCGGGTCGAAATCGGTCAGGGTAAAATAATTGAATTAAAATGGGTATTTATAATCATGGGTAAATAAATAATATGCGGAGACTCCAATAAATGGGACACAAGTTTCATGTGGATAGTAGGCTTCATATGGGCTACGTCCATACTTTGGGTCGACTAGGTTGGATCGATGTCGGGTCCCGAAATTAAATTGGAAATTAATTCAGGTCTTACGATAGATAATTAATTGGCCTAAATTGACCTGAAAGTTGTACGAAGCAAATGAAGCACAAAATAGAGTGTCTGAGTGGGACACAAAGGTCATGGGTGAAGAACGTCTCGAGTAGATCATTTATGAGAAGTTGATTCTAAGAAAATGACTGGTCTGGTGCTCCTAAATTAAAAGTCACGGTAACGTGCAAACGACGATCAAAGATAAAAGTGGGAATAATTATTCAATGATTAATTGGTCTAAGTTGACCCAAAGTTGCTCGATACAAAAAGAGCACAAGGGAACGAGTTCAAGTGGGACACGATATATCAAAACAAAGATAATCTTGTCTACTTCAAAACCCATGAAGAGAGTTTACAGAGATTGGCATCCCTGACGCTCCAGAAGTCAAAGTCACGAAAATGATCATTAATGATCACAAATAATTAAATAATAAAATACTTATCGAAATAATTTATTTAGAAAATTTAAAATAGACCTAAAATTCAGGGGGCTTACATCCTACCCACCTTACAAAAATTTCGTCCTCGAAATTAAAAATCATCCAATAGGTCAAACTATAACATGTAGCTGCTCTGGCTACAATACTCAATCTGCTACCCTTGTAATTATCTGTCCTGTTTCTCTTTACAATATTTTTGGTTTAGGTTCAACAAAGTCCTTCTATCATAAACTATGTCATATATCCTTTAGAATCTTCCATACTATCATGGAACATTTATGTATACCCTAAACTATAGGTCATTCTCTGGGTATGTTCATAAGCCTAAAGTGCTTAATCATCAACCATATTTTCAACATCAATTGTAAATACTGGATTTCCTTATCATATCCTAAGTACCCTTATTTTATCAATCCACAGGCCCTTTGTATTATTTGTCGTCAATCCTTTCCTTCAGTTTCTCCTTGAAAGTATACGTTCAATTCTTATCCTTGGCGTAGAGCCTTCTTCTTTTTACTCAACAAGTCCTCCGAATATAAATCCTCGATTTCAAAACTCCCGATTTATTAATTACCAATGCACATATGTCTTTGTCTCGTTCCTTGTCTTTTTAACTGATATCTTTCCGATCTCGTATACAATATTATATCCCATTCTAACTTATTCTATACCATTCCACGTATCGACATATCCTCTAATCACATGTAATTAGCTATAGGTAATCAACCAAAATTATACAAATGCTAAATCCTCAATTTGTAAGTACATGATTCGGATCCTCAATCCTAAGTCACAACAATATAGCATCTCATTTCTCCATCTTAGATACCCTATCTCGAGTCATACTATCAATGCAATCGTTCCTAATGGTTTCCAAGTCTACTATAGTCAGTCACCCATACTTGTCCTATAAGCTTAATCTAACCAATCCCTAGGAAAAGTACTTAATACAATTACACAATACATTTATAGTTACACTGCAGAATCAGTCAACAAGGTTTGGCTATTTCGGTCGTCTTATCAAATAGAAGGTAACAAGGCCTAAGATTGGGTCAAGCAATCCATAATAGTGTCCAAACAAGTTAAAGGGTCAAGTAAGACTGAAAAAAGTTTATTGGAATATCTCCAAGAATGGTATGAAGACAACGAGGTACATAACGAGAAGCATTACCCAAGAGGTTAACGAAGAAGAGTTTAGTTAAGTCATAGGAAAGATGGAACACAAAAATAATTATGTCCAAAAATATAGCATGAAAGCAATCTTATTGGAGAGTCCTAGAGAACCTGTAATCCTAGTTGTAGATGTAGATAGAACAGAGTTAATCAGGACGGGAAAGAATGATAATAAGAATTTGTTCTTGCTCATTCGGTCATAACAAAGTGAACCAAGTTGAGATATGATATGATATCCATACACGTCTTCTTGAAATTATGTTGCCAGAATTTTTGCCACACTAGTAAGCTTATATGCAATAAACGATAGAGTCAAAACTAAGGTATACATCTTCTAATCATGTTATCTAGAATCCTCGCCACGCCAACCGGTATGGCTGCGAGAAAATCTAAATTCTATGAATAGGATAGTATATCCAAAATCAGGCTCTATATTTTCATCATACTAGCAAATATGACTGCGATAAATTCTAAACTCCATAATAAAGTAAACATTTACCTTATCAGGATATATCACAATTTAATCCACCAAATTTATCACGATGCAAGATCAAAGTCAACAACGAAAATCAGAAATTAAATTCAACAACGAATTAAGGAAGAGCAAATGGAAATAAGTGGAAACAGATTTCGAGATAAGATTAGAGTAAGATCCTCAGGGGTTATCCCAAGGGTACTATCCTGGTCAAAATTGTAACCCACTGAATTTCAAACAAGAAACTAAATATAGTTAACGGTCCTATGTGATGGAACTTAGGATTCCCAGGCCCCTTCCTTTGGTGTGCGTATTGATCGATAGAAAGTTAAACAGATCTAATACGTGTTCTAACCCTTCATAGGCAAAAACTAGGGTTCACGAATTATACCTGCGACGGAAGGAAGACAAGTAATTCCTAGCAATCTCGAGCGGACGACCCCAAGATCTTCTGTACGTATTCCTTCCTCGGGTTGGACGTCGTGTGGGCGACGATCTTCCAACCTTTTCTTCTCCTTGGCAGCCCTCTCTTTCTCTCCTTACGTGAATCACAAATTTAGAAAAAGTTTCAGATTTTTGATCAGTAATCTGGCGGCCAGAGAATAGAGGATATATATAGGCTACGACAGGGACCATGAGAAGAAATTAGGGTTAGGCCTCCTAACGGATCTGGATATCCCATGTTCAGCTCGAACACACAATCCAGGCCCATTAACAATAGCTCGGTTCACTAATGAGCTATTGTTGCACTACCTCCCTAATCCCAAATTATGTTTGTGGACTCCTTTTATTATATGCTCGTCTGGCTCCCCATGTTAAGATATCGTATGTCCGTCAATCAAATTAAGTTACTGACAACTATATTGATTCGACATCTTTTATCCTTAAGTAGTACCGCTCAACTTTATTTGTCATATCGGATATAATCCACCTGCAGGGTTTACATAACAATCCTTATGAGCTCCTTAAGGGGACATCATCAACCCGATGTATCGGGACATGAATTCTGTTTATAATCAACAGCCCATCATACATACAATATTATTACCCAATTCATAGAGGTTGTTGATCCATAATGAATCTCACTCTTTTATGAGTCAAAGTAATACACACTGCATATACATGTTCGTTATTATATCCGGATTAAGAGCACAAGTATCCATAATAACAGAGGTGTTTGTTCTCTTATGTAGTCAGTACAAAGAGAACAACCTCAAGTGGTCCTGTTCAATACACACAAAGTGTACTAGTGTAAACCTATAGTCAAGATAGACTAATACCAGCTTACACTACAACCTTTCCAATAGATTGTCCAAGTCCATCTAGGTTGTGAACTATTTATATACTCCATAGGGAACTGATAATATGATCTTCTGTGTGACACCACACACCATATTATCTACAATATAGAATATCAGACATTTGCATTAACTTACAACAAATACAATATGCAAACATTTGCCCATACGATTCTCATTCAAAATTTAAGGAAATAAGGTTACTACAAAAGTGATGCTTTAGTATATAACCCTAACAATCTCCCACTTATACTCAAAGCATTACTTTTCAGTATATTGTTTATAAATCTTCCACTTATACTTAAAGCCATGCTGCTACACATCTGACTCCTATTCTCTCAACATGACTGTCAAAAGCCTTAGCTGGTAAGCTCTTTGTAAAGGAATTAGCTACGTTGTCGGCTGATGCTATCTTGATCACAACAACTTTTCCTTTCTTTACGAAATCTCGTATCAGGTGGTACTTGCGCTCAATGTGTTTGCCTGTTTTATGGGCTCGTGGTTCCTTCGAGTTTGCAACTGCCCCACTATTATCACAATAAAGTGTAATAAAATTAGGCAAACTAGGTACCACATCCAAGTCCAACAGAAAGTTTCTGAGCCAAACCGCTTCTTTGGCTGCCTCAGAGGCTGCCACATACTCGACTTCCATGGTGGAATCAGCAATACATTTTTGCTTGATACTCCTCCACACAATGGCTCCACCTCCCAAAGTAAACACATAACCTGAGGTAGATTTTCTGGAATCCCTATCTGACTGAAAATCTGAGTCTGTATACCCCAAGAGAACTAAACTATCTGCCTGGTAAACTAGCATATACTCTTTAGTCCTTTTCAGGTACTTCAAAATATGCTTTACGGCAGTCCAGTGCTCTTGTCCTGGGTTAGACTGATATCTGTTGACCATGCCTACGGCAAAGCAGATGTCGGGTCTCGTACATAGCATTGCATACATTAAGCTTCCTACTGCTGAAGCATAAGGAACTGCCTTCATGTTCTTTATCTCTTTAGGTGTCCTCGGACACTGCTCCTTTGATAGAGCAATTCCATGTCTAAAAGGTAAGAAACCTTTCTTAGAATTTTGCATACTAAAACGGGTTAGTACAGTATCGATATAGGAAGCTTGGGATAAGCCCAACATCCTTTTCTTGTGATCTCGTAGAACTTTGATCCCAAGGATGTGACCTACTTCTCCCAAGTCCTTCATATCAAACTGTTTGGATAACCATACCCTTACATCAGATAACACCTTCACATTGTTTCCAATGAACAAGATGTCATCCACATAAAGTACTAGGAACACCACCACGTTTCTGTCACACTTTCTGTATACACATGATTCATCCTGACATTGATCAAATCCATAGGATTTTATCACCTGATCAAAACATATGTTCCAAGATCTGGAAGCTTGCTTAAGTCCATAAATGGACTTCTTGAGCTTACAAATAAGATGCTCCTGGCCCTTTTCAATGAACCCGTCTGGTTGCTTTATATAGATGTCTTCCTCAAGACTTCCATTAAGAAAAGCTGTCTTGACATCCATTTGCCAAATCTCATAATCGAGATGAGCTGCAATAGATAAAGAATCCGGATAGACTAAAGCATGGCTACAGGAGAAAAGGTTTCCTCATAATCGATACCCTCTCTTTGAGTAAAACCCTTTGCTACAAGCTGAGCTTTAAAGGTTTCAACCTTACCGTCTGATCCTTTTTTCTCTTATAGACGCACTTGCATCCAATGGCTTTCACACCAACGGATGGTTCTACAAGCTCCCAGACTTGATTAGAATCCATAGATTCTATTTCAGATATCATTGCTTTTTGCCAAGACTCTGCATCTTTATCTTGGAGTGCTTCATTATAGGTACAAGGATCATAATCTTGTTCCTCAGGGACGAAGTCTGACGACTCTCCCAAGAACATATATCTATCAGGTTGTATCACAACCCTCCCACTACGATGAGGCACTATCGGTTGTGGTGTAACATTTGTGACACGTTGTGCAGTTATTTGTGGTTCATCCTCTTGTACTGTTGGTACTGAAGTACTTAGTGTCTCACGTCTCAGTTCTTCTAGAACAACTCACTTGTGGGTTTATGGTTCATCACATAGTCTTCCTCTACGAATTGGGCATTGGTGCTAACAATGACCTTCTGATCCTTAGGACTATAAAATAAACCTCCTTTCGTTTCTCTTGGGTAGCCTACAAACAAGCGTACTTCTGTATGAGATTCCAACTTATCCGCTTTCCCATTCAACACATGTGCTGGACTACCCCAAATGTGAACATATTTTAGACTAGGCTTACGCCCAATCCACAGTTCTGTGGGAGTAAGAGGTACTGACTTAGAAGGAACCAAGTTCAAAATATAAGCTGCAGTTTCTAAGGCATATCCCCAAAACGAATCTGGCAAATCCGAATAACTCATCATTGATCTAACCATCTCCATAAGAGTTCTATTCCTTCTTTTGGCTACACCATTCTGCTGGGGCGTTCCAGGTGCAGTCAATTGGGATGTAATCCCAGCCTCTGATAAATAATCCCTAAACTCTCCAAAGAGGTACTCGCCACCACGATCTGATCGTAATGACTTGATACATTTTCCATGACGTTTCTCCGTTTCAGCCTTGTACTCTTTGAATTTCTCAAAGCACTCAAACTTACGGCGCATCAAATAAATGTATCCATACCTTCAATAATTGTCAATAAATATGACAAAATATTCAAAGCCACCTCTAGCTTGGATAGTCATGGGTCCACACAAATCAGAATGAACCAATTCCAACACATCTTTGGCCCTATACCCCTTTGCCGTAAAAGGCCTTTTGGTCATTTTACCTTCCAAGCAGGATTCACAGACTTGTAGTGCCTCCACTTCCAATGAACTCAAAGGTCCATCTTCAACCAGTCTTTGAATCCTTTTTAGGTTAATATGCCCCAATCGCAAGTGCCAAAGATATGTTTGGTTCATACAAGAAGGTTCTTTTCTCTTATTTAAGTTAGATGACATATTATTCATTTCCATAAGTTGCATTGTGGGCAAAATAGGATTAATGACATACAAATTATCAACCAATGCACCAGAACAGATAAAATGTTTATTCTTTGTAATAACAATATTGTCATTAAAATAAACTGAATATCCATCCTTAACTAACATAGAAACAGAAACTAAATTCCTTCTAAGTGAAGGTGCATAAAGACAATCTCTCAATGTCAAAGACTTATTTCTACCAAAAGATAAAGTAGTATCTCCTAATGCAACGACCGATACTTTTGTAGCATCACCCATGAATAAGCATATCTCTCCATCACTGAGCCGTCTGGTTTCCTGGAACCCCTGCAATGTATTGCAGACATGATTAGTGGCTCATGTATCTACACACAAGGTGCCGGTAGATAACACCGCTAAACATGTTTCAACTACTAGCAATTGAGATATACCTTCTTTGTTCCCTTGTTTGAGAAGTGGACAATCAGTCTTCCAATGTCCTGACCCTTTGCACTTGAAACATTTGCCTTTCGGCTTTTTCACCGCACCTTGAGGTCCTATGCCCTTCTTTGCTGAGTTTGTCTATTTTTGAATGTTATTCTTCTTCTTACTGCCTTTTGGCTTAGAAGTAGAAGTCTTTTCAGAAACAAAAATATGACCAGTCTGCCTAAAGAGAGATTTAGCATCCTGTAGCTCTTTTGCAAGTTCTGCCAAACTATACAACCTTTTGTTCATGTTGTAATTAAGGCAGAAATTGTCAAAAAATTTAGGTAGAGTCCCAAGAATGATATCGACCTGGGATTCCCCATCGATTTCAGCTCCTAGGATCTCCATCTCATTCAGATGACCCATCATCTTGAGAACATGATCCCTTACTGGTGTACCCTCAGCCATTTTTGTAGTCATCAAATATTTCATAGCAAACTACCTAGCTGCTCTACTCTGATGTCCGAAGAGTTTCTTGAGGTTATACATCATGTCATAAGCAGTGGCCATGGCCTGATGCTGATGTTGCAGTACATTTGACATAGATGCCAGAATGTAACACCGCGCCAACTCATCTGCCTTTTTCCACTTCTTATATGCCTCTTTGACCTCTTCATCAGAGTTAGCATCAGGCTTAGGTGGGCATTCCTCAACAAGTACATATTTGTACTCCTCAGCAGTCAGAACAATGTCCAAATTATGTTTCCAGTCAATATAATTAGGTCCAGTGAGTTTGTTTTCTTTAAGAATCACCATAAGTGGACTGAAAGAACCCATTTTTTGAAATCCTGAGAATCACATAAATCAAATTATGTAGGGCAAGAAAAACTTTTTGAATTAACTAAATATTGATTCCCTCAAAACAATAATAAGAAATTCACTAACACCTTGAACACCATGAATTTAGCATGCCACGATAGTGTGGACGTATACAAATTCAACTTTGTTCAAGTAGATTTTTTTTATTAATTTTACCAGCGTATCAATATAACTTTATGACAAATAAAATTAATATGATGGTCTTGCTCTGGTCATACAAATAATAGCAGTAACTCCGATGGGGAGGATACCATTATTTGTTTCAAAGTGTATACCATTACTTAATACTAAGTCCATTACCTTGTAATGAGTTCCTTCAGATGGAGAAGTGAACACATACTAGGTAACTTTCTACAATTATCCCTAAGGAAGTTTGTACTGGTGATCCATAATTATACTCATCCGATATGGAGGAAAGCACTAAAGCCAACATGCAAGTATAATTAAATCACCTACAAACCAGTAATGGAGACCATAGGACTTATACTAAATAAATATCCTCCCACTTAGTTATTTAACAATGAGGATTTTTCTACTAGTTGATATTATGTCCATGTTGTCCATTATTAATGTAGGCTGGATTTTTCAAAAAAAACAACTACACAATAATAAACATGCATAATCAGAAAAAGCAATATGACAAAAATAAGAAAAAATATCCAACTATTATGGTCATCTTTGCTGCTCCGTCTTCAACTATCCGAATCCAAAATCTGGCGCTGCGCAGATCTATTCGGGGTTTGACCTGCCCGGTCAGGTCGCGGGGTTCGGGGCAGCGCCCCAATTTTTTTTTAAGGTTTTGGCTGTCGATTCCTTCATCGAAAATCATCTGTCTGCCTCTGGACTGCTTAAAACCAGCATCTCGTCCGACGTCAGAAACAGCCACCACCGCCATCATGATTGATCAAAAATAATTAAAATTACATCAATCCTATGCCTCCCGAAGGAGTTCACATATAATCTAGATTGAAAAATTAAAATAATAAGCACGATCAACCCTCGTGATTTTAATTACATCTACAGCAACAACAACATCCACGACATGTTCGTGGTTTAAACAACACAAACAAAAACATGCATTGGACCATAATAGTTGGATCTAAGATGCCTGCAAAACCGAGTTAGAACAGATCTACATCTAGCGACTATTACACAGCGCAGGTTTTATTGGACGACATGGACGTATCAATCAATACGTAGATCCAAAGTGGCTCTGATACCAATTGATGGAACTGAGGATTCCCAGGCCCCTTCCTTTGGTGTGCGTATTGATCGATAGAAAGTTAAACAGATCTAATACGTGTTCTAACCCTTCATAGACGGAAACTAGGGTTCACGAATTATACCTGCGACGGAAGAAAGACAAGTAATTTCTAGCAATCTCGAGCGGACGACCCCAAGATCTTCTGCACATATTCCTTTCTCGGGTTGGACGTCGTATGGGCGATGATCTCCCAACCTTTTCTTCTCCTTGGCAGCCCTCTCTTTCTCTCCTTACGTGAATCACGAATTTAGAGAAAGTTTCAGATTTCTGATCAGTAATCTGGCGGCCAGAGTATAGAGGATATATATCGGCTACGGCAGGGACCATGAGGAGAAATTAGGGTTAGGCCTCCTAACGGATCTGGATATCCCGTATTCAGCCCAAACACACAATCCAGGCCCATTAACAATAGCTCGGTCCACTAATGAGCTATTGTTGCACTACCTCCCTAATCCCAAATTATGTTTGTGGGCTCCTTTTATTATATGCTCGTTTGGCTCCCCATGTTAAAATATCGTATGTCCGTCGATCAAATTAAGTTACTGACAACTATATTGATTCGACATCTTTTATCCTTAAGTAGTACCGCTCAACTTTATTTGTCATGTCGGATATAATCCACCTGCATGATTTACATGACAATCCTTATGAGCTCCTTAAGGGGACATCATCAACCCGATGTATCGGGCATGAATTCCGTTTATAATCAACAGCCCATCATACATACAATGTTATTACCCAATTCATAGAGGTTGTTGATCCATAATGAATCTCACACTTTTATGAATCAAAGTAATGCACACTGCATATACATGTCCGTTATTATATCCGGATTAAGAGCACAAGCATCCATAATAACAGAGGTGTTTGTTCTCTTATGTAGTCAGTACAAAGAGAACAACCTCAAGTGGTCCTGTTCAATACACACAAAGTGTACTAGTGTAAACCTATAGTCAAGATAGACTAATACCAGCTTACACTACAACCTTTCCAATAGATTGTCCAAGTCCATCTAGGTTGTGAACTATTTATATACTCCATAGGGAACTGATAATATGATCTTCTGTGTGACACCACACACCATATTATCTACAATATAGAATATCAGATATTTGCATTAACTTGCAACAAATATAATATGCAAACATTTGCCCATACGATTCTCATTCAAAATTTAAGAAAATAAGGTTACTACAAAAGTGATGCTTTTAGTATATAACCCTAACACTATGCTGTGATGAGTTCTCCTATGTTGCAATCCTAGAAATCCTCTAGGTGTTCTAAATGTTTATCCCTAGTGTCAACAAGTTGTCCTAGATCCTAATTGCAGGCATGTTTGCTGTAACCAAACAATTTAAGTCTAGACCTGCATGGGCTGCCACTAAAAATATGTCACGACCCGATACCCAAATTGTTGGGCCGGGCTGAGCCATGTCCAGCCGCTTGTTAAAGCATAGTAAGCTGTTCTAAGAATAGACAATAAAGGATCTAAGCTGCTAACAGTTCTAAAATCACAATTAAAGGTTCACCACAACACAGCATCTATAAGCGAAGGTAAACAAGAACAGACTTAATAATACACTTCCAAGTATCTAACTGGAGACAAAGTCCAGTATTCAAAAATAAGTTCAAAACAAAGTCTAAGTCTCAAAACATATGAAAAATATCTAAGCAAGGTTCCCTGCTGGGATCTCTTCTGGAGCTAAGGCCAGGTCCTCAAAATCAGTACCATAATATGTATCACATAGCATTTCCTTCTCGAAAAGTGAACCTACAACGTTATCCTGTCAGGACGGGAGCAAGTACAACCTCTACAACTAAAGTACTGAATATATAATGAAAGAGATGTACAACAAGAAACATGGTGTGATAAGTCTATAAAACAGAAAATACTGGAAATATGGCCTCATGGTACAACTGGGATCACAGTATCATAGTAACATAGGGAACATGGCATATCTGGAATCATGGTATATCTCATAATCTATCATGGCAATAATTTATTATTTTTAAAGTTTTGAAAATGCAGTAGGTGAGTGATCGGTCAATAGGTAATCAGGATGTACTGTGGTACATGTCAATTTTCTGAAGTGTACATACGTACCCTTAACGGCATCGGCGTACATCCATAGGCAAATGCGGGATCAGACATACGGCAAAGTTACATATAGAACGTAACAATGCTCGGTAAATACATACGGAGAAGGGGGTCATGATCACGTACACTACTAATAGTTTTTTCTTAACCTGTTATTTAAATATGTGAGAGATATGAAAAACTTTCCTAAATATGGCAGGTACTGAAAGTAATACAACATGTGAAGATTTAACTTGCTATCTCAAGGATCAGTATTTTAACAGGGTTAATACACGTTCTAGCATTAAAAGACAGTAAATGAGTTTGTAGATGTACTTGCCTCGAGCAAAGCAAGAATACTAGTACGAAGCTATAGATGTCCGGTGTCCTGTCAATAATGATACACAATCTCAGTTCTAAGCTATGTTCAAGATTATACTAGCGGTGTGACACGACTCCTAACTGGAAACTAGCCAAGTGGGGACCTAGCATAAAAGTCCAATGTTGGATGACACTATATCTAAACTAATTTTCTAGAGTCTTTACACTAGTGCGGGGTGAGGTCCAATACGTCTATAACTTAAAACAACACAAAATATTGAAAGTCATAATTATTCAATAAATAAATCAAACTGTACACTGAGTTAATTAATTTTTGAGATAGACAAAATACTCAATTATATATCAAATAAAGTACCAAAATGATCCTTGTTAATTATAGAAATTTATAATAATTTTTCTGGGATTTATAAACCCCCATAAATATTTATTAAAAATCAGCGAACACATGTATCCTGAAAATAAATTCTGTTTTCCCATTTTAATAAAATACTAAAAGTACTTACTAAATACTGAAAAAATTATAGTAAATTAGCTAAATTAACATAGTATTTAAATACAATTTTTTCTAGATTTTTACAGCAATTAAAATATATATATAAATTCAAAAACATAAAGTAACAATTTCTAGAAAAATAATTAATTATAAATTAAGGATGATACATAAACAAAATCTTGCAGATGTTGTCGAATGATAAAATAAATATCACCAACGTGTCCAGAATAGTCAAATTAGCTAGAATAGCCTACCCAAAAGTCCAATTTAGATACAGGGGCAAAATAGTAATTTTGGGTCAAAATGATGTCCGCTGTTGGACACACTTTGCACCGAAAAATGTGTCAGGGTAGAAGTCTACAAAATCTAGCAAATTATATGTCCACGAATCCAGAATGATGAAATAAACCCAACGGTATCTCCAAAATAGGATTCCGACGTGCCGATCTCAAAATGACACGTTGACGCGGACACTTGGTATCCGGTTTGCCCAAAATACGTGCCGGAGCAAATGTCTTCAAAACTCAGCAAATTATATGTCAATGAGTCCAGAATGATGATACGAACTCAACGGTATATTCAAAATTGGATTCCGATGAGCCAATCTCAAAGTGACACGTTGACGAGCCAATCTCAAAGTGACACGTTGACGCGGAATATGGGACCCGTTTTGTACCGAAATGCGTGACAGGGCCCACGTTCTCCAAATCAAGTAAACTTTATATGAAAACGTGCCAGAACGACGCCACGAGTCTACTGGTGGTATTAGAAATTAAATTCGGAGTCCCGGGTTCAAAAATAGAATTTTACAAGTGCAAATTAAAAAATTCGGACGACCAACTTTCGTGTCGAATTTGGCCAACCGAACGTGCTTATACTGAAACGAAACTTAAAGGAGGCAGGAAGAGGGTTATACCAGCTGCGCACAGGAACTGACGGTACACCAACCGGAGCTGCGATGGCGAAGATACGAACCCGCGAAGTTGGCGTCACGAAACTGTCCAAAAATAGTTCAATTTAAAACGTCAACTTGGTGGCCAGTTTTGAGGTATCAAACGACAAAATTAACGGACAAAAATTGAGGGAAATGAAGTGCTATATACCAAGATTGCGACGGAGCAAAAAGTTTACCGATCCAACGGTCGAATTGACCAGAAAATTCGTATAAAGTTGCTGCGATGGGACACGAATTTTGAGTTCCAAACTCACGCGCGCCGACGGGATCTCGTTCAAAACGCACGAATAGGCTATTCGGCGAGTCAGGGAAGCGGGTGGTGGCCACGGGGTGGCTCGTCGAAGGTCGCCAGGGCGAGAGGGAGGTCGTGGTGGCGGTGTGCGACGGCGACGGCAATCGCCGGCACGCGTGGTCGTGCGCGTGCGCGTGCGGCCACTACTGCACGCTGCTGCTGCTGCTGTTTGCAGCTGCTGCTACGGCGGCATGGTGCGGCAGCGTGCGACGGTGCATCGCCGGAACACGGTGGGGGTGGCTGTACGGGCGGTGGTGGCGGTTAATGATGGTCGTGAGTATGATGGTTAATGGTAGTGGAGCATGGTGTTGATGATGGTGATGGTGGTGATGATGATGGTGGTGAGTAGAAGGAGGAGATGGAGAAGGCTCTCGGCCATAGGGGAGGGTTCGGCCGAGAGTGGGCTGGGGTGGTGGTGAGTGTGGCCGAGTGAAAGGGAGAGAGTAAGAGAGTGTGTAGTATGTGATAATAGAAAGAGTGAGAGAGAGAGAGAGAGATATATGAATGAGAATGAGAGAGAGAGAGAGAGGGAGAGAGAGGTCGGTCCAAAAAGGAGGGATGGGGGTTGTGTGTGTTTGAATAATAGGAGAGAGAGAGAGAGATATTTATTTATATATATATATGTGTGTGTATATATATATATATATATATATATATATATATATATATATATATATATATATATATGGGATATTTGTATAGTAGAGAGACGAGATATTTTTAAAATAGGAAAAAGAAGAAATATTGTGTGGGGTATTTGGGCAGTCATGGGAGAACAATATGGAGCTTGGGTTCGGGTTCGGTCGAGTCGGGTCGGGTCGAAATCGGTCAGGGTAAAATAATTGAATTAAAATGGGTATTTATAATCATGGGTAAATAAATAATATGCGAGGACTCCAATAAATGGGACACAAGTTTCATGTGGGTAGTAGGCTTCATATGGGCCACGTCCATACTTTGGGTCGACTAGGTTGGATCGATGTCGGGTCCCGAAATTAAATTGGAAATTAATTCAGGTCTTACGATAGATAATTAATTGGCCTAAATTGACCTGAAAGTTGTGCGAAGTAAATGAAGCACAAAATGGCGTGTCTGAGTGGGACACGAAGGTCATGGGTGAAGAACATCTCGAGTAGATCATTTATGAGAAGTTGGTTCTAAGAAAATGACTGGTCTGGTGCTCCTAAATTAAAAGTCACGGTAACGTGCAAACGATAATCAAAGATAAAAGTGGGAATAATTATTCAATGATTAATTGGTCTAAGTTGACCCGAAGTTGCGCGTTACAATAAGAGCACAAGCGAACGAGTTCAAGTGGGAAATGATATATCAAAACGAAGATAATCTTGTCTACTTCAAAACCCATGAAGAGAGTTTACAGAGATCGGCATCCCTGACACTCCAGAAGTCAAAGTCACGGAAATAAACATTAATGATCACAAACAATTAAATGATAAAATACTTATCGAAATAATTTATTTAGAAAATTTAAAATAGCCCTGAAATTCAGGGGGCTTACATTTCTCCTCCGGCGGTTCACCCTTTATCGTCGTCTTCTGCTGGCCTGGAACCCTCCTCCTCCTCCTCTTTAGAGGTTCTGTTAGTCCCTGGTCCGACAATCCCTCTTCCGGGGACCAGCCCTCGCTCCCAGCCCCTTATGCTCCCCTATCAGGGATGGGGAAGTGGCTTGGGGACCCCCTCCCCCGGTTGTCCTTCGTGACTGTTATTTGGAGACTCCATACCCAGGGTAGGTTCGGCCCCCTGTCAGTAGACCTTGCTGCGAACCATGGTGGTCGCTACATCGCCCGCTGGATCTGGGCTCTCGGTGGCCGCGGTGGTGCCCGCTGATCCCCCTCCTACCCGCCCTCTTGTTGGCATCGTCCGGCTTGTAGCCCCCTCGTATCGCCTTCGCCAACTTATAGCTCAGCCGCTCATCTGCTTATGGCTCCCCTTACCCGTCTTCGGTTCTCTCGCCTGCGGCTGGGGCTGGTTGCTCCGATGCGGTAGTGGAGGGCACAATCTACTATACTCGAATCCGTTGGGCTGATGAGGTGCAGCATGCCATCAGTGAGCACGGCTTGTTTGCTCTTAGTGGCTTGCCCTGCTTGGGTCCCCAGGCTTTTGATAAAGCTTCCAGTAGATTTGAAGGCTCAGACACTCTCTAGCAATGTAACCTACGACAACAAGAGATCATCTTTGGAGATGGACAGTCCAGCCCCCCCCCCCACAATACTCAGAACGGAGAGCTAGATCTCAGCTATGTTGCAACACTCAGAATGGAGAGCTAAACCTCAGCTATGTTTCAGAAGAAGCGAAGGAAAGGGTAGACGACCAAACCACCAACAAAGAGACGGAGAGATCAGAAGTCGCCAAGATGAGAAGGATCAAGAAACAGCAAAGGGTTTGACCACAACAACTCATGAATCTGAGAACCTCCTCTTGGTCCAAAATGATCCCCAAGCCAAGTTGCAAGGGTTAGATTAGGCTCTAGGTCTGTTCTTTTAAGATGTACATCAAACCCGGTCGTGTATATATATATATATATATATATATATATATATATATATATAGCAGATGACCTCTGGCCTAGTGGTTAAGAGTGATGCATGCGGCCCGAGTGGTCAGTTCGAATCCCAGTGGGAGCGATTCCAGAAACAATTTACCTGGTTCCAAATATATAATATAATATAATATAATATAATATAATATAATATAATATAATATAATATAATATAATATAATATAATCCAAGCAAACCGTGGTGGCTTAAGCCTTTATTGAAACACAAAAAAGAAAGAAATATGTCGCTCTCACATCAGCTTCTGAAGTGAGAAGTTTCCTCGGACTTGACGGTTCATAGAAGATTTCTCTCGAATAGCGGGGCCTATGACACGATTAACTTACAAGGATCAGGAGTTTGTATGGACAGACGAGTGTCAAGCCACTTTTGACGAGTTGAAGAAGCGATTGACCACAACACCAATCTTGACACTACCAATGGGCCCAAGAGGATTTGTGATCTACAACGACACATCCGGGAAGGGATTAGGATGTGTATTGATGCAGCATGGTCGTGTAGTAGCTTATGCATCGTGACAGTTGAGAGTGCATGAGAAGAATTATCTGACCCACGATCTAGAGCTCGTAGCGGTTATCTTTGCTTTGAAGCTATGGAGATACTACTTGTACGGCGAGAAGGTTGATATCTACACTGATCATAAGAGCCTCAAGTACGTGTTCACACAGAAAGAGTTGAATATGCGACAGCGACGTTGGTTGGAGTTGATGAAGGATTATGAGATCAAGCTTCATTATCATCCAGGCAAGGCTAATGTCGTGGCAGACGCATTGAGCCGCAAGCCCATGGCACACTTTTTGACCACACAAAAGGAGTTGATTAGAGACTTGGAGCAGCTTGGTATTGAGGTAGTATTACAGGAAGTAGATGGCGTATTAGCCAACCTCCAGGTGCAATCATCATTGGTAGAGCGCATCAAGGCAGCATTGCCCAATGACGCTAGATTTCGATGGCTCAAGGAGAGGACTGAAGCAGAAGAGCAGATAGGATTGAGGATCCACACCGATGGGACATTGCGATGTGGTGATCACATTTATGTTCCCAATGGAGAGCTACGGCAGGAGCTGATGGCAGAGGCTCACAGTTTGACTTACTCTATTCATCCCGGAGGGACCAAGATGTATCGTGACTTACGACAGTATTATTGGTGGCATGGAATGAAGTGGGAGATAGCTCGTTTCGTTGCCAAGTGCTTGGTATGTCAACAAGTGAAGGCGGAGCACCAGAGGACGGCAAGATTATTACAGCCGCTATCCATTCTCGAGTGGAAGTGGGAGCACATTACTATGGATTTCGTCACGGGTTTTCCTCGGAGTCCTAGGGGACGTGACGCAATATAGGTGATTGTTGATAGACTTACCAAGTTAGCCCATTTCTTACCTTTTAGAGTGGGCCAGTCGACAGAGGTATTGGCAGTGATATATATGGAGCAGATTGTAAGATTACACGGTGTGCCAGTTAGTATTGTGTCGGACCGCGGCTCGAGATTTACCTCACATTTTTAGAGGAGTATGCAAGAGAGTTTGGGCACTCGATTAAAGTTTAGCACATCATACCATTCACAGAAAAACGGCCAGTCAGAGCGTACCATACAGACGCTAGAGGATATGTTGAGAGCGTGCATGCTTGATTTTGGCGGTTCATGGGAGGACCATCTCCATCTTGTTGAGTTTTCCTACAACAATAGCTATCAAGCGAGCATTCAGATGGCTCCATTTGAGGCATTGTATGGTAGAAAGTGTCGGTCTCCTGTTTGTTGGAGAGACATAGGAGAGGGACAGCTATTGGTTCCCGAGTTGGTCTTGAGCACAGTGAAGACAGTGAAGAAAATTCAGGGCCACCTGCGAGCAGTGCAGGATCGTCAGAAGTAGTGGACAGATAATCGTCGTCAACCCTTGGAGTTCAAAGAGGGTGACCATGTGTTCTTGAAGATATCCACCACTAGAGGCACGATTCGATTCGGAGGACGTGGCAAGTTGAGTCCAAGGTACATCGGCCCTTTTGACGTCTTGGAACGTGTTGGAGAGGTTGCCTACAGATTGGCATTGCCACTGTCGCTAGAGGGAGTGCATGACGTATTCCATGTATCTCAGTTGAGGAGGTACGTGGCAAACAGTAATCATGTGCTTGATCACTCCGAGATCACAGTTGGGCCGAGTTTGCCGTACGAAGAGCAACCAGTAGGTATCCTAGATCACCGAGTAAAGGTGTTACAGAATCAATCTATTCCATTGGTTCACGTGGCATGGAAGCATCACTCGCCAGGGGAGTCTATTTGGGAGCGCGAGGACGACATTCGAACCCGCTACCCACATTTATTCGAAGACGAAGGTATGTCTTGCATTTAAGTTTTTAAATTACTATCAATTTTTCTTGCATTGCATTCAGACCCCGACCTTAATTTAATTTCGAGGACGAAAATTTCTTTAAGTTGGGTAGGATATAAACCCCCAAGATTTTCTAATTATTTTTGTGATTTAAAATTTTATTTTTATATATTATTTGGCATTAAAGAGTTAGTTGGTATATATGGATGTATTTATAGATATATAAATGTATATATTATGTGTGTGATTGTGTGCTTGATATTTTAAAGTGCTACTAAATATAGACTTCAATTATTATAAAAGATTTTTGTTACTTATTTACAAATTATAGGATTTTTGTGTGAATTGTTTTCATATATATATATATATATATATATATATATATATATATATATATATATATATATATATATATATATATATATATATTCGGGTGGTCGGCCCAAGGGGGGACCGACCACTGCAGCAGAAGAGAAAAGGAAAAGGGAGAAGAAAAGGAAAAGGAAAAAAAGGAATTAATAGCAAACCCACCCACGTGGGCGGACCCCACTCTTGCATGCTTGCTGTAGGAAGCTCACGTAGTAAGCAAAAGAAAGAAAAAAACCGTGGGGTTTATGTATACTAAACCTATTAGTACTAGGTTTTGGCTACAAGTTGTTACAAATGTAACTTTTTCTCTAGACCTCAAAACCCAAATCTTCCAAAACGAAAGTTGAGGCTGATCATACCCCCTTCGCCTACGAGTTTGTTTTACTTGCGACAGAATTTTGTGCACGACCAACGGAGCATTGGAAGTCAGCCCCGCGTCACCCACGGAGCAGTTTTCCCACTCAAGCTTCCGGAGTTGTTTGGAGACTGTGACGTTTCTTAGCTGACATTATGATTTCTTGGGCTTGCCACTTTGCACCATCAGGCATTGCCACCTTACTCTGTGATTATTATATTTCTTATTTTCAGTTGTTATTTTCTGTATTTTTTATTTCTTGATATTTAAAACTGTGCGTCCAAGTCACACTTGGGTGCAAGCGACTCTATCGGTCGTTTATCTTGTCTTATTTATTTCTCTTACATTGACTTAGTCTAGTGACCACCCATTGATGTTGAGGTATTGGTTTATCTTATACGGCCTTGACACTTGTTGTATCACGTGATGTGAGTCACATGTAGGACACGTATTCGCATAGTCGGCTGGCCACCGATACGTATGGAGCGTACGACGGATAGGAGTAACTGCCAATAGTATTACATGTTAGAAGACTTGGCGGTCTCTAGAGGTTCATATCAGTCATGGAGATGATGATACTAGGCATTGGGTGGGGAGAACATTACCTGACGTATGGGCTTCGATTGCACTTCCCTTGTAACCCGAAAGCTCCGCTGGAGATACGGGTATGAGCCTCTCAGGTTGGCCACTGTCATTTTTGAACGTCATGCTCTTAGTCACTGGTGCCCAAGAGGGGACTTACCGGATCCTATATTCAGCCAGGGCTCATACGTCGAAGGAATGTATCTCAACTGCATATTCACAGTAGAATGGTCAGGAACCCGATTGCATGCATACCTTTTTTCTTATTACATTATCACAGTTTATATGGCATGGTGTTTTCTTGTATCTTGTTATGACCCCTGAGGACCTGGTTATCTCTCCAGGTTTATACGATTTTCCACAGGAGTACGGAGCGACGTTGGAGCTATCTTACATTGATGACGAGGCAGTCTTTACTGATTCCTAGTCTATTCTATATCTGAGACAGTTGTAGACATTATTTTACATCTCTTTTCTTTCTATTTTGCGGAGGTTGGACTCCGATCTTGTGAGACTATTTTTCATAACTGTTTGGAGTGAGTATGTTCATCCGGCTATCTTTTGATACTCTGCTTTATTTATTTGGACTTTATTATCTTCTGTGTTGAGCTGTGATGAGATTAGATATGTTATTCTGGCCTGTGATTATTTTTATTTACAGCTTATGTGCATATATGAGGATTCCATATATTGGAGTATTCTTCGTATATGTGCAGCTGGCATGTTTACGTACTTGGTCCTACGTATTTTGGGACTGGGGCTTACATGTTTTTGTGGTGGCCCATGCAGGTCTACGTTAATATTGTTGGGTTACATGACTGTGTCCAACAAACCTACATATAGGAATAGAAATATCTCATCCAGAACTACTACTATCTCTTGACTTCTAATCTTGTTTTGAAACTTCCTTGATTATTTGATTTACCTCATATCTAATCTTTCCTAATATCAACCTATCTTCCTCGTGCCAACAGTATGAATCTACGAAGCGGACGCAACTCTGCCTTGGCCCTCACATCTGGTGAAGAGACTACTCCGGAGGGACAGAATCCTCCCATGACTCCAGCGATACCATACCAGCCAGGACTGTCGTAGCCTACTACGACACCGACGACGGAGTACCCAGAGATCGCTGCACCTCGAGGCAGCCAGGCTGGACGGGCCACTACTATGCAACCAGGAGGGAATGTACCACTGCCTCCCCCACCACCATTCCTTCAGCAGTTTCCTCCACAGTCGGGACCTCAGATGCCTCCACCACCGACTGATGGGAGCCCTACTACTCAGTTTATGTATACCATGATGCAGGCTCAGTGGCAGCAGACTGAGCTGATGAGACAGACAATGATGGCAGCTATGGCTAGACCTCCACCACCACCTCCAGTACCAGCACCAGCACCGGCTCTGCATCCCTATGAAGGCTCTATCAAAAATTTCACAGATATGAACCCTAAGCCTTTTAGAGGAACGGATAAACCATTAGAGGTGTCACAGTGGCTTATTAGTACCGAGAAACTACTGAAGGCATCCCAGTGGCCAGCTCGAGATTGGATGACAGCAGTGGACCTACTGTTAGAAGACAATGCTCACCACTGGTGGAAGGCGAAAGAGAGACGAATAGGCACTGGGATCACCTGGAAGCAGTTCTATGATGCATTTTATGAGAGATTCTTCCCTATTCATGTTCGAGATGGTCTCTATGACCAGTTCCTTTATCTGAAGCAAGGGAATATGACAGTTGATGAGTATGACTCAGAGTTCAATCGCCTGAGTCGATTTGGTACGGGATTGATTCCGACGGAGTTAGAGAAGGTGAGGAGATTTCACCAGGGGCTTGCACCAAAGCTCAAGTCTTATACGACTACCCAGTCTCGAGTCTCCCATTCAGCTGTCTTGGAAGAAGCTCGTGCTCTGGAGATTCTTCGCAAGGAACAACAGCAGACATCGAGGCGCCATACCCTAGCAGCTACACCAGCCCGAGCTATTCAGAGTGGATCTATCAGGAGGACTACAGGACAGTACCAACAGAGGCACACACCTTATCAGAAGCCTACCTGCAACTTTTGTGGGAAGCAGGGGCATATTAGAGATGACTGTCGACTTCATTTGGGCTTATGTATGAGATGTGGATCAGGACAGCACTTGGCCAGAGATTGTCCTGAACAACAGGCTCTAGTTCAGGCACATTAGGCCCAGAGGCCCACAGCTCTAGCACCTCGTCCACCATTACCCCCACAGACAGCACAGTACCACAAGGCCAGAGCTCAAGGCCCAATACAGAACCATGGAAAGGCATTCTCTCTAGCTGTTGAGAAAGTAGAGACAGAGGCAGAGGTCATAGCAGGTATGGTTTTAGTTGCATCTTTTCCTACTATTACATTATTTGATACTGGAGCCACGCATTCATTTATAGCCACTAGTTTTGCCAATAGACACAGCATTCCCATCACACCCTTAGCTAAGAATGTTAAAATCCTCACTGGAGGAGGAGTTGTACCTGTTGGTGGTGTTTGTAGACTTTGTCCTGTAGTAATAAATGGCAGAGAGATGATGGTACGACTTCTTGCATTCCCTATGCCAATATTCGATGTAGTTCTTGGAATGGACTGGTTGAGCCAGCATTTCGCCCTTATAGACTGCCATAGGAGCAGTATTATCTTTAGACCACCGAATGCGACAGAGTTTGAGTTCACCAAAGAAGACGAAGAGAGTTGTGATGCACCCGCATCGGGAACTCATATGATGATGCATGACACCCCACAACACCCTATTATCACCGAGTTCGAGGATGTATTCCCCGAGGAATTGCCAGGACTACCACCTGACCGAGATATTGAGTTTTCTATTGAGCTTATTCCCGGAGCTAAGCCTATTTTATCTTAAGTATATCGTCCGGCACCCAAGGAGTTGGTAGAGATGAAGACACAGATTGATGACTTATTAGAGAAGGGATTTATTCGTGCCAGTGCGTCACCATGGGGAGCACCCGTTCTTTTTGTGCCTAAGAAAGACGGGACAGTGCACATGTGCATCGACTACAGAGCACTGAATGCGGTGACGGTGAAGAACAAGTATCCCTTGCCGTGTATAGACGATCTATTCGATCAACTGAGTGGAGGAAAAGTATTCTCCAAGATTGACTTATAATTGGGCTATCACCAATTGAATGTTCGGAACGAAGACATTGCAAAGACGGCCTTTCGATACGTGGGTCATCACGCCACCCGAGGGGAGGGAGCAGGTGGCGGATGTGACCCAACTCGGACAGGGCGCCAGTGCAGAGGCCGATGCTGGGCCAACGGCGCCGTCCGCTTCGATTGGAGGAGGGACTGCCGCGCACATCTCAGATGAAGGGGGGACCAGGGTCTTGGAGACAGCTGCGGCTGATCCGACTGGAGGGGGGACCAACCCGAAGAGGCTGGGAGGGACGGACCGGGCCATGAGCGTTGTGTCCTTCGTCGGTGGTGTCGCGTGCCGAGGAGACGAAGGCGCCGATGCCTGTGTTGGGACGGCATACGGGTGAGAACGAACCCACCAGCGCCCTATGAGGGCTAGCTGATCATCCGTCCAAACGAGGGAGGGTGGAGCGCCCAGGACGGACGAGGACGAAACTGGGGGGGTGGCTGCCGCGGAGGCCTCGGCCTGGGGAGATAAGGATGGCGAAAGCGCCGTCTCCGCCTGCGGCTAGAAGACGGAGGTGGGCAAGCATCGGAGAGGGTGGATAGGGAAGATGGTCCGATAACCGGCTGCCGGCACGAGGGCATGGACGGTGAGGGAGGATGACGGCATGTGGGAGACGGAGAGGGGGAGTGGAGAGTTAAGTCATCTTCTTCCATTCACGACATAGACTTGACGTGATGTTCCATGTGCATGCCATTACTTTCCGCTACTTCTGACGTTTTCATTAGGGTTTATTCAATCCACTGGTGCAACTCCTATAGTTGGTGATTAATGAAGACTTAGTTGATCACATTCTCACCTATACTTCGAAGCATGGGCCTCTGTCTCCAAAGATCCCAAAGGGAGTTCTAGTATCGATAGCAGTACGGGACAATCTTCGTAGAGCAAGTGACCTACAACACTTGATCTTCAATTGTACGCTTGCTTCGTTTACTCCTTCGTCTAGGCGCACCCATGATAGGCTTATGAGCACCAACACAATCTTCCTCGATGCTATTGATAATGTTGATTTAGTGGTGAAGTATTCAAGTATCTGTGTGATTAAGGATCAATGCCTTCTCCATGTCTGCAATGGACTTGTAAACTGACACAAGATCAAGTTCGTGTGAGTTATTCGTATACTTGGGAAATTGAAGTCCTAGATGAGATAATTGAGATCGTGATATACTTGATGTGTTTCTCCTTGTCGATGACCGACTCCTATCTTCAAGAAAAAACTCGAAGATGAGTTCTTTTCAAGCATACGAGTCCGATGTAGGAAAACAACCTGCACATATATGTAACATAACAATCAAGAGTGTGCAAAGATAAGCAGACAACAAGTTTAATTTGTAATAAGTCATGCATTGTTGGCTAAGCATTGTTTGGACATTAGATTTTTGTAGTAATTTGCTTTAAAATTGTTTTTCTTTTATGCTCTAGATATATGGCTATATATAGCCTTGTTTTATCCTCCAATAAAAAATGTTCTTGTCTCTATCTCTTTTTGATTCTTGGTGGACTCCAAGTGCTTATCGATTCAAGTTCAGCTCATGGATTAGGGTAACATGTGAACTTCGGTCAGCATACTTATTCTCCATATGTATCAACATCGTTTTCGACATTGAGACACTCTCTGTCCGACACCAATTTCGGCGTCAAGCCGGGCAAACCCACATATGTTTCCCTTTTCCGGTTATAGGGTTCGATCTTCACGACCGTTCCTCGCATTAGAAGGAAAACATGGAAAACGTTCATATTAGTATTGGCTTTTGCGCTCTTGATTTCCTCACTTTTGTGTATTTTCTACACTACCAAAATACGCTCATTTAGCGACGGAGGTTTAGCGACGAAATTATTCCGTCGGTATTAGCGACGGCTTCGTGGCCGCTCAGCGACTGATTACCGACCACAAACATTTGCCATTTTTTATTTTAATTTTAGGGGCAGGAAAGGTCGCACATCCATCGCTAGTGTGTCGGTGTTATAGCGACGGATCTTCGGTCGTCGTCACGTAGTCGTTTATTTGGCGGGAATTGTGTATATAATTGGCGGGACATTTCTTCGACTACGTAGCGACGGATATTCAGTCGGATAATCAATAATAGCGACTACCTGGCGACGGATGTTTCGTAGTCGCGATTGCGTCGCTAAATGAGCGTTCCAGACTTAAATGAAAAGACGGAGGGAACTTTTGGCATTCCCCCCAAATTCAATCTCTCCTCTCTCTCTCTCTCTCTCTCTGTCTCTGTCTCTCTCTCTCTCGTGCGGCTTCGTGAACGGCGACGGCGTCCTCTCCTCTCTCTCTTTCGAAGGTAATCTCCTCTCTCTCTCTCTCTCTCTCTCTCTCTCTGTTTCGCGGTGTCGACGTAGGGGCAGCGGGGGCGGCGGGCTTGGGGACATTCGGGCTTAGGACGGGGGCGTCGGGGGCTGGGCAGCTGGCTTGGGGCGGGGGCGTCGGGGGCTGGGCGGCTGGCTTGGGGCGGGAGCGTCGGGGGCTGGGCGGCTGGCTTGGGGCGGGAGCGGCGGGCTTGGGGACATTCGGGCCTGGGGCGGGGGCGTCGGGGGCTGGGCGGCTGGATTGGGGCGGGGGCGTCGGGGGCTGGGCGGCTGGCTTGGGGCGGGGGCGTCGGGGCCTGGGCGGCGGGCTTGGGGCAGGGGCGTCGGGGGCTGGGCGGCGGGCTTGGGGCGGGGGCGTCGGGGGCTGTGCGACGGGCTTGGGGCGGCGGGCTTTGGTCGGAGGCGGCGGGGGGCTTTGCTTATCAAATTCATCTAATTTATATATTGGCTAAATAATGTGTTATCCATATTGGGTGTTATCCATTAGTTTGGTGGTGTTTGGATTAGTAAATATGAATATGGCGTTTGGGTTCATGGTGTATATGTTCACTGTGTCAAGGACAGTGCGAGTTCTTCATCTGCATAAGTCAGTGTTTGGGTTCATGGTCTATACATCTAACTGTGATATACATATATATATGTGCCTATTATAATTAGCATGCAGGACGGCTTGGGGTGTAATGTGTGATTGTAGACATGGTAGGAATTATTGGTAATTAACGCTAGTATGACTATTGGTATCGGAAAACAAATAATTATTAATAAATTATTTACATTTAAAAACATATATTTTATACATTTAGGCATAATTTTAAGTATTTCAGCGTTATTTCTTAGTAGTTTTGAAATTATATGAAATAGTAGTCACCCGTACCGATTGGTTTTGCCGAATTGACCGGAACAAAGATCCCCATAGTCGGTATCGGTCAATATTTGGTATCGGTCGGTATCGGATCGAAACATGCCAAACCGTATCGGTATCGACCGTATCGGATCTGTATCGGCCGATACTTTAAACCATGCTATCGGTATCGAACTATCGGTATCGGTATCGGTATTGCACTATCGGTATCGGTATCGCAGTATCGGTATCGAACTATCGGTATCGAACTATCGGTATCGGTATCGGTATCGTACTATCGGTATCGGTATCGGTATCGCTCTATCGGTATCGGTATCGGTATCGCAGTATCGGTATCGAACTATCGGTATCGAACTATCGGTATCGGTATCGCAGTATCGGTATCGAACTATCGGTATCGAACTATCGGTATCGGTATCGATATCGGTATCGCACTATCGGTATCGGTATCGGTATCGCACTATCGGTATCGGTATCGGTATCGCAGTATCGGTATCGAACTATCGGTATCGGTATCGCACTATCGGTATCGGTATCGGTATCGAACTACTAGTAACAACTGTATTTATATTTTTCTCTTCTCGAGCTAGAATACTAGCGGATCCACCAGTTACATGATTATATACTAATTCTATTTAGTTTGTCTTACTATACAGATTTTTACATCTAATCTGTGATGGATCGTTATTTCGTTGATCGTACATGGATGTACAAACGACAACACGATAGCAGAATAGGTGTGAGTGACGATTTTCAGGCAGGCGTGGAAGTGTTTCTTAAGTATGCCATGAGCAAAGCTCAGTTTATGGACGGTAACAAAATCAAGTGTCCATGTCGTAATTGTCGCAATAGACGTTACGAAGAAGTGGTGAGTGTAAGAGATCATTTGACCCGTAAGGGTTTCGTACGTGATTACGACCTGTGGTCATCGCAAGGTGAACTATATGCCGAAAGACAGGTTGCGAATGCTGCTACTTATGCTTTTGATGATAATGCTGCAGCGGATTTTGTCGTCGATGACGACGAATGCTCCGTTGATTATGGAGACGTGTAGAACCTTGCACGAGATATGGTGTACGACGTGGTAGGGCCTAATTTTGATCCGGAGGATCCTAATCCCGAGGCGAAGGAGTTCTATGATATGTTTCAGGATGCTGAAACTTCTTTATATCCTGGTTGTGATCCACATTCCGTACTGTCAGTGACGATGCGGTTGTTGAACATAAAGTCCGATTTTAACTTGCCACAAACTTGCTATGATCGGATTACACAACTAATAAAGGAGGTGTTACCGAAGGAATCAAAAGAGCTTCCAAAAAACTTCTACAAGTCGAAGATGATGGTTCAACAACTGGGACTGGGGTACGACAAGATAGATTGTTGCCGTAATGGATGCATGTTGTACTACAAGGAGAACGAGGATGTAGAAAGTTGCCGCTTCTGTAATGCGGATCGTTACAAGGAAGTCAGGAGAAAAAGAAAGTCAACTAGAAAACGACGTCCTTACAAGTATATGCATTACTTGTCGATCACGAAGCGCTTGCAGAGGATGTATATGTCTCAGAATACAGCAGAACACATGACGTGGCACAACGAAGAACGCACAAAGGACGATGGAGAATTGTCACATCCTTCGGATGGAGCGGCGTAGAAATATTTCGATTTTCGCCATCCAGATTTTGCTGCAGAGCCCAGAAATGTACGCATGGGACTATGTTCTGATGGATTCGCCCCTTTCGGGCAGTCAGGATCTCAATACTCCTGCTGGCCGGTCATTCTGACCCCTTATAATCTGCCACCATAGATGTGTATGAAGACTCCTTATATATTCTTGACAGCTATCATACCGGGTCCCAAAAATCTGACGAAGAATATCGATATATATTTACAGCCATTGGTGGATGAGCTAAAACAGCTGTGGGAGATCGGCGTCACGACGTATGATATTTCCAGGAAACAGAACTTTCAGATGAGAGCTTCACTGATGTGGACAATCAATAATTTTTCCGCATACGGTATGCTGTCGGGATGGAGTACTCACGGCACCCTGTCTTGTCCGATATACATACAAAATAGTAAGGCGTTCCGCCTTAAGCATGGAGGAAAAACTTCTTTCTTTGATTGTCATCGTCAATTTCTGCCCGCGAGTCATCCTTGGAGAAAGAACAAGGACGCATTCAGAGCTGGAAAACAAGAATTTTCTCATCCGCCTGCCAGATTGTCGGGATACGATATTTGGGAAGATGTAAAGAATTTTCCCACTGTAATGGAAGATCCATCAAACAATCGTGTCGATGGGTTCGGACAAACCCATAACTGGACCAAACGGAGTATCTTCTGGGACTTGCCTTATTGGAAAGATAATCTTATAAGGCATAATCTTGATGTTATGCATATCGAAAAGAATGTGTTCGATAATGTCTTCAATACCGTCACGGACATTAAAGGAAAGACGAAGGACAATCCAAAAGCAAGACAAGACATTGTTGAGATATGCAAGCGTCCTTATCTGAACTTGATACAAAGGGGAGCTGCTGGACAATTAAGTAAGCCGATAGCACAATACACATTGAGCAAAGAAGATAGATTAATAATCTGCAAGTGGGTATCTACTTTAAGATTTTCCGACGGCTATGTGTCGAATTTGTCTAGATGCGTTGACCTCAATGAACGCAAGCTAACGGGAATGAAGAGTCATGACTGCCACGTGTTTATAGAAAGATTACTGCCCATTGCTTTGAAAGAGTTGTTGCCTTCTGCTGTATGGGTTCCGTTGGCCGAACTATCAATATTTTTTAGGGATATTTGTTCAACTAAGTTGACTGTGCAACACATGGTTGAACTTGAGGAGAAGATTATCTTAACAATTTACAAGTTGGAGAAAATATTTCCTCCTGGCTTCTTCGACAGCATGGAACATCTACCGATTCATCTAGCATACGAAGCCTGTGTCGGTGCATCTGTTCATTATCGATGGATGTACCCATTTGAAAGGTACATAAATATCGATATAATTTAAGCTGAATTTCTATTTATTTTAAAATTCTTTCTTAATTATCAAGATAATTTGTCTCTCTAGATACCTACACCATCTAAAGAAGAAAGTTGGCAACAAAGCTCATATAGAGGCTTCGATATGCGAAGCATATCTTATCGAAGAGGTTTCAAACTTCTGCTCCATTTATTTCGATACTCATGTTAAAACAAATCGAAATAGACCTCAAAGGAATGACGAGGACGTTGAGGATGGAGGAATATTCAATGTAAGGGGCAAGCCTGTTGGGGCTAGTAAAAGACGGTGGTTGACAGACGACGAGTATGATGCCGCTCACCGATATGTCTTGTTAAACTGTGACATACAAGAAGTAAGAGATTTGGAGAAGTAAGTCAGTACACTAAATATCGTTATAATCTCGAATTTGATGAAGTAAGTGACTACACTTATATATTCTTATTTTCTCTAATAGTGTATTTAGAGATAAAATCAAAATGAGGAGACCCGATATTACCGATGAGGGACTTCAAAGAGAGGTTGATTGTACATTTCCGTCATGGTTTCGCAAATACGTAAGTAACTGTGATTATAATTGAGATTATTAATATATAATCTGAAATATTTAAATTATAAATATTTGTTTACAGGTTTTATTGCCTGAAACAACACTCACTCATGAGAGTGTTCGTTATCTGGCACTGGGACCGAAGAAGCAAATAAAGACTTGGCCAGGCTATGTCGTTAATGGCTTCAGGTTTAAGTCAACTCAGAATGCTATAAATGTCGAATTTATCAATGACGGCATCAATACCAAGGATTCCGGTGTTTGCATAAGAGGCACCGTCTATGACGACGAGCCGGACTTTGACTATTATAGAGTGCTTCGGGATATTGTAGATTTACAATATACTGGCCCATATGATATGCATATTGTGATGTTCAAATATGAGTGGTTCGATACGACACCAAATATCGGTTGGAGAATCGATAAACAATTTGGATTCGTCGATATAAATCATCGCAGGAGGTATAGAGGGTCCGATACATTTGCAATAGCAGATCAGGCTGTTCAAGTCTACTATACAAGCTACCCAAGGCGTCGTAGAGATCGATTTGACTGGTGGGCAGTATGCAAGATTAAATCTAGAAATACATTCAACGTTGGAGACCCAGCATACCAAGAGGACCAGATCGAAAAGTCCCAATACTTGGGACAACACTCAGATACAATGGATGTTGAAGATATTGTTGAGAAAAATAGAGGGGAGGAAGAGGTTGATACACAAGACTTAGCTATCAACCAGGGGAGAAAGAGGCGTCTTGTCCCAAATTTTGAGGCAGAAGAAGAAGAAGAAGAAGAAGAAGAAGAAGAATTTGATGGGGATGAGGATACAGATGAAATCGACGATGAAGATAAGGATGAGGATGAGGATGAGGATGAGGAGGATGATGATGAAGACGAGGCCGAGGATGAGAACGAAGACGATGATTAGGTTAAATATTGTTGTATAGTAAAAACACTTCCAATTACGTGAATTAAGTTTGACCTCATAAAAGCAATTACGTGAATTCATGTTTTTTTCATTCGATTATTTACTTATTGCAGATGGCACTCCTAGTCTTTTTCGTCGCGGCGGCACTCGTCTCCCTACTGGTGGTATGTATATTTTAGTTTAGTTTTTTATATCCATTTACACTTTCATAATGTTAATTATGTTTATGTGTTCTATTTACAGGTCATGATGGCTGGCCGTGGTCGTGGTGCTGGTCGTGGTGGTGGTGGTGGTGGTGGTGGTGGTGCGGGTCGTGGTCTTGGTTGTACTGGTGCTGGTGGTCGTGGTCGCATTCAGAGTTCCTGGGATGTGACCCCATCGAGCGAGCCCGACCCGGAGAGTACCCCGGGCACAGACGTATCCTGCCCTCGATCGACCACTTCATCGAGACATCAGTCCGGATCTGCTAGCGGATCCGATCCGCTATCGGAACCACCAGCAGCGGATCCACCAGGGGATGCTCCAGTTACTGCACAGTGGGCCCCGGAGTACCCCCATACTCAGTTCCATCCGGTTACTGGGGAGTACATACGCGGACCCGTGGATCCTCCGACGGCACCAGAGAGGCCGAGAGGCGAGTTCCGACGAGAGCTATGGCCCGCGGGGACCTCGTAAGTAAATTTAAGTTAATTTATTAAATTTCTTTCATTTATTCAAGTTAATAATCTAGTCGTTTCTTCTTTGTAGGTTTTTTCCGTTTAATGTTGGCAGGGCCCTTAGAGAAATTATCAGGGCTAACTTCCACGGTCCTTACCTCAACTTTACGTCGGTGCCCCCAACCGAGCAGTACGTCTGGCTCGACGAGTTGAGGATATATATCTATATTTTTTTTTGTTTAAGTCTATGTAATTCTTTAATCAACCATTTTGTAAATTACGTGATAATTGATTTTCTGTGTTAGAGAACGTACTGGTGGCCCCCCCATCGCGAGGAGGGGATCCGCAGGACCTACCGAAGCGCATGCTCGAAGAAGATACGGGATATGATTCATGACCTAAAGATGGGGCATACGAGGCCGAATTGGATCCGGCAGGACTATTATGAGGACATCTTAGGCATGATGGATAACCCTGCATACAAGGAGAAATCGGAGAAGGCGAAGGTGAACCGATCTGCCGCGGGCCTTCATACGGGGGGATCAAGGTCTCATGCAGCGACACTTGCAGATCTGGTGAGCAACCGTAAATTTATTTCACTATCGAATTAGGTATTATTAATTAAAGGAGTTAATTAGTTTCTACACAAATTTTGTATGCAGGCCCAACGGGCGGTGAAGGAGAGAAGGGCGCCAGAATCGGTCACCATGCACGACGTCTTCCAGGATACGCACAAAAGACGGAAGGACGTGAGCTTCGTCGACGAGAGGGCGAAGGAGACTGATGTAAGTACTTATGATTATGAGATTAACGTTAGAATTAAAAGTATTCGGACTATAACTTAGGTAAACTTAGGATTCACACTTAACTTAGTGAAACATAGGATTTAGATTACAACTTAGGTAAATCTTATAATATAAACACATTCATTTGATAGGCTGCGTATCGTGAGGCCCTTAGTCGGGCTCAGTTAACTGACACCGAGGATGTTGGTGAAACGACGCCCTTCCGAACGCCCTCTTCTTTGGCCGCTCAGAACGACTTGTTCGTAGATACCGTCGACGGCTTTAAGAAAGGGTACATGTACGGAGTCGGCTCCCTAGGGCCATTGCATATGGCGACGCAGAGATTTCCACCGACACCGCCTCCTCCCGTGGCCCGGGCAGACGATGATGTTAGGTCGCAGCTTACGCAGCTGCACGAGGCGGTGTCGTCCTTGCGGGAGCAATTTGCCACGCACTTTCTGCCTGCGTCTGCTGCTGCCGGGACGTCTGCTGCTGCCGGTACGTCTGCTGATGGTGCTCGTCCGTCTTCTACTGGTCCATCGACTGCAGGTGTCGGTCCGTCTTTCGTGGGCCGCCTTTTTTTCAACCCTGAAGCCCCTGTGCTACCGCCTACGGCTGTGACGACACTCCTGGATCTCATGTCCGCAGAGCAGCTTCGCCGACTTCCGAGCACTGTCTACGATGCCTTACCTCCGTACCTTGTGGAGGAGTATATGCGTCGGTCAAATACGGGAACGGACAATCGACCTCCTCATTAAAATGTTGTATTAAGAAAATTTGGATTATTTGTGAGAGCTTTGAACTAATTGTGCTATAATCGGCTTATAGCACCGGATATTATGTTACTCTTTAGGATAATTAATATTTATTTTCTATTAATTTGGTTTGGTCTGTGATTCTTGGATAATTGGTCGTATGTGCATATTTGGTCTATGTGATTCTTGGATAATTGGTGTGCATTATATATTTGGTCTGTGTGATTGTTGGATAATTGGTGTGCATTATATATTGGTTTGGTTTATGCATATATTTGTGAACAGGGAAAGTGCTGCCAAATTTTTTTCCCAAAAAACCCAGTTAGCGACGGACTAGTGACCGTTTAGCGACGGATATTCCCAGTTGTCGACGGGTTTTCGACGGATAAGCCGTCGCTACCTGGAGGTTTTAAACTGTTTGCAGTCAGCGACGGTTTTAGCGACAGATCATCCGTCGACAACGTTCTGGTGGTACAAGCTTCGACGGAACAGCGACGGAATAGCCGTCGCCAGGGCGACGGATAACTAGCCGCTAATCCGTCGCCAAATACAGCGACGGATTAGCGGCTGGTTATCCGTCGCCATGGTTCTGGAAATGCATGACATTTCCAGAACCATGGCGACGGATAATCAGTCAGCAATCCGTCGCTGTGGCGTCGCGGGTAGCGACGGGTCCGCGACGACTATTCCGTCGCCATGGTGCTGGAAATGCCAAGCATTTCCAGAACCTGATCGACGGATAGTCCGTCATAAGACCGTCGCATATCCGTCGTTAAGTACCGACGGATACCGACGGCTTGGCGACGGATCGATACGATCTGATACGCTGTTACGACGGGTTACCGACGGAATGTTACGTCACTATTTCCTACACAGTTCAATACTTAATAGTTGAAATGGACGGAAATCCGTCGGGAACGTGTCGCTAATGCTTCGTAATGTGACGTCGGAAATCCGTCGCTATTCCGTTGCCGTGACGACAACTTAGCGACGGAACGTTATTAGCGACGAGCTGATTGCCGACGGATTATTTTGGCCAAAATCCGTCGGTTATCGATCGCTAATGATAATTACCGTCGGTTTAGCGACGGATGTGGCCGTCGCTAAAACGATAAATTTTGGTAGTGCTATTCCATGAAATTTGTTCTCTATCTCCAACTCCGACATATACTACCTGACAATACAAATGTTTTCGAGTCCTATCTCTTATATATCTTCATTTCATTCCCCCTCTTTTTGTTTTTCTCTTCTCCATGTCAAAGTTAGTGACACTCTTGGTAGTTGGTTCTTAATGGAACTTTTCATTCAATTGATGTTAATGTTTCAAACTTGTGTATGCAGAACACACGACAAGATTTACATAAACTTGTGTATACAGAACACACAAGATTTACATGCAATGCTACAGTTTTATTCATATATTTATCATACCAATTAGGAGGAAACAACAGCATAAACACTACCACAAGTTCGTCTCAACTTACATAGTATACACACATAATTTTAGTCTTGATGCCCCCGTCTCGCCGCCTTGAGGCTTCTGCCTAGGCTTTCACCGTCTCGCAGCCTCATGCCACCTTACTAAAGCTTGCATTAACTCCTTGTTGCACTTGCAAGGAACACAAATACTAGGCAAACATATGCCTCTCTTCTTTAGGTTGTCTAAACTTTGCAGTTAGGTGGGATGTTTAAACAAGGGTTTATTATGTGTATGATTATGATGAAAGTTTTTGAAAACTTCACTGTTATTTCTATTTTCTGGAACAACAAATCTTGCAAAACTCACATTTTATTAAGTTGTCAATTTTTTCCACCAATCAGGATCTACTTGAATATAGAAACTACTATTATTAATAAGCTTTTTGTTAAGCCTTTCTTATTTGTTATGTTTTTTTTAATAAACAATAATTATTATATTTTATCGGGCATCACCTGACCTGACTCGATGGTAAAGCTTACTACTTGTGTCCAAGAGGATGCCACATATTTGACGGAAACCACCTCTTCATTTAGGCTGGGATAAGGCTGCTTACCTCTTGACTAGCAGTGCAGTTGGGTTCGGTAAGACTCGAGTCTACCCATTTAGGTTGGACCTGAACCTGACCCGTCCATGCATGACCCATTTAGGCTGGACCTGAACTTGACCAGTTTTTAAATGGGTCAACCCGTCCAGTTTTAGATTGGTCAACCCGACCCAACCTGTGTAACCCGCTTATGGAAAAAGCCAGCTGGCTGTGCTACACAAATTTATGTACAAAAAATGTTTTCTATTTTGACAAGCCACTAGTTTAAGAAATGTGGTCTATATTCTAGGTCTGGGTTGGCCATGGCTGGTACGGAGAATATATATATATATATATATATATATATATATATATATAAAACACTAAAATATGATAAATTGGTCATACTCCCATATATAAATATACAAATACAAGGTAATGAACATTTGAGATTAGCAGTAGCAAAAAACAGTAAATGTAAATAAGCCAGTTGCCCAAATAAATTCAACTTACAACCATTAAATAAAATATAATAAGTACATAAAGTTGCAATCTCAATGTAGAAGAAATGGTACATTCTAGAGGCGATAATACTTTGGAAAATGAGGAAGAAAAAGAAACCTGGTAATGATGAAATCATGAGCAATGAGTTCCTGACATAGTTTAGGGTCTCGGTTTCCTTTACATGGAATAGGGGGAGACGATCACAATGAGGAGCTCGGCCATCAAGGGTTGGGATTGGCGAGAATATTAGCCACTCTGTGAATGGAGTGAGGATTAATTTACGAAACCAAGAGGTTGCTGTTAAGTTAGGGTTGTGAAATATGTATGAGTGATATGTTTATATAGGTGCGGGCTAACTTGACCCATTTGATAAACGGGTAAATCAAATGGCTTGCCATCCTAAACCCGACCGGACCCAAGCTGTTTATTAAACGGGTTATACGTGTCAACCCATTTATTCCGGAACCCGTCTAGTCTTGACCAAACCTGCCTAAGAAGGCGGGTCCAGCCCAATTTGCCACCCCTATTCTGACCCTCCCTAGAGCTTGCATGAGCTGGAGCCTTCTGGCACTGGAACACCCTTTTAGTAATTGTTGTTTTTCTAATATGTTTATTACGTTGACAACGTGTCGACTTAGGTATGTGAACTATGTAGCTTTAATTATAACATGGAATCCTTCAAGTAATTTGCATATTACTACTAGTATCTGATAAATCCAGGTGATCAAATAATCCATATTTGATCCATCTACATTCAATCTAATCTATAATGCCTTGATCCCTAAACATAATGGTTGGTGTATTTTCATATGAGAATGTTGTGGAACTTTAGAAAGAAGCTGAAAATTTAATGTGCCAATATACTGTGATGTAACACCAAAATGGCATTAATCAAGAGAAAAAAAAAATAGACCAAAAGAACAAAGAAATAACATGAATTAATAGCAGGAGTTAAACAACGTACAGCAAGTTATTGTCAATGAATAGTGTGAGTGTATAGAAACTGTACAGCAAGACCATCAACTCGGCAGCAATCACAGTAATGTATCATTAAGGAAACAGCGAAAAATAATATAAGAAACTGGAAAACCCAGGAAATAGAGGGAGAGTGGTGGCGGTAACATGACATTTGTTACAAAGAACATATGTAAAGTATATCCAGCAGGCTCACCGGAGCACACATCAGATTATTTTTGTCACTATCTCATGGTGTTGGATTCATCTCGTCCTTGTCTTTCACACTTTGTAGCTTTTCTTAAATTCATAGTTATTTTTATTGATATCCCCCAAGTATTCATGTAACATAGCGAGCAAGCTGCACAAGCTTTTACTCATGCTAGTTTGGTTATCTAATGCCAGATTGATAGTCATTCTCAACATATTATGGAAGATCTTATATCAAAACTTATTCCTTGTTGCATGGGTATCTGAAATTAAGAGCATTGGGAAGCTGTTTCAGGTATTGAAATTTTGACCATTTTCTGAAATTTAATTTGCTGCCGCTTTCCTTTACCGACTACCTTCGTGGTGTATGTTCCATAATTATTTCTAACTGAATGGTTGCTGTGTTTAGATTTTTATAAAATCCTTGTCAGATGTTGCTGAACATAGAAGGTTGACTATCATGGTTTATCTTTTGAGGTATTCTATGTGTGGATTTGGATTGATTCATCCCTTTCCTGTGCTTTTCCAAAGTTAATTACCCTAAAATTGTGTTTCAGGTCTTTAGGAGAGAAAGATAGCTTGGGCGTTCTCATTTTTCATCTAATCCACTCACTGATGATTCGGTCTTACAAGTCTTATTCTAATTCTGAAAGAAGTACGTGTGATATACTATCTTCATCTTCAATCATCCATGGAGAGTGGGAGTACATATTCGCAGTACAACTAATTAAGCAATCAATACTCCAGCAAAATTTGGCTTCCCTCTTTGGTAAAGCTTCTACAAGAACTGAATGGGCAGAGTGCGCAAGAAGAAATGTTCCTCGTACAACATTTGGCAGTGCAATTTATTTTACAGAAATTGCAGGACAGTACTGAATTGTTATTTGAACTTGAATCTGGGCAAGACACTAATTTTCTTCAGGTATATTTTACTTCCTAGATGAGGATTTTTCCCCCATCTACCTCGGTATGTAAAAATTGGTGTAACTTTTTCCATCATCTTCATCATAAAAATCCTTCTCCCATTAGAATGAGGTCGGATATGGAGCATGAAATCTCCAAGTTGTGTTACAGGCTGTCAACTTGACATGAACCCTTTGTGCTGGTACCAAATCCCTACCCAAGGTAGCTATGAGCAACGAGGGCCTTGTCATAAAACCTATAGCTCTTGCTGCAGATAGGTATATCTGCTTTTTTCGTCATGCACTTTAAGACCATGCAACCTTAGTACACCCTCCAACTTTACGTCGACTGAAATGAGTTTAGACAAAGAAGTAATATGATAGGATTTCCTTTTATCTATTGAATATGAAAGGCATAAAACGATGCAAGTGAAACTGTTATTTATCTCATAGGTAACATCTTCTGTCTGATTAATGATGCTATTCAGTAGGCTTTCTTTCCGGTATTCTAGTAATTTATCTCGTCCTGTTGTGCTTTGCCTATTTGTTTCTGTTAACATTGTTTACAAAAGTGCTTGCTTTTGTTTGTACTGGAAGTGGTTGTTCGATAGCTGTTAAATTTACGTCTCAGTTTCTTGTCCAGACCCCTTTTCATACTCTCATTCTTGTATTCTATGTTTTATTATCTAAGCTTCCACATTGGTGCTATCAAATTATTTTCTTAGTTGGAACATAGGTTTGCTTTTGTGGGGATTGAATTTTATCTCTCTATTTTTGAATAATGCCTCTCCAATATTTTTGATCAGTTTCCTTCTATTTTTGAGGCCGTACCCCCCAAACAATTTTCTTTGTTTAGTTACATGATCAATACTATTGGGTCTAATTAATCCTGAAAAAGCTGTGCAACTTACCTTATTGAACTGAACTATTCTGTTGAAAATGTTTTGTTACCTTTTTGTGTAGTTTTCTTACTGTTTATATTTTTCCTACAAGCTACAAGCTTAGAGCCATTTTCTCAAATTAAGTGTTATTTGTTCTTCTACTTTAAATACACTCTTTATTCCCATGCAGATACATCTTTAAAGCTAGCATTCCCACCTGGTTATTTTTTAGGCTAATTAGCACTTAAATACCGTGAACTATTACAACTTGATACCATAAACTATTTTTATTGGCAACTTGATACCACAAACTTATATTTTTCTCATTTAAATACCATTAACTATCACTTTCAAAATTCGGGCTGACGATAAACACAGAAGATGGTAATGTCGTTTGAAATAATAACCCTAATACAATTGATTGTTCATTTCAAAATTTATTTGAAATATCTAATTTAATTAAAAATGTAAATATAATTCAAAATAATAAATTTAATTATCCTAATTTTAACCCTGATCTAAAATTTGTTCTTAAAAGTTTCATATCCTCTCCAGACCCAAACCTAAAAAAATACTTGTAACCCTAAAATGTTCCTTCATAAAATAATGAAAATAGAAAAAAAAGAAAACAGGGAAAAAAACAAACAAAGAAATAAACCCCAACTTTAACAAGCCTTCCACTCGTCGTTGCCCTCACTCCACTTGCCATCGTCGACCACCTACCTGCTTGGCGCTCCTGCCCAGGGGAACCACAGCCAGCACAATGCAGCAGCACAGCAGCCTCCCGCGGTGATGGCTGCTGCTGCATTGCAGGCGCAGACGAGGGAGGAGGTGATTGATTAGGGGTGGGGGAGAGGGTTGTTAGGGTTTCCTTTTCTTTTTCCTTTTTAAAAAATGAATATCTAGTGGTGTCGAGTGACTTTTTTGTTTGTTTGGCGTAAAAATGACCAAAATCCGTTATGTTTTACGGCATGCTCAAGAACTACAATTTCATGGTATCAACTTGCTTTAAAAAGTTCTATGGTATCCAGTTGTAAATAGTAAATACTTGAATGTTCTTGGTATTTAAGTCTTAGTTGGCCTTTTTTATATTTAATCCTAATATCAAACTTTGTTGCCATTGTTCACTCTCCCCCTCCTCTGTCCTGAGTTTGCGAAAATGTCATGTGCAGTGGTATATTACATAATTAATCACAGTTTGAGACTTTTGGTATCATTCTGTTTTCATCGGGTAAAGTGCATTTAAACTCTCCTTAGATGTCACGAAAACGCAATTAAAGACTCCCTGATTTAAAAAATCAACGCTGTTTCGATTTTGCTCAATTCGTCCCTCCCGCTGTTAATAACCGTTAAAATGGCCTAAAAAGACGATTTTACCCCTCCCTCACTCCCCCCTCTCTCTCCGGTGGTGGGGGCGGGCGGACGCCGGCGGAGGGAGGGATGGGGGGGGGGTGGGGGGTGGGGGGGGGGGGGGGGGGGGGCGGGCGCTCGTCGGCGACGGGAGGAGGGGGTGCCCCCCTCTCTCTCCGGTGGTGGGGGCGGGCGGGTGCCGACGGAGGGAGGAGGGGGTGGTTCGGGGGGGGTGGGCGTTCGCCGGCGACGGGAGGAGGGGGGGTGCCCCCCTCTCTCTCCGGTGGTGGGGGCGGGCGGGCATCGGCGGAGGGAGGAGGGGGGGAGGAGGGGGGGGGGGCGCTCGCCGGCGATGGGAGGAGGGGGGGGCGCCTCTCTCTCTCTCTCTCTCTCTCTCTGGTGGTGGGGGCGGGCGGGCGCCGGCGGAGGGAGGAGGGGTGGGGGGGGGGGGGTTGGGCGCTTGCCGGCGGAGGAGGAGAGGGGTGGGGATCGGGGGGGCTGGGAGGGGGGGTAGTGGGGGCTGGGGGGGGGGGGGGTAGTTTAGTATTATTATTTTTTTTTGAAAAAAAGTTACTAACGGCCATTTTTAACGGCCACTTGACGGAAAAGGCCATTCTGAGCAAAAGTCGAATCTGGGGAGGTCCATACTATTTATGTTTTCTAAAAGGTCTTATTTTGCGAACGAGACAAATCTAGGGAGGGTTTAAATGCATTTTACCTTGTTTTCATCAATCATTGTAATTGGATGTCATCTCTGTCCGTGTGTGTTCCACATTCAATTTGCACGTGGAGGTAACAACAGGGTTTTGAGTCGAGAAGCTGAAAAATCAATTTGTACTTGAGTTATTTTTGGAGTATTCTAATATCATTTTGCCCCCTCCAGATTTAGGTCTCGTCACAAATTATATTTTTGTAATTTTGAGTGATCTTACATTAAATAGGAATTTGAGGTAGTTTTTAATACGCCAATTTCAAGGAGCTGTCCTTGCTTCTATTTATTGACTACCTGTTCAACTTCTCATAGCTAAAAACATGTCCATAAACTCATGAGTAGACAAAATCAAGAAGAATAATCCAGCAACATCTTTGCTTATAAAAATATATCTAATGTTTGTTTATAGATATGATTCTTTTTAGTGCTGTCCCATAGAGCAAACTTTTTCATTTATTGGATTTCACTTGACTTTCTATGACTCTATTGTGTGCATTGGCAGGCTTAGTTTCTTTTCTTGATATAAACAAAGAATTAGCTATCTTATTCTTCATCCTTTTCTTGCAGTTAAAATTGACAAATGGAGACCTTTGGGCTGAATATCATAGATCAGGACGTGAACCTTGAGCCAATTCAACAAAATCTTCTGGTTTTGTCCATAGGGCAAATATCAATAGCTTAGGAATACAGGGTTTAGAAGTCAAGGTTCTTGAAACTGTGTTTCTTAGAAACAAAGTCACACATCAAAATTATGCACTATATTACCCAATATCGGGGCCTGGCTTCAGGGGAATCTTTTGAGCTTTGTTCCAAAAGTATCAGGTTATAGTGACCTGCTTGCTCCTTATTAGTTTCCTAACTTCTGAACTTTTAGTAGACAGCATCCCAAAAACCGTGAACAAACATGCTCAAGTGTAATAATCCTATGTTAGCATTTGTAGTCCAATAATTAGCAGAACTAGACATCATTTGATGCTTGGAACTAGACTATCGTGTCCTCCTATTCGGTATTCTAAGTTCTAACCAAATACATAGAGTTTCTCTATATGAAGTTTTTGTTGTTGAGTTATCAGGTTTCGGTCCTTCAAAATCCATATCAAGATCCAATAATTAATTGAACCACTTTGATTTAGTTTTGCATTTGAATTTTAGGGTCATCACGTGAAACTTTTGGTCATACTCCAAACCATGATATCAGCCTCTCAAATGCTGTCTAAATCTTTTTCTCTTTTTTGTTATGTTTTAACGTTTAACATACTATTAATCCCTAGAACACCTTGATATGCTTTCAAATACATTTCCTTCAATTTTCACTTTAAAAAGATGATTATCTGCATTGATTATTAGCGAAAAGGATTTCTCTAAGGTTACTTCTTTTTCACGTTGGTTTCACTTGTTATTTTTGTGCACTGCATTTTCATTGACTGCAACGTTTTAGAAAGTCCGCGAGACACACACCTGACTTATGAGGCTCACCCTTGGGCCTTGTCCGCGAGGCACACACCTCATTTATGAGGCTCATCCTTGGGCCTTGTATTCTATGAGAGGCTCATTCACCTAGGTGCACCTAAGGCGGACATGCCACACCTACTTTTGAGGAGCGCACCTTGTATCTACTTTTGAGGTGCTGAAGCGCACAAGGCTTATTAACCTAGTATTTCTTTGTTTTCTTTTTATTCCATTCTTTTCTTTTTTGTAGTATATATGTTTTAGTATCTAGTGTTTATATAATAATTCAACTAATCTTTCTATTGTAGTTAAGAAGCTTTTTTTTACGTGGACTTCTAATGTTATCAAATCAATCAAGATATTTATCCTTGTCACCACCTGGATCCTAAGGATAGAAACCCTTTTCAATGTATGAAGTCAATCAACTAATCTTTCTCATTTTCTTCTCATGCCCAGGCTCCAGAGCACCCTAGTGCCTCGAGTGTTCTTTGCAACTCTAGAACATTGATTGTGAATTTTATTACACATGTGCAAGTCCTTTGGTTGGGGAAGTAAACACATTAAAGAAGTTAGTTATGGCAAAGCGAGAATTGTATTCATTATTGGCATAAAGTAGAAGATCAAGGTTAAATGTTTAAGTGCAGTGCACCCCCATTCTTTGCATACACTACATATGTATTTTAATTTTGAAAATATAGAAGGTATATAGGCACATGTTTCATGTTCTCTCCTACATCCATTTTGTCTTACTTGCACTATAACTATTGTTTTTAGTTCACTCTAACTTTATTCTTCTGTAATCTTCCAATATTATCCCTGCCTTTGTCCACGTAATTTTGCTTTAAAAGCATATTAGGAGCTGGAATTTGGTTTACTAAATTGGAGCACAAATCTCTTCACATTCTTTATTTATGGTGTAATTAAGCCCGAAGCAAGCATGTTGAATGACAAGTAAACTATTATGTTGCTAAAGATCAATGTAAAATGATGTCTAAATTCTTTTCTAATGTAATATTGTAATCTGCTCACGTTATGAGGACTTAAGTGTAAGATAAGAGTTAAGGAGCTACAACTGTTATATTTAATCCTGGATGTGGTGTTGACATGTGTTTTCTCTATCTTCTGGGATAGTTCAGCTCAAATCTCCTGGGTAGGATTTAAGGTATAACCCGTGTATATCATTGTCGCGGTTGTGTTTTAACTCTGATACCTATTTTTGAGCAGAAAGTCTAGTTGCACCATTTTTTTGGGGCTGCCAAGTTGATTGTCAGTTTCAATTCAGTATTCTTTGTCTTTATACTCTACTGCTGGCCCTATCACAGTGAGGTGGTCAATTTATACTTGGCAGTTTTATTTTGTGCTCTCCAGTTATCAGTTAATTGGATTAAGCGGGCACCTTATCATATTTCACAGTAAGCTTGGAGTTCTGTGTTAGTCTATTTGCAAACAATCGATGGAAAAACTCAGTTGCAATCCCTAAGAAGAGATGCAAAGAATGCAGTTGCAATCCCTAAAAAAGAGATGCAAATAATGCAGTTGCAATCCCTAAAAAAGAGATGCAAATAATGCTGATTGCGTAGCCTAAACGATTAAAAAAATCGAATCGCGTTTGCAATAGCGGTTTCTCGAAGGCAACAAGAGATGATCAACAACAGTTGAGTCTCAGATTCTCGAAGGCAACAGAAAGAGGAAGGAAGAAGAAGAGCGGATCTCGCTGGGGTGTTGAACACCGGCGCTCAAAGCTATACCCGCAGTACGGATAAGCTCCCAGGAACCAGCAAGTTCAGGAGAACTTCTGGAACGCTCGTAAGTCAATATTTGAGACTTGAACGGGCTTCCTGGACTTAACAGACTCCCTCAACTCTCTTCTTGGTGCATCTTTCAAAGGAGGCCAAGGGGCTCTATTTATAGAGTGGAGTTGAGACTTCACCTCTTCTCCTATCCGATGTGGGACTAAAATACCAATACTCAAAAATAGAGTTTGATATTTTAGATCATCCCACAATCAGCATAGAAGTGTGCCAGTCCACGCCTACCCCCCGAACCCTCCCGTGCATGCACGAGACATCTTGGAGTCCGCGTCCGAGTCCGAGTCCGCACAACAAAAATTAACTTGCATTCTTGTTGGATTTAATCCTTTTTCCTTCTAGGAAAATACTTCCACATGGCACAAACTTGTGCCCCACTACACCTCATGTGCACACCTCAACACAAGCAATGCATTATATTGAGATACTCACCATTTGGTGTAGCCGATGTGGGACTATCTTTTCTAGTCCAAAGGCAAAAACACCAACAATCCCCCACATATCTCAATATATGGGTTGAGCGTTCCCCACAGTGATTGTCCATCATGCATTAGGAGAGATGTCGCTACGACTTGAATCTTCCCGCATAGGTTAAATAACAGCATGATACAAGAATGGACTAAGCCTTGAATTCTGCACCATAACTGCAATTCTTCCTACTCACATAGTGACATCAACTGTGCTTCTGGCTGCACATTGAAGGCCTTGTGCCAGCCTGGTTTCAGTGTATAATTTTTGGGAGTCTACAAGTTTACCCTCAAGAGACGGCCTGATATCTCTGTCCATACACTATAGGTGAGTTCTATATAAAGAGTCATTGGCATGAAGCATTGCGCTTCTTTGCGGTGCTACGCCGCTATGACATGGCTGACAAAGCCAAGGCATTACCCCTACCTGGGAACCTCATCGTAGTGTCATACTACTGTAGCATGAGATTCCAAGCCTCTTTGTAGTGCCAAACTACCCAGCATGAAGCCTTGCGCTCCCTTGTGGTGTTACGCCACTATGACATGGCTTGCAAAGCCGAGGCTTTACCCCTACCTGGGTACCTCATCGTGGTGTCATGCCACTGTAACATGAGGACACCGGCCTCTTTGTAGTGCTGCCTACATCTCTTTATTACGATTATGCAACATTAGGCTACCTGCCTATATGCGGTGCTACGCCGCCTGTAACTTGGCTAACAAAGCCGAGGCATTACCCCTACCTGGGAATCTCATGGTGGAGTCACCCCACTGTAGCATGGAGTTGTAACACTCCTTTGTGGTTGTTGCGCCACCATGCTTCCTGTAAAGCATAACAGACCTTCACTCAGTCTGAGAACTCATTAAGGCATTATGCCATCCTTCTCACAGGATCAATTTTCCGTAGAAAATTCATAGTAGACAACAGTGGTTCTGGGTCCGAAACCCTTACATGTTCCGCAGAACAAGTGCCCACTGTTAACTAATATTTTTCCAGTCAATAGTTGTCACGACCCGCTACCCAAATTGTTGGGCTAGGCCGAGCCATGTCCAGCCTACGCTTGGTAAAAGCGTAGTAAGCTGTTCTAGAAGATAGTCAGGATAATACTAAGTGTGCTAATGATTATAATTAAAGCATTTTAAGATATTCGTCACAACACAGCATTTATAGATGAAAGCAAATATGTTTTAAAGTTTAATACACTTCCAAATTAATAACTGGAGACAAAGTCCAGTAACTAAATAAAAGTTGTAATAGCTCTAAGTCTAAATCAACTAGCAAGTCTAAGCAAGGTTCCCCGCTAGGGCCTCTTCTGGAGCAAAGGCCAGGTCCTCATAAGCAGCTCCATAAAATGTATCGCAAAGCATTTCCTCCTCGGAAAGCACACCTACAACGTTATCCTGTCAGGACGGGAGCAAGTACTTGTACTACAAACAGTATATACAGAGCATGAAATGAAAAGAGATGTAATAACTGGAATCATGTCATGGCACAATCTATCATGTAATATCACAACTATCATGGCAAGGATACATTTGTCATGGTGACATATGTATATATATCGTTTAAAACTGGAGCAGGTACGTGATCGTCAATAGGTGTAAAATGTACTGTGGTACAAGTATATAAAATGTACTTCCGTACAAGTAAGCAAGCGATAGATATACATACGTACAAATATAGCTGGTACGCCTACGACAAGGTATACATATAAAATGTCAACCTTGCTCGGTACATACGTACGGAAGAAGGGGGCATGATCACGTACTCAACTATCAGTTTTCCCATAACCCAGATTCTAACATGTGAGAGATACGAGAACAGTATAAAACATGGTGGATACTGAGAGCAGTATAAAGCATGTGAAACATGTAGAGATATTCCAGATATAACTTGCAATTTTTAGGTATCGATATTTAACATGGTTTATGCACAATTCATTACATGCAGTAAATAAAGTTCGTAGAGGTACTTGCCTTGAGCAAAGCAAGAGTAATAATATGAAGGTACAGATATCCGGTGTCCTGTAAAAATGATATACAACTCAGCCTCTAAGTTATGATTAAGATTACACTAGTGTTGTGACACGGCTCCTAATAGGGCACTAGCTATGCGAAGCTCTAGTAGTCTAAAGTGAGGTGTTACAACGTCTAAACTAACAAGTAGGTCTCTATACTAAGGTAGGGTAAGGTCCCGATACTAAAATATCCCAAAAACACACACAAACACACAAGTCAATATTAATTATTTAATTAATCAAACTGTACAATATGTTCCAATAATTTTTAAGATAGTTATATAGTTCTATTTTATGTGAAATAATATACTAAATTGATCCTTGTTAATTATAGAAATTTAATATAATTTTTCTGGAATTTATAATCCAGTGAAAGTATTTATTAAAAATCAGAATACAAATGTACATTAAAAATGAGTTCTGGTTTGGTATTTTATAAAATACTAAAAGTACTTATTAAATGTTGGAAAAAATTATAACAAATTATCTAGATTAACATAGTATTTAAATACAATTTTTCCCAGATTTTTATAGCACTTAAAGTATATATAAAAATTCAAGAACAGCAAGTAACAATAAATAATTAATTATTTAATATTTTTGTCCATGTATTTGAAATTGAACCGAAGTCCAGATACAGGACCCGAAGCCGTGAATCAAGTCCAATATGACTTGACTAGGCCCCGAATATGTGTAGGCTCACTAGAGTCCAATCAACCCATGCTAGGCTTGGACTCAGAGTAGTCGTTTGTACAAAGTACGTAAATCGTAAATAAATGCGTAAATTAAATACATGAAATTTAAATTGCAGAAATTAAAAGCGTACATATTACAGTATAGGCACTGTATTTATAAATACGTATTACAGTATAGGCACTGTATTTATTTACATATTACAGTATAGGCACTGTATTTATATTGACATAAATTTAAATGACATAATTTAAATGACAGAATTTAAAATACATATTACAGTATATGCACTGTATTTATATTGACATAATAATATAAATGACATAAATTAAATGACTGAATTTAAAATACATATTACAGTATATGCACTGTATTTATATTGACATAATAATATAAATGACATAAATTAAATGACTAAATTTAAAATACATATTACAGTATAGGCACTGTATTTATATTGACATAAAATAATATAAATGACTTGAATTTAAATGACATAATTTAAATGACTGAATTGAAATATATATATAAATATATGGGGTGTTTATCAAAAACACAAATAAAACCAATTATATCAATGTCATTTTATCATAATTTATTTAAGGAGAATTTATATATATACATATGTATTTAAACATATATTTATATACAAATATATATAGACAAAATAATATTAATTTAACTATGCAGAAAATTTGTTTTGGACAGAAATATATTTTATTCATAGTAATTATATAGTATGTATGTATATATGTATTTATACAATATTATATACATTATTTATATATATATACAAATATATATATATAAACTATTAATACAAAACAAATAAGACATAACCAAAACAACCAAAAGGAGATTCGAACTCAGCCCTCTCGGCCAAAGGGCATAACTCACGCGCGCACACGTTAACCAAGGGGACTAACTCAGCAGTTGTGAAAGGGGAGGGGTTTAGGAAATATTTTTATAACCTAATAGGTAGGTATCCTTTACAGAAAAATAGAAAGAAAATGTTTTGCTAAAGGAGGGACTCGAACCCAGGCTGGGGAAGGGGAATTTTTACAGATACACGCTGAACAGTAGGCCTAACTTGGACTGTTGTTTTGAAAAGGGGCCTTGTTAAATTTATTAGGAAAGAAGGGGTTGGTCACCATCTTCGTGTCCCAACCAGTGGGACACTCGAGATGCGTCATGCTCGTGTCCGAGAGCGGGTCGGCATGAATTTGACATCAATCCTCGTGTCCGAGGATAGTGTCGAGTTCATCTCGACGTTCTCCACACAATAGAACGTGTCACGTGTTGTTTCGACACGAAACTTCACCGTGTCCGACCTAGGGCTCGTGATTACTCCGTGTATAGACGTCGAGACGAGTCGGGAGTGGGGGCGATTTGTTCGTATCGTCGAGACGAACAAGTCTGTGCCAATAAAATCGATGAAGGGTGAAGAAATGGAGGAGTTACGTACGTGGCCGGTCGGGCGGGCTAGTTCGTCGCGCTGCGGTGGCCGTGGGCGGAAATGGACGGCGGCGATGGGTCGGGCTCGTCGAGCTCGACTCGTCGGTGGTCCTGGCGGTCGTCGACGACGTCGGGATCACGAGGGTGGGGTTCGTCGGAGTAAGGTGGCCGGTGGCGAGTCGTTGGCAGCGAGCTCGGGAACAGTATGTTACTGTTCAGTATGAACAGTAACAGGAGAAAAATTAAAATAATAAAAAGTGGGTGATTTTTCAATAATGGAATTTTTAGGATTTTTACATTGGGAAATGGGTCTATTTATAGGGAAAAAAAAATTAGGGCAAACTAACCCTAGTTAATGACTAACTTGACCCTAGGGTTAGATTTTTACCATTTTTGCCAAAACGGGAAAAATGCAGCTTTTACGGTAGCAGTTATTTTATTCTAAAAAAATCAAATGACGTCCAAACGACTCCAAACAAATCGCAGAAAAATTCTAAAATTAATAGAAAAATATTTAGGACCTAATGGCATCAATTTGGGACAAATTTGGAATTGTTTTTCATTTATTAAAATTTTGAAAACTGGGGGTTACAATAGTCCTCCCTTGAATCAAAAAATTAGATATCTGGTAGATTTCTCTTTGAACCAATAACATAAAATTTATTGATAGGATTATAATGACACAATATTAGAATGCCTTCAAGCCCATCTTCCTTGCTGTGTCCTCGACCAGCTGACGCTTGAGACCCTTCGTGAACGGATCCGCCAGGTTTTCCTGACTCCGAACATCGATCACTGCAATGACGTCCCTTTTTATGAGATCGTTCACTGCTCTGTGCTTCAACCGCACAGTCCTCTTCTTCCCGTTGAAGAGTTCATTTGATGCCACTGCTGCTGCCGCCTGGTTGTCACAGTATATCGGAATCGCCGGTATCTGAGCCCCAACCATTGGAAGGTCATACATGAGCTCCCGAAGCCACTCTGCTTCATCTGCTGCAGCGTCCAATGCAAAGAATTCAGATTCCATGGAGGAGCGAGATAACATAGTCTGCTTCTTCGACTTCCACGATATAGCAGCTCCACCCATGGCGAACACATATCCACCTGTGGAATATTCGCTCTCCACCTCTGAACACCAGCTAGCATCACTGAAGCCTTCCACTACTGACGGATCTCCGCTGTAGTATAGTGCATATGTCTGAGTCTTCTTGAGATATCTCATAACACGCTTCACAGCTTTCCAATGCTTTACGCCTGGATTGCTCGTAAATCGACTCAACATTCCCACTGCAAAGGCTATGTCAGGTCTTGTGGCAGTAGTAGCGTACATCAAACTTCCGATGACGCTAGCGTACTCCAACTGCCTGACGCTCTCCTTCAAATTTGGCTCCAGTTTCAGATCACTCCTGTACGGTGTATCAATAATAGGAAGATCTTGATACCCGTAGCGAGAGAGCATCTTCTCAATGTAATGAGACTGTGACAGCGCTATTCCAGTGCCTGTCCGGATGATCTTGAGCCCCAAGATTACGTCGGCATCCCCCAAGTCTTTCATACTGAACTTGGTCGAGAGAAATTTCTTTGTCTCTGTGACGCAGCTTAAATCCGTACCTAGGATTAGCATGTCGTCCACGTATAGACAAACGATTACTCCTCTTCCGTCAGCAAACTTCGTATAGACACACTTGTCTGTTTCACTGACCCTGTAGCCATTTGACCTTATCACCTTGTCAAACTTCTCATGCCACATTTTGGGAGCTTGCTTCAAACCATACAGAGACTTCATCAACTTGCAGACTTTGTCTTCCAGACCTCTGACGACAAAACCTTCTGGTTGTTGCATGTAGATCTCTTCGGTCAGCTCGCCATTAAGGAATGCCGTTTTCACATCCATCTGATGTATCACCAGCTTGTGTATTGCTGCTAAAGCAATTAACAATCTGATAGTTGTCATCCGAGCTACTGGAGCATAAGTGTCAAAGTAGTCGATCCCCTGCTTCTGAGCAAACCCCTTGGCCACTAGCCTGGCCTTGAACTTGTCAATGGTTCCATCTGCTTTCATCTTCTTCTTGAAGATCCATTTGCATCCGATGGGTCTTGCTCCTTCTGGTAGGTCGACCAATACCCATGTGTTATTGGAGGTGATTGAGTCAATCTCGTTGTCAATCGCCTCCTTCCAGAATATAGCATCTCTGGTCTTCATCGCCTCATCATAGGTAAGCGGATCTGCTTCCACATGATAGGTGACGAAGTCATCTCCGAAGTCTTTCGGCCTCCTCGCTCGCTTAGTTGACGGCTCAGCGAGTTCTGGTTCAGCTGGTGTCTCCTCGACAACAACTCCATCTTGGACTACTGGTTCGATAAAGATCTCTGTCTGCTCCGCACCCTCATTATTCTCCGGAATGTCCGCGAGAACAATGTTCTTGTGCCTTGCAAACTTTTCTTCAAAATATTCAGCATCGCGAGATTCGATGATATGATTTGACTCGATATCAAGGAATCTCCGAGCATCACTCTTCTCGGCATACCCCAGGAAGATCGCCTTAGTAGTCCTTGTCCCCAGCTTCTGAATCTTTAGATCCGGGAGCTTCACATAAGCCAGGCACCCCCACACTCGAATGACATTCAGGTTGGGTCTGACTTTGAACCAGAGTTCATGAGGAGTTATGTCGGAAGTTGCATACGGCACTCTGTTCAGAATGAAAGTGGCCGTTAATGCAGCTTCTCCCCAATAGCACTTTGGGAGACCCGCAGTCAACAGCATAGAATTCATCATCTCTGTCAACGTTCTGTTCTTCCTTTCTGCTACTCCGTTGGATTGTGGAGAATACGGAGCCGTCGTCTCGTTGATGATTCCATGTTCTTTGCAGAATGATGAGAATTCATGAGACCTATATTCCCCACCTCGATCACTCCTCAGCCTCTTGAGTTGTTGTCCAGTTTGCCGTTCAGCCTCGGCCCTGAACTCCTTGAACTTCTCGAATGCTTCGTCTTTAGATTTGAGTAAATAGACGAAGGCATACTTGGAGAAGTCATCGATGAAAGTAATGAAATACTTCATCCCGGCCTTTGTAGAGAATTGTTTGAAGTCACAGATATCTGAGTGAACCAACTCCAGAAGATCTGTGCTTCGATGGACCCTGTGGAAGGGTTTCCTAGTGATCTTCGTCTGAGCACATATCTCACATTTCTCTACCTTACCCTCACACTTGGAGATAAGTCCTAGACTAGACATTTTGTTTATTCGCTTACAATGAACATGTCCTAGTCTATTATGCCACAACTCAAGAGAGTAATTCAAACTAGTGATAGCATTGACATTATTATGCTGGGTTACAACAAGCTGAATTTTGTACATTCCTTCAGTCTGAAAAGCTTTTCCGAAGAAAGTACCCTTCTTGGACATCACCATTTGGCCAGCATTGATGTCCATCCTCAAGCCTGCGTTGCAGAGCAGGCTCCCAGAGATCAGGTTCTTTGCGATTGCAGGAACATGCTTCACACCTTGAAGCGTCAGAATGTTCCCCGATGTAAGCTTCAGCTCCACCGTCCCGATCCCCAGTACTTCAGCTTGTGCCTGGTTCGCCATCATGACTTTCTCGGAAGTAGGCTCATAGGAGACGAACCAGTCCTTGTCTGAACAGACATGACATGTCGCGCCAGTGTCTATCCACCAGTCCAAGTCTGCCCCCACAGTTGCAACCTGTGCTATCATGGCAACCTGATTAGTAACCAAAGAAACCTTGTTAGGCTCACCTTGCTCTTTGGGCTTGGACTTGCATTCACTTTTATAGTGACCCTTCTTGCCACAGTTGAAGCAAGTCACATGGGACTTGGACTTCTGTTGCTTGAATCCTGGACCCTTCACTTTCAGATTCGAGAAGTCCTTCTTCTTGTGGTGAGAAGCCGCCTGCTTCCCTTTGTTCTCTCTGGTGGCTTGAACCAGATTCGCCGTTGCTAGTTGCTTGGACAGGGTGTCCAACTTCTGTTGAGAGCGCATCTCGTCCTCAACATGAATCTCGCTGAGGAGATTATCCAGGCTAATCTCCATCTTCTTCCTATGCATCCTTGCATAGATGTTGCTCCATCCTGGAGGAAGTTTTGCCACGATCCCTCCAACGACGAACTTGTCGACGAGGGACATGCTATCGTCCTCCAGTTTCTGGCGCAGCTTCAGGAACTCTTTCACTTGGGGCAGCATGGTCTTCTCGTCTTCAAAGACCCATTTGTGGTATTTTTCAACCATGAACATCTTCGACCGGGCCTCGTCGTCGTCATACAGCTTCCCCACGGACTCCCAGATCTCTTTGGCAGAAGTCCTCTTTGTGTAGGACTCGGCCAGAGAGTCTTCCATGGAATTCAGGATCAGCAGCCTGCATATGCTGTTATCCTTTTTCCACTTCGTCTGCTTGCTCGTAGCAGCGGCCAGAACAGCAGCAGATCCTGTTGCTGGAACGATTGGTTCTTCCTCATCCAACACGTGATCAACATCCACGAGTTGAAGGTTCAGAGTCACCTTTCGCTTCCAGATCTGGAAGTGTTCGCCGTCGAATTTCTCCAACTTGTTAAAGCCGGTATCGACAAGCGAAGCACGAGTGTTTTCCATCGAATCGTATAGCTTTGAGATTGTTAGTCTATTTGCAAACAATCGATGGAAAAACTCAGTTGCAATCCCTAAGAAGAGATGCAAAGAATGCAGTTGCAATCCCTAAAAAAGAGATGCAAATAATGCAGTTGCAATCCCTAAAAAAGAGATGCAAATAATGCTGATTGCGTAGCCTAAACGATTAAAAAAATCGAATCGCGTTTGCAATAGCGGTTTCTCGAAGGCAACAAGAGATGATCAACAACAGTTGAGTCTCAGATTCTCAAAGGCAACAGAAAGAGGAAGGAAGAAGAAGAGCGGATCTCGCTGGGGTGTTGAACACCGGCGCTCAAAGCTATACCCGCAGTACGGATAAGCTCCCAGGAACCAGCAAGTTCAGGAGAACTTCTGGAACGCTCGTAAGTCAATATTTGAGACTTGAACGGGCTTCCTGGACTTAACAGACTCCCTCAACTCTCTTCTTGGTGCATCTTTCAAAGGAGGCCAAGGGGCTCTATTTATAGAGTGGAGTTGAGACTTCACCTCTTCTCCTATCCGATGTGGGACTAAAATACCAATACTCAAAAATAGAGTTTGATATTTTAGATCATCCCACAATCAGCATAGAAGTGTGCCAGTCCACGCCTACCCCCCGAACCCTCCCGTGCATGCACGAGACATCTTGGAGTCCGCGTCCGAGTCCGAGTCCGCACAACAAAAATTAACTTGCATTCTTGTTGGATTTAATCCTTTTTCCTTCTAGGAAAATACTTCCACATGGCACAAACTTGTGCCCCACTACACCTCATGTGCACACCTCAACACAAGCAATGCATTATATTGAGATACTCACCATTTGGTGTAGCCGATGTGGGACTATCTTTTCTAGTCCAAAGGCAAAAACACCAACATTCTGCTTATACATGGCCACTTAATCCTTATGTGGCTTATTAGTTTGTTGACTAATTGCCGCTTATTTTGTTTTAATACACTTGTTATGGTCTAACCTTACGTTATTTATATCTTTTTTTCATTTCAGCTTACATGTTATATCTGTACTATCCGCTATCTTAAAACATATTGTTTTCAGTACTTGTTCTCACAAGCCATTAACAATAGTAGCTTTCTTAGATTCTTGAAGGTGGCATTAAGATCCCTTGGACTTCCCTTTGTGTGTCATGCAGTGGAGCTAACAACTGACAAGTCTGCTACGATAATCTTTTTAGTTGTTTTTTTTTTTTTTGTATCATTGGGGTTTTCTATTCAGCACAACTTTATATAAAACAAAGACCCCGAAAGATTGGCCATAATTAAAGCGCCATAGTCGCCTTTTTGTACACAATGAGGTTTTCTATTCGGCACAACTAGTAACTTCGAATGATGTGTCATGCTTTAGCCTCCGGCTCTTTGCTAGTGCCGGTCTTGGAAGTTTGGTGTCATGTTCCTCACTCCTGGTTTTTCATAGAACATTGAAGGGCAATTAGCAGCAGGACAACCTGCTAGATTTAACAATTTAAGCTAATCATGTGATGAAGCAACAAACCTCCTAAGCGCTTCTAATTGGAATGGAGGGGTCAAGATTATGCCTTAGCTATGATATTAATGTTTATGCATAACATGATTAACGGTATTGAATTATTATGTTGTAATACCTGTTTGTAAATTGTATTAATTAAACTTAATGTGATTTGAACTATTATTGTAGATCACTCTGGGAGCACTTATGGAGCAGGTGGTTATCCTATTGCAGTTTGCAAGTGGCAGTAGTAAACAACATAACTTATCTAGAGAAGTCATTAAGGGACTTAAAAAGTCTTCCAATAGTATACTGAAGACAATTACAATGTGGATGCTTCCCTCCGTTTACTTCAAATGCATCACTCAACTACTAGAGAATGCAGATGGAAATGTCAAAAAAAAGGTTTGTACATATCATGCAGTCACGACACATGCACTAAAAGCACACACAACTTACACTTGCATCCATTTCTAGAACTAGTTCTTCGAGAAGGCAGAAACTCTGGTACATTAGTAAAACTTGTGATATGTTCATTACTTCACGTGATGGCCCCTCCCCTAAATGATTTGAGTATCCTTGAGCAAATTATTGGTAAAACTTTACTTAACAATTGTAATATGCTCCACAGGCACTTGAGCTATTATGTGAAACTATAAAGGAACATGGGTTTGTCCAGAAGAAACAGAAAGAGAAAACGAAAAGGTGACCAAAATTTGTTGCATTCCAGCTGGATCATCTAGATGAAAGTGATACCTCATCCTTCAATGAGTTATGCTTGAAAGTAGTCCAGTTAATCGACACAGTTGTTGATTCACACATTCGAGTGAAGCTGGCTGCACTTTCTTCACTTGATGTATTGAGCAAAGTTCTTACATCTGATAATTTGGTTTTCACTACGTGCCTTGAATGTGTTCTAAAGTATATTGGTTCTACTGACTTAGCCAGTTCTTCTTGTTGCTTTCGATCCATGGGTTCCCTTGTCAGTGTGCTTGGTTCAAAAGCATTACCCCAACTCCCTCATATCATGAAGGCTATGCTAGAAAGGGCTCACGAAATTTCGGAGTGTCCAATTGGGAATTCTAAATACAGACATAAGACTTTTGATGGGGTTTCAAGTTATAGAGTGCCACTTTTGCTGTCTGTTCTAACTGTGTTGGAGGCAGTTATAGCAAACCTTGGTGAGTTTATGAGCCCATATATTGGGGATATCCTGGATCTTATCATACTTCACCAGGATTATGTTCTAGAATCGGATTCAAAAATTAAAGTGGGAGCTGCTACTGTTCGGAGGCTTCTAACAGAAAAAATCCCAGTATTGTTTCTTGCCACTACTGAACTTAAGGGATCAAGTACTATTAGCATGTATTTTATTCACTATTGACACTCGAAAAAATATGAACAATGCAGGTCCGCCTTTTGCTTTCTCCTTTACTGAAAATGTACTTCAATGCTCTCAAATACGGTGAATTTAGTCTATGCTTAGTTTTTGAAATGCTAGCAAGCATGGTTAGTGCAATGGATAGAGCATCTATCGGATCTTATCATGTGAAGATATATCAACAGTGTTTGGTGGCACTTGATATCCGCCGTCAAACTCCGAACTCTGTAAAGGACATAAACATGGTAGAGCAAAGTGTTATCTGTGCCATAATTTCTCTGACAATGAAACTCACAGAGACTATGTTTAGGCCCCTTTTTGTTCTTACTCTTGAATGGTCAGAGACTAAATTCGAAGAAATTGAGTCATCAAAAAGCGGAAGCTTAGATCGATCTATTTCTTTCTACAAATTGGTAAATAAACTTATAGAGAAACACAGGTAAGTCCTTATTGATCCCTTTAGAAATTTTTTATATCTGACCAATGTTCATTTACTGTACTTATTCTATCTTCTCTGATCACTTATATGACAGGTATAGTACAACTGGATGATATGATACAGCCTCTGTGTTATTTGATGCTTTTACATGTTTGTTATCATTTTCTTTTGACTAAGAATTTTTTTTTTCAATTATTTCGATCTTTAAGTGGATAAAGATGTAGTTCTGTCTCATGTGTGCTTGAAGTTCATGAAGCAATTTAATTGCTGGTAATATTCTGACTAGCATTCTAGGCTGCATTTAGAACCAACTTGGATGAACCAAGGGAAGGGAATTCACCCTTCTAACACAGAGATAAAATCTTCGAATATGATTGAAACTACATTATTTTCCTTGGGGATATGACCCACTGAGGGAAGGGGGTTTGTGAATCGAGGTGATTAACACTCCTGGTTTACAATCCCAGAGAAATTCTTTTTGTGGCAAAGTTGACCGGATTAAGCCCTTAACCAAGGCTTTAACCAATTGACTAATGCTACACTATAGACTACTCTTGGTTCGCCCTACTTCTCTAAGTATGCTTGTACCTATCTTGTGTTTACTGCTGAGCTGATGCAGGTCTCTACTACCTATTCTCGAGAGAATTATATAGGACATTTAAAAATTGGACAATATAGACTACTCTTGGTTCCAGATTAGCTACACTATAGATTGGACATTGTATTTTAATGATTTAAAAATTACAATTTTTCTCTACTACCTATAGCTAATCTGGAACCAAGCTAATCTGGAATGTCCAATTTGGACATTTAAATTACCTATTCTCTACTACTATCAAAAAGAATAGGTACAACTCGAAGATACTAGTACAAGGGTATCATTAAATGATTTAAAAATTACAGATTTAAATGATATTCTTTTTGGTAATATAGAAGAGATTTAAATGATTTAAAAATTGGACAATATAGGTACAATTGTCTAATTTGGCCAATTACAGATTTAAATGAAATAGATACGTTGATTTAAAAGAAATAGATACGTTGATTTAAATGATATTTTTTTGGTAATTATAGAAGAGATTTACATGATTTAAAAATTGGCCAAATTGGACAATATAGAAGAGATTTAAATCATTAAAAATTACCTATTCTCTACTACTATCCAAATTCTGAAGGGATTTAAATTACCTATTCTCTACTACTATCATTAAATTACCTATTCTCTACTACCTATAGCTAATCTGGAACCAAGAGTAGTTACATTTAAAAATTGGACAATATAGACTACCTATTCTCTACTACCTATACTCTTGTACCTATTCTTTTTGTGGCTCGTATTTTTCCAGATTAGCTTTTAGTGTGTGACTTTTAAAAATTGGACATTGTAATTTAATGATTTATATAAATTTTCATGTATTGAATTCTCATCGATAGACTAACAACATTTGGTGCATAAATCCTGAGTCATTTGTGCCTATGACATCTAATGGATGTCATCCATCTTAAAGTTCAATAGGCTAGCAGATCTGGGATCCTATCCTAAACATCACATGTTCCCATAGATTTCATACTCCTTTTTCCATTACATTTGACTTCTGCATATGAAACCTTGCGGTTTAGAAAATTGTAAAGATTGATTATAGTTTCCCTAAAGTAAGACGTCATAATATGAGTGCTCCTAGACAATTCAAACTTTCCATCCATGAAGCTAATAAAAAACTAAACAAATTGTTATGACCTGATTTATTTCTATTTGTTTCATAGTTTGCAGTCGATACGGTTTGGCATGTCCTATCTGTTGAGAATCAATAAGGGACTTTTAGTCCCACATCGGAATTTGTAGTATGTAGAGGAGCTAGACTCCCTATAAGTAGTGAAGTAGTCCATCAATAAAATCATCCCAACTATTATTTTCTACATGGTATCAGAGCCATAACTCTCTCTCTCTCTCCACACAAAAAAAAAAAAAAAAAATTTCGCCCCCCTCCCGGAGCAGCCCCCCCTCCTTCTACGGGAGGCGTTTGCCACAACTGTGGTGACACAGGGCATTACATCCGCTTTTGCCCAAAACCAACACGGACTCCCTCGAATGGTCGGGGCCGTGGTCGCGGTGGACGACGAGGTGGTCGAGGCAGCTACAGTGGTGGAAGGGGCACTTACTCTGGAGGCAACAAGACGCATCTAGCGGATGAAGGTGGGGACAATCAGTTGGCGGACATCACTCCATTTGAGAGAGAAGTTCTCGAGAAGATGCGCGGCTCAAAGCTTGGTTCTGGTGAAAGACAAGTCATTCCTGGGACGCCGTCCACTACAGGAGATTACTGCACTTACTTCTCCCAAACCAGTGCCGGTATACCTCCACGTGCTCTTGCATCTGTCTCTCAGCCAGCTTGGATTATGGACTCTGGGGCATCCTGCCATGTCACGGGGTCCCGAGGTGAGTTTCGGGAATACTCTACTCTAACGCCGCCGGAAAGCATTCAGACAGCTGATGGTACCTCCAGGCCTGTTACGGGTAAAGGCACTGTTGATTGCACTCCTTCCATCACTCTATCTAATGTCTTACATGCTCCTTCCTTTCCTGTAAATTTTATATCCATTAGCGCCATTATCCTTGATCTAAACTGTATTGTTTCCTTTGATATTCCTAAGATAACTTTTCAGGAGAAGGGAACGGGGAGACGACTAGGCACTGGCACATGGCATAAGGGTCTATGGTACTTGGACAGGAACGGTCTGGATAGAGCACTGGCATCTTTGATTGCAGACGCACAACCGGAAGTACGAAGTCGAAGTGTCGAAGCCGAGCTGCTCCTCCACCATCAGCGTGTAGGACATTCTTCTTTTCCCGTTATTAGTCGACTGTATCCGTCCTTATATCAAAAAGCAAATAAAGAGTTGTTAGTTTGTGATGCTTGTGAGTTGGAGAAACATACCAGAAGCTCCTATGTGAGTTCTGGGCATCGATGTTCTGCTGCTTTTGATATGATTCATTCTGATATGTGGGGCCCTTGTCCTACAAACGGTGTTAACGGTTATAGATGGTTTGTTACTTTTATTGACTGCTCTACCCGCGTAACGTGGGTCTACCTGTTGAAGAATAAATGTGATATTTTTGAGATATTTCACAGCTTCCATCAACGGGTGCAGACACAGTATAATGCTCGTGTTAAGTGTTTCCGGTCGGATAATGGGACGGAATATACCCATAAGAGGTTTGCTGCGTATTTATCCTCTCATGGTATACTGCATCAAACCTCTTGTGCATATACACCGGCTCAAAATGGTGTTGCCGAACGAAAGAATAGGCACCTGCTGGAGGTAGCTCGGACAATGATGCTGGCTATGAATGTCCCCAAATTTTTGTGGGGGCAGGCTGTCTTGACAGCCTCTTATCTCATCAACAGGATGCCCTCTCAATTACTGGACTGGAAGACGCCTTTGGAGATGCTCACGGGGATAACTGCGTACACCGTTCCTCCAAAAGTATTTGGTTGCGTATGCTTCGTCCACGATAACAGGCCTGGCGTTGGTAAGCTGGATCCTCGAGCAGTTAAGTGTGTCTTTGTTGGGTACACCGGGACACAGAAGGGTTACGTATGCTGGAGCCCGGTTGAACGGAAGCTGTTTGCAAGCATGGACGTTACATTCAGAGAGTTGGAACCTTATTATGGTTCGGATGAAGGTTCTGCGTTTGGAACACGCCTCACACAGCGGGTGTTAGACGTGAGGGGGAGGTAGTACGCCCAAACGTAGTTGTCGGATCGGTACCTTGTCCTGTTGTGACAAACTGGAAGAAAGGGGGAGAAAGCATCGATGATACTGATACGGAGGATGAAGAAGACAATACGTACATTACGCAGGGGGAGAAGCAGACAAGGGAAAAGGTGCTCCAAGTTTACAGAAGAAGACAGCAGAGGTCCAGTACTGTGCCGTGTCCTGTGCCAAATGTGCCAAGTCCCTCGTCTACTCCTGCCCCAACTCCTGAAGATGTTACTCCCGTACCGGATCACTCGGATTAGGAAGCGGGTCTCTCCGACTCGGATGGTATGCTTTTCCCACCACCCATTGCTCCCTTAAGGAGGTCTTCTCGCATTAATACGGGAAAGGCTCCTATTCGTTATCAAGATTATGAACATGATATCGCCAACTACTTGTCTTATTCTAATATCTCTCCGACTTATCAAGCCTTCCTCACTTCGTTAGACTCCACTTCTTTAACTAAGAATTGGCAGGAAGCAAAGAAGGATCCAAGATGGAAAGCTGCAATGATGGAAGAACTTGGGGCACTAGAGAAAAATAAGACATGGGAGCTGGTGCCATTACCTGAAGGGAAGAAAGCTGTGGGATGCAAATGGGTGTACACAGTGAAGGAGACACCAGAAGGAAAAGTTGAGCGGTACAAGGCGAGACTGGTTGCAAAAGGCTATACCCAGACATATGGCATCGACTATGATGAGACTTTTGCCCCAGTAGCGAAGATAAGTACCGTAAGAACGCTGGTCTCCATTACAGCAAACTATGGGTGGAAGCTATACCAGTTAGACGTAAAGAACGCATTTCTTCATGGAGACCTACAGGAAGAAGTATACATGGAGACTCCTCCGGGGTGCTACTCTGTGTCACATTCAGGTGAAGGAACGTCACATGGAAAAGTGTGCAAACTGAAGAAGTCGCTGTACGGGCTGAAGCAATCTCCTCGAGCCTGGTTTGACAGATTCAGAAAGACTGTCACTGGCATGGGGTACCATCAGACAAATGCAGATCACACGGTCTTCCTCCAGCATGCAAGAGGCCACGTAACTATACTTGCTGTATATGTGGATGATATAGTGATCACAGGTGATGATGCTGATGAGATCACTAAGCTGAAGACGAAACTCGCCAAAGAGTTTGAGGTGAAGGACCTGGGAGAGATGAGATACTTTTTGGGTATCGAGGTGTGTAATGGTGAACAAGGAATTGTTCTCTCACAAAGGAAATATGTACTAGATCTGCTGAAGGAGACAGGAATGCTGGGATGCCGAGCAGCAGTCACTCCAATTGACCAGAAGTGCAAGATGGGAGCAGAAGCAGGAGAGCCTGTTGATCGCGAAAGGTATCAAAGGCTAGTAGGCAGACTGATTTATCTAGGACATACTCGTCCTGATATCTCATTTGCAGTAAGTGTTGTAAGCCGCTATATGCATGATCCAAGAACGGGTCATATGGATGCAGTATTTCAGATCCTAAGATATCTGAAAGGGACGCCGGGAAAAGGACTGTGGTTCAAGAAGAATGGATGCACAGATGTTGAGGGATACTGCGATGCAGACTGGACAAGCTGTATAGACGACAGAAGGTCTACCACAGGGTACTGTATTTTTGTAGGAGGAAACCTGGTTTCATGGAGAAGCAAGAAACAGTCAGTGGTAGCACGGTCGACAGCTGAAGCAGAATACAGAGCAATGGCTCTAGGAGTATCAGAATTGCTATGGGTAAAGGCGCTGCTGACAGAGTTGAAGCTAGACAAGGAGACACCATTGCACCTTCGGAGCGATAGTCAAGCTGCGATAAGTATAGCGAACAATCCGGTTCAGCACGACAGAACATCGAGATCGATCGATTCTTCATCAAGGAAAAGCTGGAACAAGGGATACTGAAGATTGACTATGTTCGCTCAGAAGAACAAGTGGCAGACTGTCTGACTAAGGGTCTTAGTTCATTGAGTCTGTCAAAGCTATGTAACAAGATGGGGATGATTAATATCTATCGCCCATCTTGAGGGGGAGTGTTGAGAATCAATAAGGGACTTTTAGTCCCACATCGGAATTTGTAGTATGTAGAGGAGCTAGACTCCCTATAAGTAGTGAAGTAGTCCATCAATAAAATCATCCCAACTATTATTTTCTACACTATCCGATACCGACCGCTGCCGATATTGACCGATACTGATGTTGGAGGTCTCTTTCCCAATCAATTGGTAGATAAAATTTAACGAAAAGACCAATCAACAAAGGTGTAAAAAGCATAGTAAGGTTTTAAAAGCATTTGTGCCTATGACATCCAATGGATTCCATCCATCTTAAAGTTCAATAGCCTAGCACATCTGCGATCTTATCCTAAACATCACATTTTCCCATAGATTTCATACTCCTTTTTTCGGTTACATTTGACTTATGCCATATGAAACCTTGCGGTTTAGAAAATTGTAAAGATTGATTATCGTATTTTATTTCTGTTTGTTTCATAGTTGGCAGTATCATCCGATATGGTTTGACGTGTCCTGATACCGACAACTATTGATACTGACCGATACAGGCGTTGGAGGTCTCTTTCCCAATCAATTCGGCAGAGAAAATTTAATGAAAAGACCAATCAACAAAGTTGTAAAACCAGTAAGGTTTTTAAAGCATGTAAATGAAGAGAACTTATTATTGCAGGTAAACCAATCTACAAAGTTCACTATTGGCTCATTCAATTTCAAAACTACTAAGAAACCATACATAAAATACTTAAAATTATGTCTAAATGTAAAAAAAAAATCTAAAATTTTGATAACTTATTAATAATTATTTGCTTTCCAATACAAAACAATCCGATACTCCGATCCAAAATCACCAATACTGCCGATATCGCCAATCGCGATACTCATAGGAAGGTTTTGACACCAATCCAGATACTGATACTGCGAACCTTGATTTGTTTCTTAACTTTTAAAAGTTAAGCTATTTTCTACCAACTTTTGAAATGTGATTTATTTCTTCCCTCTTTGTTAATTTGATTATAAAGCAGCCTTATTTTTGTATCATATGCAGATCCCTGTTTGTACCTTACTTCAAGTACTTGATTGATAGTTGCGTACGATATCTAAGCGAAGACCAAGTTTCAGACTCAATTTCTTCGACTCCAAAGAAAAAGAAGGCTAAAGTTGTGGATGGAATCACTAGTTCAAAGGCCAGAATAGCTTTGTCTCCTAATCAGTGGCATCTGAGAGCACTTATTTTGAGGTCATTATATAAATGCTTCGTGTATGACATGAAGGACCAGAAGTTTCTAGATGCCTCTAATTTTCAGGCTAGTTTCTTTGCCTTATCCATCACACATCATATTATTGCTTTTTTTTTGAAAAAGGCTATGGAATTTGTGTAGTTCTATTGGCTACTCAATTGGAAACTTCATATTTACTATCATTTGAAGGATGTAAGAAAAATGACATAGTAAAGATATCTTAGTTACTGAGATCACTTGTTTACTGATTGTTGCTTTACCTTTTTCTATAATAACAAGCCTTTCAGATATTCTTTTTCTTTAGTATCCTCTTATGAACACTGTTGCTACTATCATTTCAAGATTAGCTCAATACAAGATGGATATGCTTTCTAAATTATAATCTGAGGTGAAAGCAAGTTTTGAGTTAATGTCATTTTTATCCATCAAGAAGCATGGTAGCTAACTGCATATTCATATGTTGTCAAAGCCTAAGATTATGTATACTTGTAGTACCTAGTTATTGCTCTACCTTCTGTATATATATGATTACCCACTTATTGTAAACTTGTCCTGAGTACCAAATACTTTCATTTAATCAGTAATTTTGTAGTTTTAAAAAGTAGCTTCTAACAGAATGGTGCCTTATTTATATAGAAAACCTTGGACTATATGCAAGGTTCGAATTTATGTTGTGTCTGTGTATTATCAGAAGCTGCTATATTTTGTCGGAATTATCTAACATTATAAAATTTTCAGGTGCTCTTGAAACCTATCGTCTCCCAACTTATGGTCAATCCTCCAGCTCCAAAAGAGAGGTTTTCAGATATACCCACAGTTGAGGAAGTTGATGAATCTCTGGTTCTGTGTCTGGGTCAGATGGCTGTAACAGCACATACTGATGTTCTATGGAAGCCATTAAATCATGACGTGAGTTTTAAATATTTATATACCCAGACTTTTGCTCTTCTTTTTAATTAGTGAAACTATGCAAGACGATTTTTCTTCTTACACAGCAGAATCAAGTTGATGTCATGCACTGAATATTTGTTAAAACTAATCAGCTCAATAGAACTTGCCTTTCTACTTTTACTCTTCTGCTAAAACCGTTTTGTACAGAAGTTGCAGGAAATTGTTTGGGAATTGTAAGCTGGTAAACTGACTGTGCTAATCAGTCTCCACTGCACCTTTGAACACCTACCCTTTTAAGCATCGACTTAGTAGAATAATTAATCATCATTCCTGATTAGTACTTGACATGTTAAAGCTGAAAACATTTAGTTTAATTTATGGCATATTACTACTAGTAATGGATCATTTTATGCACTACCGGTTTGTCTAGTCTTAGTTTACATAAATTTATTCTTAATGGTTTACTATATCATGTCTTCACCCGCTGCTGTTGATTTGTTTTGATCACATGAAAGTAATTATTGCAATCAATTTCATCAGGTGCTGATGCAGACGAGAAGTGAGAAAGTTGGGCCAAAGATTCTAGGCTTGAAAGTAATCAGGTACTTGGTGGAGCACTTGAAAGAAGAGTACATAGTTTTCCTTCCCGAGACTATACCATTCTTGGGTGAACAGTGAACTGCTCGAGGATGTGGAGCTTCCTGTTAAAAGTCTTGCCCAAGCGGTTCTCACGGATATGGAAACCCTAAGTGGCGAAAACCTTCACCAATATCTTTAAGATTTTGACTCAAATGTATCTGAACTGCTAACTATTGTAATATTGGTAAGCAAAATTTGTAGAAACTGGATATTTCATAAAACTTCCCTTAATTGATTTTATTTAATATAGCTGTGTATAAATTTTGTTCATTAGAAAGATTCTTCAAACATCACCAATATGTTTCTATCGTTTATTATTTTATACACATGACGCTTGAACCCCAGGTCTAATCACTATACTATCTAGAAGGAAAAGTTCTACAAGCTGTGATTTCAGAATAATTTTGTTTGTGAAGTTAAATGTAAAAACTGAAACATGTGCTCTGGAATTACCTTAAGTAGACTTATTGACGAAAACTTTAGTTTTTTTTTCTCGATATCAGTAAGATGATGCTTCGGTGGTCAAATTTCAAACGTGTGATGCCGAACAAGCTCAATACTCGCAAAGTAGCTACTCTGTAGAAAGCACCCCACAACGTGACGACTCCAGCATTTGCTCAGTTTAATTAACAATATGATAGGCGATTTTTCACGAGTTCTTTAGAACTCTCCTCACCTCAGGAACAGGTCCGGTGAGACAATTAAAAGGCTAATTAGTGTTTAGACCCTGGATTTTATACCAGTTTAGACCTTGTATTTGTATTTTTCCGTTTTTTTCCCCTCCCATTCTATCCAATAAAAAATTAGGGTCTAAATTCTCTAATTGGATGTCTAATCTATGCAATTAGCCCCAAATTAAAATGGTGTCCCATGTAAAATAAAATAAAATAACTGAAATTTTTTGTAGAAAGAAATACCACCATTAGGCCTTGAACTCATTCAGTGCGTGCCAACTTTGTTAACAATATTAAATTATGTGAGCGCTAATATCTAAAATACATCCTTAAAAATGGAGTTTGACTACAGAAACAAAGTCAAATAAGAACTCAAAATAGGAACATACAATATGGATGTGACACATGGATTTCACTACATTGAAAGTATACTTATTTTCTTTTAGCCCCTTGAAAAGAATGAATGGATAAAATGCATGTAACCTAACTACTTTTATCGCCTAGTTTTAAAAATTAAGAACTCATGAGTTCCTCTAGGATTTTTGTTAGACTAATTCTAAGGGCACTCCAAGTTTTACTTGGGGGTAGCCCAATTTTTTACAAAATTATTTACAAGTTTGCCATCCAAATTTTTACTTGGGGCTAGCCCAATTCCCCCCTCCTCTCCCCTCTTCTAACTCTTAACTTTCCTCCTCTTCTGCCTCCTCCCCCTCCCCTTCCTCGTCCTCCTCCCGTCGCCTCCTCCGCCTCCTTCCCGCAACCCCTCATCGTTGAGCTCGCCCCCGCCGCCGCAGCGGGCTCCCCCGCCTCCTCTTCCTCTTCCCTAACCCTAACCCTCCTCCTCTTCCTCTTCCCTAACCCTAACCCTCCTCCTCTTCTGCCTCCTCCATCACCGCCTCCCCCTCCTCCCCGTCACCTTCTCTGCCTCCTTCACGCACCCCTCCGCCCTCGTCGAGCTCGCCCTCGTCGTCGCAGCGGCCTCCTCCTCCTCCCCGTCGCCTCCTCCGTCTCCTTCCCGCACCCCTCCCGCCCCCGCCGAGCTCGCCCCCGCCGCCGCAACAACCTCCTCCTCTTCCTCCCCGTCGCCTCCTCCGCCTCCTTCCCGCACGCATCCCGCCCCCGCCGAGCTCGCCCCCGTCGCCGCAGCGGACTCCCCAGCCGAGCTCGCCTCCGTCCCGTCGGTGTCTAAAAAAAACCCTAATAAAATTTGGAGGGGGTAGCCCCAAGTAAAATTTGGGTTGTCCCCAGTAAAAGTTATACTCTAATAGGCTGTCCCCTAGTAAGGGCTAGCCCCTAGCAAATGTTGGAGTGCCCTTAGAATTAGCCTTTTGTTAAAAGTTTGGACCCTGATGCAGTTTGCCCTAGATCAGGACCAATGCTATAGAAAACTATGTTTATCGAACAATTGAACCCAAAAAATGCAAAATACTTATATGAACTAATGTAAGTCTTTCCTTAATTTTTGTTGGTGTTTTTGTCTTTGGACTAGGAAAGATAGTTCCACATCGGCTACACCAAATGATGAGTATCTCAATATAATGCATTGGTTGTGTTGAGGTGTGCACATGAGGTGTGGTGGAGCACAAGTGTGTGTCATGTGGGAGTATTTTCCTAGAAGGAAAAATGATTAATTCCAACAAAGATGTAAGTTAATTTTTGTTGTGCGGACTCGGACTCGGACACGGACTCCAGGATGTCTCGTGTATGCACGGGAGTGTTCGGGAGGTAGGCGTGGACTGGCATACTTCTATGCTGATTGTGGGATGATCTAAAATATCAAACTCTATTTTTGAGTATTGGTATTTTAGTCCCACATCGGATAGGAGAAGAGGTGAAGTCTCACTCCACTCTATAAATAGAGCCCCTTGGCCTCCCTTGAAAGATGCACCAAAGAAGAGAGTTAAGGGAGTCCGTAAAGTCCATGAAGCCCGTTCAAGTCTCAAATATTGACTGACGAGCATTCCAGAAGTTCTCTAGAACTTGCTGGTTCCTGGAAACGGATCATATATAGGCGAATCTTGCTTTGAGCAACGGTGATCTTATCACCGCAGCAAAGCAGTCTTTCACTTTCTTCTTTCCTTCTCTTCTTCTCTGATCTAATCAGATACTTCTTGTGGGCTTTCGTCGCTGTTGCTGCTAGCAACTTGATTTGTACCTTCCTAAAAGAAGCTCTACTTTCGTTTGTTGTTGTAACGAAATCTCTTTAGATTTTTGTTACCCAGAATCCTCCAAGGATCTCTGTAGTGCACCTTCTTTGAAGTGTTGCTACGAAACGTTGTTGTTATTGAGACAATTATTTCGTTTCTCTGTTTTCCATCAAAAATTATGCCTCGGGACTAACAATCTCAAAGCAAGATTAGAAGATGAAAAACTCTCATGCTTCTCTCATCGATACCAGCTTTAACAAGTTGGAGATATTCGACGGAGAACATTTCTAAATCTGGAAGAGGAAGGTCACCCTTAATCTTCAACTCGTGGACGTAGATCATGTGTTGATTGAGGATGAACCGACGATTCCAGAAGGAGGAACTGCAGATGCTAGTGCTGCTGCACTCGTCAAGTAGAGCAAATGGAAGAGAGAAAACAACATCTATAAACTGCTGATTCTTAATTCTATGGAAGACTCTCTGACAAAGTCATATTCCAAGAAGGTGAAGGCCAAAAAGATCTGGGATTCTTTAGGTAAGCTATATGAAGATGATGAGAACAGGTCCAAAAACTTCATCGTCGAGAAGTACCACAAGTAGCTTTTCGAAGACGAAATGGCGATGCTACCTCAAGTGAAGGAATTCCTGAAGTTGAGCCAGAAGTTGGATGACGAAAAGATGCCCCTCGTCGACAAATTTGTCGTTGGAGGGATAGTCTCGAAACTTTCTGTTGTTGGCACATTTATTTTGATAATGTTAACAGCATCTTCGTGGTTTAGTTTTCCTAAATTTTAGCTAACAGATAATCCCTCAAGCTCTCCTACAAAAGATCTGTCCATTCAAGCCGAGTCATCAAAGCCTTATGGAAGTCCTTAAAAGAAGGTTTAAGAAAAGACCAGCGCTCCTCAATGACAGCTCTCAAAAGATTCAAGGTTTCGAGTCTGTACAAGGTCTAGGTCTGTCTGTATAACACCTAAGGTTGGATGACAAACATAAAGCTCTTTCTTTTTTTAAGTCAAAAATCAATGTCTAAAGAAATGACATACCGACGGTATACCGTTTTTGAGCCACAAAATGTTCTGTGGTGAAACTCGGCATACCGACGGCATACTACAGTATACCGACGATATACCGTTTTGTGAGCCACAAAATGTTCTACCGGCATACTACAGTATACCGGCGGTATAACATTTTGTGAGCCAAAAAATGTTCTGTGACGAAACTCGGCATACCGACGGCATACTACAGTATACCGGCGGTATACCGTTTTGTGAGCCACAAAATGTTATGTGACGAAACTCGACATACCGACGACATACTACAGTATACCTGCAGTATACCGTTTTGTGAGCCACAAAATATTCTGTGACGAAACTTGGCATACCGACGGCATACTATAGTATACCGGCGGCATACCGTTTTGTGAGCCACAAAATATTCTGTGACGAACATCGGTATACCGACGACATACCGCTTTATACCGACGGTATACCGACTTCGTCAGATTTGATTTTTGAATGGACAAGATACTAGCATTAAATGCTCCCAATGGATAGATTTATTACCGTTACTGTTCCGAACGGTATGCCGGTCCATACCGACAACATGTCATCCGTATTATGTTCAGGAGCATTAAATGCTATTCTTTCTTGGTTTTCTATATAAATGGATTCCTTCTTCTTATTGAAGGCTTATCCACTTAAGCCATAAATTTCTCAACAACCAAGAGCTCTACCATTACTACTCTACCCAAGCTTTTAATTGTCATCCAATCCAAAAGTGCTAGAGTATTCAAGGATTGTAATTTTCGATCTTCAAGTGTTGTAGAAGATCGACTGCTTTCTTTCTTTTTTCTTTTAAAGTTGACGAGCCTTCGTAAGAAAACTCGTGCGTAAGAAGTTGGCAAGTTCTTCAGATCCAAACTCGTGTTGAAGTTGGCGAGTTCTTCAGATCCAAACTCGTGTGTAACTATTTACTCAATAGTGGATTTAAGCCGGAGAGAGTTCTGGGACTGGATTGCCTCTAGGGAGGAGACCAGGATACATCGAGTGTTTGATTCTCTTTCTATCTCTCTCTCTCTCTTTTACTTCAGTAAAATAGCTTACTTGTGTTAAGTAATATTTTATTACCCTATTCACCCCCCTCTAGGGTTCTACAATTGGTATCAGAGCTTTGTTCTCTTGATTTAGATTTACACCCTAAGAGTGATCCATGGCTACTAACCCTAGTGTATCAACACATTCCACAATAAGGGACACTCCACAAATAGATCTCATCTATTTGATGGAACCAATTATAACTATTGGAAAATTAGGATAAGCATTTATCTGAAGTTTATAGATTTTGATTTATGGGATTGTGTGATAAATGGTCTCCCTACTCCTTCCGGGGTTATTGAGAATGTTGCTTCTGACACCCTTAGGGATAAACTCACTGAGAATGTCAAGAAGCTTGCTAGTCGAGATGCTAAGGCTATGAACGCTCTTTACTGTGCTCTCGTTAGCAATGAATTCAATAGAATTTCTACTTGCAAGACTTCAAATGAAATTTGGAAATTGCTAGAAGTCACTCACGAGGGAACATCACAAGTAAAGGAATCAAAGATTAGTAGACTAACACAAGAATATAAATCTTTTAAAATGAAACAAGATGAGTCTATTACTTGCATGTTTACTCGTTTCGGTGATATCATTAACCCTCTTTGTTCTCTTGGTAAGGAATATCCTGCTCATGAAAAGATCAAAAAAATTCTGAGAGGGTTAACTAAAGGATGGAATCCTAAAGCTACCGCCATCATTGAGGGGAATGACTTGACAACCATGAACCTTGAGACCATCATGGGAAAGCTTATGACTCATGAACTTGACATGAAAGATCAAGAGGAGTCTTCCATGCAAGAAAAGGAGAAGGAGAAGGCCAAAGAAAAGGAGAAGTCTCTAGCTCTCAAGGTTACAAAATCCCACTCAATGGATAGCTCCGACGATAACGAGTCGGATGATGATGAAGAAATAGCTCTTACCGCAAAGCATTTTTGAAAGTTCCTCAAGTTCAACAAAGCCAACCGCTCTAGATGGGACAACGATGAAGATCCTACTTGCTACCAATACAGGAGAACCGGACACATCAAGAGAGAGTGCCCTATGACAAGAAGAGACTCCAGTAAGTACGAGAAGTCTAACAAAGGAAGCTCTTCCTCCAGGAAATACGCCAACACCAGCATCTGGTGTGAAAGTGATGCTAGCGATTCATACAACGACAAAGAATGCAAACACAATGCAAATGTTTGCCTCATGGCAACCGATGAGGTACTCGATGACCTCTCTTTGAACACTCTCTCTTATGATGATTTGGAAAATGCCATTCTTGAATTACACGAGGAACACAAAGGTGTTAGAAATAAGTACAAGAAATCTCTAAAAGAGGTTGAGGTATACAAACTAGAAGTAGAGAGACTTTCCAACATCATTATTGATGTAAAAAGGAAATCTCCCGCCTCTGGCACGGATGAGATAGAGTCTTTGCGACTCAAGTCATCATAGAGAAAAAAGATGATGAGATTTAATCCCTCAGAAGGGCTTATGATTTTGCTATGTATAAAGTTCAATCTGCTAATAGAAGAGAATATGATACCTCTACTAAGTATAATGATCTTCTTATGCATGGTAAGAAGCTGGTTGATAAAAACATGGCTCACACACATGCTCCAAGACACGCCTACACTCATCACAATACTAGTCACAATTCTTACATGAACAAGAATACTACACATAGGTCCTATCCTAACACAAGTAAAGGACCCTCTGTTAAGAAGAACACCTCACATCATGCTTTCTATTATCATCACCACAACACTCATGATAGAACTCCTCACACTAAAGCTCCATCGGACCATCTGCCACACTCTTTACCCCAAGTCCGACAACTACGATGCTATCACCAATGACGCTCTCATTTGCATGTATTATTTGTACTTGAAGAAGACGTGGTCATTCCCCAAAACTCTCCTCAACGCCTTCTTCTCTGTCCTTCCTGCGGGGAAACAATCACTTAATTATGATGCCTTCATCACCCTAATTCTTGAGGCCAAAGGCGTGGACCTCTCTCTCTCTCTGCCAATCGGATGGTGTTCCTTTATTTCTTGCCGTCTCCCGCTCTGCCCCTGGTGCATCCATGTCTCGTGCTTCATCCTCTCAAGAACCCCAGCCTACTTCTCTTGCAGCCGTGCCTTCTACGCCTCCTCCATCTGCCCGTTTTATGCCACTGACCCATCAGCATTTTGATATGCGTATGGCTCAGGTGGAGGAGCAGATGAGGGCCAATACCCGCGGCCTTGGGAATCTCATTCAGAGTCGCTTCCACGACCAAGCCTACTTCATCCAGCGGACTCTTCAGGACCGCAATCTTTATCTTGATCTTAACCTTCAGGATCCTCAATTCCAAGGCTTCCGCTTCTCTGACCCCACTTCTTATGGGTTCATGTACCCCGATGGTGTGGATCCCTTCGGTGCCTTTCACGAGACTCCGGGTGGTGAGGACGATGATCCAGCAGATCAGTAGCTTCGGTTGTAGAAGCATGAAATTTTTTCAGCAAATGAACATGCGCCCAAGCCAGTGAAGCTCCATATGCCCAGTCAGTGAAGCTCCATGTGCCCAGTCAGTGTAGCTCCATGCGACCAGTCAGTAAAGCTCCATGCGCCCAAGCCAGTGAAACTCCATGCGCCCAGTCAGTGAAGCTCCATGCGTCCAGTCAGTGAAGCTCCATACGCCCAGTCAGTGAAGCTCCATGCGCCCAGCCAATGAAGTTTCATGCGCCCAAGACTAGCTCCCCCAAAAGGAGGGCGCATAGCCTGAGACATGGCTATGCGCCCAAGCCTGACTCAGTCAAAGCCATGATCAAAAGATGCACCGAAGCGCACGGCCACGTCAGTCTCCACGAGCAGTCGTTCACCGAAGCATGCGGCCACGTCAACACCACGACCAACCCATGATCTCGCAGCCTGTATGTGCCTACATCCTATGCACCCAAAGCAGGACTATGCACCCACATACAAACCAGCGTGTTTCCTCATGTGGGCGCATAACATCATTCCAGCTCAAGAACGACTATAAAAGGGGGCCTCATCCCTCTTCAAAATACAGAACGGAGAGCAATTTCAAGAGCCAAATTGCTGCACTTCTTGCCAGTGAGTCGAGAGTTAGCAATTTTCTTAGGTTTTCTTCCACTTTTGTAATCGGAGTGTCAACATAGTAAAGGAGCAACTGCCGCTCGATCTCCATCATCCCATTCTCTAGAATTGTTTTTTGTACTCGGGGATCCTCAACGCAGGATCTCTCAGGCGTACTCGATTTGTGGTGCCTTGCGCCAATAAAGAAAAGACAGTGTTTTCTTCTTCTTTTTTGTGTGTGTCCAGAAAAATGGCGACTCTGCTGGGGACTACCTTTTCCTCTGACGAGAAGGTGGTGACGCAATCCGATACCGACAAAGTAGGGAGCACTCAGAAGATGATGATCGTAAAGTTCGATCAGCAGGCGTTCAAAGAGATGCTCTCGAGGGATGGCTCTACTCCCTCAAAATCAGCGAAGCCAAACAAGTCTCGCAAGACTTGGCTTCCGAAGGTTCGTTGTGCATATCCTGCTAGTGTCGTAGCAGATATGCAACTGGAGGACTCTGTCACATGGGCGCATGACTCTGCCACAGAAGTTCCCCGAATGGAGAAGGCTCACACCGTTCTGGGCTCTACTAGCCAGTGACTTCTTCCCTGTACAACCAACAACAGGGTGTTCAACACCCGAGACTTGGCAAAAAAAATACTACGATGCCAAGAATCGGGGTATGCGACACTCTAGCCAAACCCGACGAGGCTCACAAATGAAGGAGGCAAAACTGGAAGAAAATAGCGTTGCTCCACCAAGCATGCGCCCAAAGCCATGCGCCCAAGGGAGTGTTTGGGCGCATAGCCCCAACAAGAACACTTATGTCTTCAGCAGCCTTGGCATCCAAGACTATGCGCCCAGGCTCTCTAGATCCATACTATGCGCCCACATCAAGGAGGCTCAGACATGCTATCAAGGAGCATGCGCCCAAGGCCAGTCTCCAAGGCCTATGAGCCCACAACAAAAAGACAGGCCCTAATGCGTAAAGCACGGGGTTGTCTTCATGGACATCACAGAACTTAGGTGTGGGGGTATCCCCTGCACATGAACTAAGTCTGGATGCGCCTACTCTTGTTACGAACCCGCATGCAAAGTTTGGCGATGCATGCAACATGGGTTGTAAGGCAAAAGTCCCTTCTGCTGACTTGCACAACATGATAAATCATAAGCGTAAAGCGAGGGAGGACATAACAATTCATAGTGCACATCCGTGTACCAGTATTGTTATCAACTGTTGTTGCTCCAAAGCAACAAGAGTGCCTCAGAGAAAGTCCGTATTTCGACGGTTGTACTTCTCTGACGATGAGAAGCTACTGTGTGTTTCATCCAACATGGCTTCATGGGGTCCCCCTTATGGAAGTCTCAATCAAAGACGATGGACTACGAACCCAACTTTCTCTCTCAGTTCTGCGAGAAGAAGAAGTCTACCAACTGATGGCCAGCAGGCTGTCACATCTGAAGGAGTTTGTATGGGTACTCGGTCAAAGGCGAGACTCCGTACGGACGACGAAGAATCCCAAGCTGGGGGTAGTATTCCCTCAGAGTCTGAAGCAGATAACCCTCACACTAGGGGTAGCCTTCCAGAGGACGATGATCCCTCCGAATCTGATGGCGACTATCTACCTCCTTTACTTGAAGATGAAGGACTTGTCCACTCGGAGACAGACAGTATCAGCACCAGTTGTACTGTTTCCTCTGTTCATCTTCGCATGTTATCTACATACATGGCAGACAGAGAAAGACCTGAAGAAAGGAGTGATCAGACCAGAAAACGGCTAGAGGGTCTTGAAACAACATTCGCCAAGATCACTGATATGCTTACCAGTATCATGGCGGTTCAAGCTGCCGAGGCTGTTCCTCCACCTCAACAAAATGTCTCGGCCCATGCTAGTCCGGCTCACAGCAACAACCTTCCTTCACTGCAAAAGGAGTATCATTCCGTTGTGCCTCCTCCAAATATTGCAAATGCTGGGGATGGTCCTTCGCCAACGATGCCTGACAACCGTTCAGCAGCTGTTTTCTAATACCTGCTCAATCAACAGGATGCAATTGATTCCCTGGTCGCTCGTCTTGACACCATCTCATACAAAGACGAGCTTCAAAAGATGGGGATATCTCAACCGTATCCTCCTGAGTGGGAGAACGCTACTTGCCCTCCTAACTACAAGCCGCTGACACTAAACTCATTTGACGGGTTGACTTCTCCTCGTCAGTACATGACGTACTTCAACACGCAGACTCTGCACTTGCCAAGAGACGATCCGTTCTTGTCGAAGTTGTTTATTAGTGAAGAACAGATGAAAACTCTAGAGGGGGGTGAATAGAGTTTATAACAATAATAGACAATAAAAATGAAACTCTTTCACAAGCTGAAAGTAATCAGAGTAAATGTAGAAATAAATAAGGAGCAAGAAAGCATACGCAAACACAGCCGATTTTTAACCTGGTTTCCCTCGTGGAGGACTAGTCCAGGCCTGAGAACTCTAGCTCAGGATTAAATCCACTATTTGTGAAATAGTAGTTACACCCTGTGCCTTTTCTTTAGAAGAGCACGCCAACTTCTTACAAAGATCGCAGTGACGATGCTTGGAATTTTCCAAGCGACTTCTTGAACTCTTGCACAAACTCCTAACTGAAAAGTACTGAGCACTTGAGGCTTGGGGAGCTTGTGGCTAGTAGATGAAGAAGGCTATGGCTTGTATAGAGCTTTGGAGAGAAGAGAAGATTGGATAATTGAAAATGAGAGAATTCATGGCATATTTATAGGATACCAGGTAGGCAGAATTCGGCCAGAATTCGGGTTAGAATTTTCAAAAACTTGGCCGTTGGACAACTTGCAACCAGCCAACCCTAAAAATTAGGGTGCTGATTTTTAGGAGGCAGAGTTCGGCCCGAACTCTGTGTGAGACAGAGTTCGGCCCGAACTGTCTCCAGAGAACAGAATGGGTCAATGGGTAATTTAGCTTATTTTGATTTGTGTGGAGCTTATGATTTAGTGGTATGGTATAGGTTAAGTCTCAGATGCCCAGCACAGTTCAGTTTACATAAGTCTAGACTCAATAAAATTGTAAAATACAGACTCAATAGAAATATTGCATTGCAGGTGTGAGCTGTCGTCTGACTTGTACTAAATGTAGTCTTCGTGTGTCGTATTGAATTATCACAAGTATCACATAGTCAATTTTATCAATATTTGGTTGACTATAATTTTGTGTCAACAATCTCCCCCATATTGATAATTGACAAAATGATAGTTGTATATTCAATATTCATACCTGGACACATTTAAGAGCAATGGCATAGCTCCCTCGTAATCAGTGCCGAGCTAGCAATAGCTCCTCCGTAAACATTGCTTTGAATCTTGTTGGCCTGATAAAAAAAACATTCTTCCCCCAAAGCACAGATACAGATACAACAAGAATATAGAATATACTAAAATTTCTTCCCCTTTTGGCATTTAGCAAATAACCATAAGAACTCGCAAGCACACCAAAAGATAATAGATGAAACTACATAAAACTGGTAAAAACTATTGAATGTCTCAAGAGTCACACATAATAATAGGTCTAATACAACTAAAGTGCATAAAAGCAACTAAATCAAAATGCATAAAACATAAACTATAATCCCAGCAGCAACAGCAAGTAGAAATCCGTATCCATCATCGAGCTCGTGAAGGCCCAGCGTCGTCGGATGGATCAGTGAAGGAACGACGGGGGTCCACGAAAGTCGCATCCAGATCCAAATAACGGATAACCCAAGGGTCATCGATACGGTATCCTTCGCGACCAGGATCCCGCTCCATAGGAATAGGCATGGAAGGATGGCGAGACATAGAGTACCGAATATCGTATAGTGAGTTGCTGATAGCACTCATTTGTAGGGTGGTCCGGTAGTCAAGCTGAGTCCAGCGATCATCCTCTAAAGTGAATCGATCGTGAAGCATGGTCTGAAGTGACTCAAGAGTAGCAGAAGGAGGATGCGCATCCTGTCCGAGAGGAGGTGCGTCAGGCTCATCATCGGAGTGCTCAGACACAACAGGTGAGCCAACGGCTGCCTGAAGCCGCCGTGCCTTAGAGAGGAAGGCAGGGGCAGGAAGTAACTGGCACTCATCAAGAGGTACATGAAAAGCATGAAAGATCATAGGAAGATAAAGAGCATAAACCAAGGATCTTGGTTTCTTCCTAGAATTAATCATCCAGTCCATCATGGTACGTGGAAGATTAAATAGAACATGAAAGTGGAGGTGATACAAAGTCGAGATTTCAAAGTAGGTGACCTCATCGGTGGATCCCGGTTTGGGTAGAATAGTGTTAAATATAATCCGATGAAGTTCATAAAAATAGGGATTGAGAAACTTGGCCAAAAGCTTGCGAGGACGTGTGTTAGGGGTACACAAGTCGTCCTTAAAGCTTTCAAGGGAAGACCCGTAGGGAAATTGAAACAATCGAGCTTCAACAAGTTTTCCCATCAGTTTGGCTCCGGGAATTCAAGGTGTTCGGCCAAGTCGAAATCATCGAAAGAAATAGCAATGCCCGCAACCCGTGAATAAATATGTGTATCATCATGAGTTAGGTTGCAATAGAACATTTGTATAGCATTGCGATAAATAGCCGAGTTGGTGGTGACAAGTTCATCAAGACAAAGATCATAAAAAATTGAATCATATTGTAAAAAAATAGTAAAATTAATAGGATGACCCACAAACACCGGACGTGTCCGAAAATCACTAAATTATGCATTAGAAGCGTCAAGTGATACAAATATCTGGTCGTCATACGTGTTGGGGTCGAGTGGACGAGGCGGGTTGAACAACGGGTGGATAGGTGGTTGATTGGGTTGTTCAACGGGTGGTTCAACACGAGGAGGAGCATTCGAAGAGGACACACCCTCGGTTCGAAGTCTCTTCCCGCGATTGAACAATCGTGGAGCCATAAAATAATAAAGACAATTGAAAAAATTGAGATGAAGAGAAGTGTTGAGATATACCTCAAAGTGTGATAAGATATAAAGGAGAATGGTGAGAGAAGCCTTCTCCTTGATTTTTGAGAAGAGATATGCTCTAGGAAGGAAGAACTAGGGTTAGGGTTTGGAGAAAAATAGTTTGGAGAAGTTTAGAAGGTGGCAATGGAGGAGAGAGAAGAGGAAAAATCGAATATTTGTGTAAGGGTTTGAATGGTCGGAATGGATGTGGGCTATTGGATCAAGTTTTGATCAACGGCTGAGGCTGCTCCCGGTTCTGGAATAGCCAAGCCGAATTTGGCCAAACTCTGGATAGGGCAGAGTTCGGCCCGAATTCCGAATTCTGTAACCAGAACAGAAATCAGGCTGTATAGAAAAGTTGATTAAGTGAGAGAGACCAAAAGAATATGATAAGTAAGTACATATACAAGATTGGGAGAAACCCAAGTGGAGAATGACAGAAAGATAGCTCGGAAGCAAAGTGAAGTTAGAAAATTTGAATTTTAGCATGTGATAAATAAAAATGAACCATGTAATAAACACGAAATTATGCCGTAATTTAGTATTTTGAAGCTGCCATGGGTTAGCTGCAGGGGCCGGATCCCAGCTAACGGTAGTCCTGAGGACTAGTGCACCGTGTCGCTTAGGCTTTTACGTCTTGTTGTCAGAAGGACTCTTTCGGCTTGTACCCATAACAATTTTATCATAAAAGAATCAAGACATACTCGATGTTTATACAGGTTATTTTAATGAATAACTGCTTCATCCAAAATTCTAAGTTCACGACAGAGAAAATTGAAACGCTCTTTGGATAGTGGTTTTGTAAAAAAATCTGCTAGCTGATGATCAGTATCAATGAATTCTAAGTTAATAGTGTTATTTTGCTGATGATCACGCAAAAAGTGGTGACATATTTCAATGTGTTTCGTGCGTGAGTGACATATGGGGTTCTTAGTGAGATTTATAGCACTAGTGTTGTCACAAAAGATTGGAATGTGCATAAAAGATAAGTTGTAGTCTTCAAGGATTTGCTTCATCTACAAAATTTGTGCACAACAACGTCCAGCTGCGAAGTATTCAGCTTCTATTGTGGATAGTACGACAGAATTCTGTTTCTTGCTAAACCAAGAGACTAGAGCCTTTCTCAATAAATGAAACGTGCCACTTGTACTTTTACGGTCGACCTTGCATCCAGCAAAATCAGTATCAGAGTAACCAAGACTGGCATGCTGTACTGACAGCTTCAGCCCAAAAATATTTCGGAAGTGAGAACTTGTTCAACATGACTCTAGCCATATCGCCAAGAGTCCTATTCTTCCGCTCCACAATACCATTTTGTTGAGGAGTTCTTGGACAAGAAAACTCATGATCAAAACCATTTAAATCACAAAACTTTTCAAAATCACTATTTTTGAACTCGCCTCCATGATCACTTCGGATTCGAGTAATCATGTAGCCTTTTTCATTTTAAATCTTTTTAGCAAATATTTTGAAAACTGAAATAGCATCACTTTTACTTGTAAGAAAGAAAATCCAAGTAAATCTAGAAAAGTCATCAACTATAACAAAAGCGTAGAGTTTTCCACCAAGACTGGTTACTCTACTAGGGCCAAATAAATCCATATGAAGTAATTGCAAGGGTCTAGTAGTGCTTACAGAGTTTATGGAATGAAATGAGGACTTGGTTGCCTTGTTCAATTCACATTCGGCACATACAGTATCCTTTTTGAATGTGATGTCGGGCAAGCCTCTAACTAGCTTCTTAGTCGATAGCCTGGATATAGTATCCATATTGGCATGACCAAGACGCTGGTGCCATAGTAATCTTTCATCCTTATGAGCATATAGGCATCTACCTGCATTGTTAGTATCTCTAGACAGATATAAAATATAAATATTATCCTCTCTTATCCCTTCAAAAGCAATGTCTCCCGTTGACCTATCATAAATAAAGCATTTATCTTGTCCAAAGTTAATGTCATATCCATGGTCAGCAAGATGACTAATACCGAGCAAGTTATGCTTTAACTCGGTCACTAGGCAGACATCCTTTATTACGGGAGAGGAAGGATGACCAATAATACCATTACCTATGATATACCCTTTTAGGTTGTTGCCGAAGGATACATATCCTTCTCTCTTCATCGATAGTGATGCAAAAAGATTTGCGTCTCCCGTCATATGCCGCGAGCATCCACTATCGAGAATCCACTTATTCTTAGTTGAGGAGGGAAGGTCCACCTACATCAAGAGTAGATATGACCTTTGGTACCCAAGTTCTTGAGGGTCCTGAAAAGTTAGTTTTCGGAAATCATGCATATATGTTTCTATCTACTAATCTTCTAACTCTACATTGTGGTGAAATGTGTCCATGTACTCCACAATAGGTACAAATAGCATTCCTATTTATGTTAGGAGCATGTTGATGATGTCTATATGTATAGTGGTGTGGAGTAGTATGGTGATGATGTCTATGTAGAGTATGATGATGACTATACGTAGCTGCAGGATGATGTTTATAACTATAAGGAGTATGATGGTGATTTTGTTTATGTGCAACATACAGATGATTGTATCTACGTGTAGCATGGTGATTACGTGTAATATTTGAGTGAAAATTATTTCTACTTGTATGTGGTTTGTGTGCTTTATGAAAGTGGGTGTATATGAAAGCATGATTGCGTGTTGCAGGTGTATGACGTGTTTGACTGGTATCATACTTTGTGTGTGTCTCATGTGATTGGGTTTGAGGTCGAGCAACCTGTTTTCTCAATCTAATCTCTAATTTCTTAGAGATAGCCTGCAGTTCATTTACCTTAGCATTCAAACCATATATCTTAGTAATAGAAATCTTGTGTCTACTCTTTTCTTCAGCAAGCTCCGTGTTGAGTGCTGTGATTTCTTGTGTTTGTTATTCAATGCGTGCTTCGGCATCATGTAGGCTTATTTTAAGCTTAGACACCTCATTTGTGACTTTCGTGGGTGAAGTGTCTCTAATGTTATCAAGCAATAAAGAGAGTCTTTGAATTTTGACTTCATGACTTTTGATCTTTTCCTTGGCATGTTTATATTTACTAATGACTTTCTTGTGGTCATCAAGTAAATCGGTGAAAGCATCGCCAAGTTCATCAAAAGTAAAATCATCAAGAGTTTCATTTGATACCTTGTCGTACGTTGCCATTAGGCATACGTTTCAGTGTCTTGAGGAGAGTCCTTTTCTTCCTCGGAGTCACTAGCTTCGCTTTCATGCCAAATGCTTGTGTTGGCATATTTCTTTGAGGAAGCCTTCTTGTATGGTTTCTCATAATGATTGCTCTTCTTTAAGAATGGACAGTCTTTTCGGACATGTCCAGTCTTCTTGCAACCGTAGCAAGTTGGCTCTTCTTCGTCATCTTCTTGTGGTTCCTTCTTTCTTCGATTGAAGCGAAGAAATTTCTTGAAGTTGCGGACAAGGAGAGCTTGATCATCACCTTCCGAGTTGTCGTCATCCGTCTCTTCGGGGTCAGCCCTTCGTCGGTGAGCTTTGAGGGCGATCTCCTTAGCCTTAGGAGCATGCTCTTTGAAGTCTTTGAGGTCAAGCTCATGAGTCATCAGCTTTCCCATCAAAGTCTCCGTGGACATCGTTGTGAGATCATTTTCTTCTATGATGGCTGTCACCTTAGGGTTCCAAATCTTTGGTAGCCCCATAAGTAGCTTGCGAATCTTCTCGTGATTTGTATATTATTTGCCGAACGAAGATAGGGGATTGATGATGTCGAGGAATCTTGTGAACATTTGCGTGATCGTCTCATTTGGCTTCATCTTAAAAGCCTCATATTCTTGTGTGAGACGACTTATCTTCGATTCTTTGGTGGTTCCTTCATGCGTCACTTCTAGAAGTTTCCATACTTCGTGAGAGGTGGTGCATGTTGAGACCCTGTTGAACTCATTCCTATCTATAGAGCAAAATAAGGCATTAATAGCTCTCGCATCTAGACTTGCTTGTTTCTTCTTCTCGTCAGAATATTTGTCATGTGGTTTCTCAACGAGATCACCATTAACAACTATCCTGGCGGGCCTTTTGTAACCATCGGTGACGATGGTCCACAGGTCGAAGTCTAGCGACTTGAGATAAAAGCTCATCATTGTTTTCTAATAGGTGTAGTTAGTTCCATCAAATAGGGGAGGCCTATGAGTGGACTGCCCTTCACCGTGATTGGAAATCATGGATTGTGTGGTTGCCATGGATCAGCTCTAGGATGTTAGTCCTTGTTGAGAGAACAGAGCTCTGATACCAATTGAAGAACAGATGGCAACTCTAGAGGGGGTGAATAGAGTTTATAACAATAATAGCCAATAAAAATGAAACTCTTTCACAAGCTGAAAGTAATCAGAGTAAATGCGAAAATAAATAAGGAGCAAGAAAGCATACGCAAACACAGTCGATTTTTAACCTGGTTTCCCTCGTGGAGGACTAGTCCAGGCCTGAGAACTTTAGCTCAGGATTAAATACACTATTTGTGAAATAGTAGTTACACCTCGTGCCTTTTCTTCAGAAGAGCACGTCAACTTTTTACAAAGATCGCATTGGCGATGCTTGGAATTTTCCAAGCGACTTCTTCAACTCTTGCACAAACTCCTAACTGAAAAGTACTGAGCACTTGAGGCTTAGGGAGCTTGTGGCTAGTAGATGAAGAAGGCTATGGCTTGTATAGAGCTTTAGAGAGAAGAGAAGAGAAGATTGAATAATTAAAAATGAGAGAATTCATGGCCTATTTATAGGATACCAGGTAGGCAGAATTCGGCCAGAATTCTGGTTAGAATTTTCAAAAACTTGGCCGTTGGACAACTTGCAACCAGCCAACCCTAAAAATTAGGGTGCTGATTTTTAGGAGGCAGAGTTCGGCCCGAACTCTGTGTGAGGCAGAGTTCGGCCCGAACTCTATCTCCAGAGCGCAGAATGGGTCAATGGGTAATTTGGCTTATTTTGATTTGTGTGGAGCTTATGATTTAGTGGTATGGGTATAGGTTAAGTCTCAGATGCTCAGCACAGTTCAGTTTACATAAGTCTAGACTCAATAAAATTATAAAATACAGACTCAATAGAAATGTTGCATTGCAGGTGCGAGCTGTCGTCTGACTTGTACTAAATGTAGTCTTCATGTGTCGTATTGAATTATCACAAGTATCATATAGTCAATTTTATCAATATTTGGTTGACTGTAATTTTGTGTCAATAATTAGCACCTTGCAGGGGGTAGCTTTCGAATGGTTCTACAGTCTGCCTGACGGATGTACAATTCATTCAAAGACTTGGAGAGGTTGTTCCTCAACAGGTTTTATGAGAGCGGCATACATGTTAGTATGTCCACCCTTATCGAGACCAAACAAAGGAGGACTGAGTCTATCATCGCCTTCATCAAACGCTTCAGGAGGCTAGCACTGAAGATGCCCTTCGGCATACCAGACTCAGAACTTATGGATACTTGTCGACATAACTTCCTTCTTACAGTGAAGTTTTGTTTGGATATACATAAGTATGATACATGGCCCGCTTTCATTGGGGCCGCTGATGCTGCTGAAACGACGTTCCTAACTTGGAACTACTGGGGTTAAAAACATCCAAATTCGAAGACAAGGGCAAGCATCCTCAAACTGTCCCTGTTCGTGGACGTAAAGGAAAAGAAGTCCTGAAGGTCGACACATCCAAAGGAGCTTTCAATTCTTAGGGCACCTCCGACAAGCCTAAGTAGACCTTCTCCTTCGACGAGGACGATGTCATTACCATCTTTCACACATTGACGAAGGGTAATAAGCTGACATTGCCTCCACCACGACGTCCTGCAGAGGCGAGCCAACTCAACGATCCCAAGTACTGTCTCTATCATCAGTACGTGTATCACTCCACCAAGGACTGCATCGTCCTGAAGAAGAAGATACAACAGCTAATCGACAGCCAAGTGATCAATCTTGAAGCTGAAGACATGGTCGTATCTTCTAACATGATCTCTCTTCAGTTTGGTGACTTTCCTCCTACAGAAGTCCCAGACGGTGTGGTCCCGATTCCCAAGGCAATAATGGAAGTCGTCAACCTACCGCCAGCTCGTAACTCAACCTTGGTCCCGCTCACGACTGAACGTGGTGAGATCATGTGGGTCCAGTCGGACCTTGTGCAAGAAGTGACGCAGGGGGTAGTACCTCCCAAAGCAAAAAGGGACAAGAAGTACAAGTCATGCCATATGGTATCCTCTCCTATCTATGAGGTTCTATCTGGCGAGACACGATCAGAAAAGACTTATCTTCAAACGTACGATCCCGCACAAGAAGAAGCAGTACCTCCTCAAGCTCCTGCTGCCTCCACAAGCTCAGAAGTCGGTCCGTCTAAGCCTCAAACTACGGATAAATCCAAGCAGAAGGAGACGCGCTTTGACAAGTCTCTGAAGGCGCCAGCTCCCGAAGGCAAGGATCGGCCCTACAACTTTGACATACTGGCACAGCTAGCCAATATACATGCCAGGTTGTCTCTGTTCGATCTATTATGACTCTCCAAAGAAACGCGAAAGGCTTTACGTGAGGCATTACTACATGCCGACTCTTACCTCGCTGAAGTCAAAGCCTCCGCTGAAGATCCTATCTCCTGTCCCCACTACCACAGTACTATGGAAGTGGTGCCCAACATCACCTTCTCACAGGAGGACATGCTACTAAAAAATAATCGTCATGATAGACCCCTGTACTATACAGGGTATATTGGGGCGATCAAGGTGGACCGCATGCACATCGATCCAGGATCCTCCCTCAGCATCATTCCTAGAAGTTTGCTTCAAATTCTGGTAATCCCTCTGCACAAGCTATCTACAACCAACATAACTATCATGGCTTTTAATGCTGGTCAAAGCCATCCGCTGGGCAAGATTCGTCTAAAATGCTAGATCGGTGATCTCCGAACGGAGGTTTCATGCTATGTGATCGATGCCAATGTATCCTACAACGTCATGTTGGGACGTCCATGGATACACGAGAACATGATCGTTCCTTCCACACTTCATCAGTACTTCAAGTACGTCAACAGCGACGGTGTCGTAAAGACGGAATTTGCCGATGTCGATCCTTTTAAGGGCATCGAAGCTTACTATGGAGATTCGATACTTTACCACTCTTAGCCCCCCAAGGGTGACGGCAACGAAGCTGAAAATAAAGCTGAAGCAAGTCCATCCTCCAATGATGGTGTCCTGATTATTCGAGTCAAAGGACGTACTAATCCAAAAAGTACTCCGAAGCCTCACACAATCTGGGTGAAAAAGAAGAACCCTGACAAGGTCAAACCATTGACCATCACTCTCAGCAAGACACCCCGGGAGGAACCTACTGATGCCCGTCCTCCAAATTCTGAAGAATTACCCTACGTGGTGAACTCGGCCAAGACTGTGGCTCTTCCTCCAGATGATGATCCTCTCAATGAGTATATCAATACTCATAATAATGTACCTTCAGCGGATGATGTTATCCCTGAAGAAGAACTTGCGTATTTCCTTAGTAAAGGTTTATTTTTGAATTACTCCGATGTCTATCAATCTGTAAACCACTACATAGATACGATATACACTCTAGAGAATGGCATAGGACCACACCTCTGCATGCCGGTCACAATGCCTCACCTGTGGGAAAAAGTTTATCCTGAAGATATCATCTACTTTATCGTTCCAGCCAGAAAGAAGGATGAAGAACTAATCATCTTCGGTCGTATAATTGGCGAGAGAAAGTTCGTTCCAGACTCTACTGCTCCCAAGCACAACACAGAAGCTGACTATGACTCTGGGAAAATGCAACTTTTTCGGTATAGTTGGCAGGCCAAGAATATCATCCAGAACATGGGATATGACATCAAAAGCGACAAAGGGCTAAATTATGGCCGAGGAAGACGGTTGCCAATACGATATTTTGCTCCTCCCGACAAACCCGAGAACTACTATCAACGAAGCGGTGTTGGTTTGGGCTATGTCACTCCTCCAACAACTCCCGAAAGATCAGATGATGAAGCAGATCGTTGTTCTCATTCTTCTGATTCCTTCCTCTGGGACTCAAACTCCAGCATCGGCGACATGTTCAAAGCAACTTTGTCCGTCAACATGATTTTTGTCGACCAAATTACAGACAATGTCCAATCAATCGAACTCGAACAATGGACTCAAAAGTTGGACACCAGGTGGGAGCTGCACTTCGAACAACGGGAACCACCTACCGAAGACGAAGTCATCCAAGTTAATCTAGGAGATGAAGCATCTTTCAAACCAATCTTCATCAGCAAAAGTCTATCTGGCGATGAACGCCAATCTCTTATACAGCTTATAAGAGAATACATCAACATCTTCGCATGGAGCTATGAAGACATGCCATGCTTGGACCCTAAAGTCGCCATGCACCGCCTGAACATTTCGTCTAAAGCTAAGCCAGCGAAGCAGCAATAACGACGATTCCGACCAGACGTCATGGAAGCCATCGAGAATGAAGTCAAGAAGCTCATTGCTAGTGGATTAATTTGCGAGGAACAACACCCAGATTGGGTTGCCAACATCGTCCCAGTCATGAAAAAGAACGGTAAAGTTTGAGTCTGTATCGACTATCGTGATTTAAACTCTGCATGTCCGAAAGACGAGTTCCCTCTACCGATCACTGACGTAATGATCGATAATACTTGCTGCTTCGAGCGGATGTCCATCATGGATGGGTTCTCAGGCTACAACCAGATCAAAATATTCCCCGACGACGAGAAGCACACATCTTTTCGAACATCGTTAGGGGTATACTGCTAACGGTGATGCCCTTCGGATTGAAGAATGCAGGAAGGACATACCAGCGAGCCATGAACACAATTTTTTGCGATCATTTGTGCAAAACTATAGAGTGCTACATAGACGATATCGCAGTCAAAAGTCATCTCAAGGATAACCACCTCCAAGACTTGAGAACGATGTTCGAACTAATACGTGCACACCAACTCAAGATGAATCCAACCAAGTCTTTTCTGGGAGTCTCCAGCAGTAAGTTCCTTGGTTTCGTCATCACTTCAAAGGGTATACATCTGGACCCGGAGAAAGTGAAGGCTATCCTTGATATGTATCCTCCAAGAAACCTCAAAGAGCTACACGGACTACAAGAAAGGCTAGCCTACATCAGACGATTCATTTCGACCCTCTCTGGAAGGTGTCAACCGTACACTCATCTCATGAAGAAAGGCATATCTTTCGTCTGGACTGAACAACGTCAACGCGTATTCGACGACATCAAGACATATCTTACAAGCCCTCCAGTATTGGTAGCTCCAATAATGGGGAAGCCCTTCTTACTATATGTCCGCGCTATGGACCATTCTCTTGGCACCCTATTAGCTCAGAAGAATGAAGACGGCCATGAACAGACAATCTACTACCTCAGCGGCACAATGGTGGATGCCGAGCACAGATACACACCGGTGGAGAAGGAATACCTTGCACTAGTATTTTCCATCCAGAAGATACGCCACTATGTGACTGGACAGACTATCCATATTATATCTAAAGTTAACCCTCTCATAATACTCATGACTAAACCGGGCTCTCTCAATTTCCGTTTAGCTACATGGGCAATGCTGTTGACTCCATAATATGATCTTTGTTCCCCAGAAGGCAGTAAAAGGCCAAGCATTAGCTGATTTTCTAGCAGCTCATCCGGTGCCAGAATCGTCCAAACTCTACGACGAAATCCCCGATGAAGTGGTGGAGTCTAACACTGCAACTGAAGAAATCCCCATTTGGCGAATGTTCTTTGACGGCGCATCAAGAACAGGACCTAAAGGAAATATCGTTGATGGAGTAGGTGTCGTGCTCGTGTCACCTGATCATCTTGTTATACACCGGACATATTCTCTCGTGGAACCATGCACCAACAACGTTGCCGAATATAATGCTCTATTAATCGGCCTACAACTGGCGAAGCAACTGGGAGTTGACTATCTAGAAGCTTACGACGATTCCAAGCTAATAGTTAGTCAGGTCCGAGGGGATTATGAAGTTCGTCATGAAGATCTCATCCCCTACCACAGAGCAACAATCGAGCTGGCGTCTACTTTTGCTGGATTCATTATCGAGCACGTGCCTCGACTACAGAATATAGAAGCAGATGCTCTAGCCGGTCTTCCTGCTTCCTTCACCGTTCCTACCAATACACACCAGTCAATCACAGTGTCTGGTCGAGAACTATTTTGTGTGAAAAATGCCTTGCATATTCATCACAGTTACGTAGCGGAAGCAAACGTTGATGTCAAAGACTGGAGATTTTCCTTCATATACTATATTGTCTATGGAATCCTTTCCGAGGACCCGAAGGAAGCAGTATCCATCCAAAGGCGGTCCCTAAGATTTTACTACGACACAACTACCAAGATACTGTACCGATGCTCTTATGACGGGCTACTGTTATGATGCTTATCAGATACAGAAGCCTAACATGCACTCCGGGAGGCTCACGATGGAGTTTGTGGTGCACATCAACTAGTCCCCAAATTACAAGATCGTCTAAAACGAATGGGTTATTACTGGCCCACAATGATAGCAGATGCTATTGAATATGCAAAGAAGTGTAGAGCTTGTCAGTTCCATGCCGACTTCATTCATCAACCTTCAGAGTTTTTACACCCGACGGCAGCATCTTGGCCGTTTGAAACCTGGGGCATGGACGTCAAAGGACCAATCAGCCCGCCATCCTCCAAAGGACATCGGTTCATCCTAGATATAATCGATTACTTCTCCAAATAGGCAAAAGCTATACCGCTCACCAAAGTGAAGACGTCAAACGTGATCAGTTTCATCAAACATCACGTCATCTACCGCTTCGGCCTACCTCGCAGGATCATCAATGATAATGGTCTACAGTTTGCAAGCCATGCATTCTATCAGTTCTGCGATAAGAATCGAATCCAGAATATAGCGTCTACTTCCTACAATCCAGTGGCTAACGGGCTAGCAGAAGCCTTCAACAAAACCATCATAAAACTTCTTAAGAAGTTCGTGTCTTCAAACAAGCACGATTGGAACGAGAAGCTTGGTGAATGTCTATGGGCCTATCGTACAACAGTCCGGACTCCAACAGGCAGTACGCCATTCTCTCTTGTTTATGGGAGCGAAGCAGTTCTTTCCCTAGAAATCCAGATTTTTTCTCTTCGAGTAGCCCTAACCAGCGAGCTGACTACTGAAGAAACCGTCTGCGACTCCAAGAGCTCGAAGCGCTAGACAAAAAATGCTTGTTAGCTCAGCAGAGCATTGAGCTATACCAAGCACGCCTTTCTAGGGCGTTCAATAAAAAAGTGAAGGAAATGATCTTCCAAGTCGGCGATCTGGTCTTAGCAGTGAGAAGACCAATGGTCATGACACACAAAACAAAAAGGAAATTTCAGCCTAAATGGGAAGGTCCTTTCGTCATAGAATCGGTGTATTCTAACGGTGCGTACCGGCTAACCAAGCCCGATGGTGACTTGCTCATGATGCCTATCAATGGCAAGTTCCTGAAGAAATACTATGTGTAACCTCTTTTACATAATGTTCACATATGTTCAGTCATGTAAATGTACAATACGATGTTTATATGATTCGAAAAGCTATCTAACTATTATCCGGATTTCAAGAGTCTTGAATACGCCCTAGATAATAGGTCCTCTAAAAATTTCTCCAGTAGAATCATTCCCGTTTTTGACTCTGTCCAAACTCGGTTTGACGAAAATAAATCACGTCCCTATTATCTCTGAATTATTTTTCGATAATTATTTCTCCAGTGGAATGATTAAATGTTTTGCCATGTCCATATAACCTTTGAGCAAAGCATTCATCAAGGATAATCACGTCCCTACTACCTCTGAATTATCCACTCCCCCCTAATACTATATATCTTTCCACGTCCATATTACCTCTGGTTAGATATAAAACATCCTCTAATATTACGTCCATATTACCTCTACTAGCAGCTTCATTCAACTTATTATCTATATTCAAATAACTTGAATATAAAACGGATAATAGGTCCATATCAAAATTCCCCAGTACCCACCAAAAATATCCTTACTACGTTCACATTACCTCTAGCATCGATATTTCACAAAACCACATTTACTTCTGAAAAGATTCATTATTTTGTACTTGAACGTCTATCAAAAAACGAAAAAAGCTACAAGAGCCGTGACGGCCAAAAAAAGAAGTTACAAAAATTTATGGGATACATAGCCGGTTTATGTTGTCCCTCAGAACCGCAATCTCAGCCTCAGATCTCACGGTAGCTCGACGGCGCGCCTCTTTTTGGCGAGCAGCTTCATCCTCGAAAAGGATCAGACTCGGATGGTCCTCCTCCAACTTCGCCAGCTGTTCTTCTAAACGGACAGAAGTGGCGGCAATTATGGCAGCCTGAGCCAAGTAATCCTCCTGTTCAGATGTCATCGCCCTCAAGTCGGCTTATAGCTGGGCGATCTCGTTCTTGATCTGCGCAATGTGATTATACTTCTCAGTAATCTGCGCAGCCAGCCTGTTCTTCGAGGCAGTACGTGCCTCACTTGCAGCATTGAACTGGCCGTACTGGTCAGCCAGCTCGCTGATCTCCCGAGCGAGGGTGTCCTTCCTTACCTGGAAGGTAGCCTTCTCCTTCGCAAGAGCCGTCATTAAAGCCTCGTCCTCTGCACGGAACAGCGACGTCGGGCTCCGCTGTTTGGCATCCCAGAACCTGGCCACCTGACCCTCCAGGTCGTTCAGAACTTTCCTCAGAGTGTTGGCCCGCTCCTCATAGCCAGCAATGCTCTCGAGGGCCGCCACCTGACATTCAGCAACAGCCTTCACAGGGCCGAAGGCAGCATTTCGATTCAAGACTCCAGGAAGCTCCACTTTCAGCACGGAGTAGAAAGCTCTGACGACTTCCTGGACTATCTCGTTATCTTCGGTGGAGGTCGTCGGAGAAGAAGCTTGGAAAGTTTCCTCCACTTCAGGAAGGAGCACCTGACAAGAAGCCAAACTTGACAAAAAAATCCATTCCATCAACAATCACTCCTGATTATCATGTGTCACGTCCATATTACCTCTGATACCGATAGTCTTTCGACTCGACAGCTATACCCAACCTGGGATAAAAGACATGGTGTCAAGATCACAAAACCTATCACGACCATGTTACCTCTGTTGGGTTTCGTTTCAAATCTATCACCCGCACCACCGGTGTGTCAAAGGGTAATAGGTCCACGAAAGTATCATTCTAATCTATTTGCTCGTATTTCTGGATGCACGAAGGGACAACAGGTCCAAACAAAAAAAATCAAAGAGAAGGGAATAATGAGCTTTCTCTCTCCTTCAGGGCCTATTTATAGGCACGGGCCACTTCCTATGTGCCCACTTGCTCTATGCGCCTATTGCATCGTATGCACCCACAATGGCCTATGCGCCCACGTGAAGAATTAGCTTTCTGCACACTATGTGACTGTCACTTGTTGACGTGGACGACGTTGAAGGATGGACCGCTTCAAATTCCACATCGATGAATCTGTCAGTTCGGATTTCGAGGAAGATCTCAAGTATCTCCCTGACAGGCTGGCCAAACACTATGCGCCCAAGGAGAGAGCCGTGCTATACGCCCATTGCATCACGAGAAGATGATCCATGCTTCTTTCAAAGTATTTCAAACTTGTTCAAGTATCAAAAACTTTGAAGGGGGTCTTATAGAAGCATGTAAAAATTTTAGCAAATGAAGCCCCATGCGCCCAAGCCAGTGAAGCTTCATGCGCCCAGTCAGTTGTAGTGCCCCGTCCCTACATCATGCCCCGTACTTGTCCACGGGGTGCACAAGAAAGGAACACTGTCGCTATCGATTCGGTCAGGACCGATAGGTCGGGATCGGCCGAGTCGATCGAACGGAAACGGTTGAATTAAGATCCATTCCTCGTTATGGAATGTCTTCTTCAGAACCAAGTCCCATATTCAGCGGGTTGCGCCTCGAGGATTGACTCTGCGGCTGAGTCGGGAGAGAACTACTGTTGCTCTGCTTTTCACGCCGCTTGCGTTGGTTTTGGCTTTGTTTTCTGAATGCGCTTTCGTGAATGTTTTCGATGGTTTTTATGGCTTGCATTTCGAACTCGCATTTCCTATCGAACTCCTTGATTAATGCAGTGTTCTAATCGGTTGCTTGTGCGATTTCAGGTAATCGCGTAGGCGACGTCTAAGCGCGACCAGCAAGTTCCCTCGCCGAAGTAAACTCAAGGTAAGTGGCTGACCCTTCTCTTTTCGACCCTCTTCTTAGGCAAAATCGATAGTGTTGTTGCGAATGAAAGGATAAATGCATGGGCACGAACACGGGAAAAAGGATTGAGTTTTTAAAGAGGATGTAGGCTATGTCTTAATAACTAAAAAGGAAAATATGTCTTCACACGGTTATGGACAACTTGTCGACAAGGCGATAGTTTCCTCGAGTGGCAACCCGAGGCCACGGGACCGTTTCGGCCTAGGAGGAAACTGGGTATAGTCGTGCATAAGGTTTCAGCACAGGTTAAGCGAGGACTTGCAACGGAGCTAGCTACTTGCGTTGAAAGGATCTCGATTAACAAAGCTATACGTCCAGGATGGCTTGTGATGCCAGTGACCAATCACACGTACATTTTGTACTTGATATGAAAAATGTTAACAATTGACAGGGAAGAACATGGTAAGTTTCAAAAGGCGCGACGCGGTCCGCCGGGGGTAAGTTCCGATGTAAATTACATTATGCTTGTCATTGCATGCTTGAAATTCATTAGGATGGTTAGAAACATTCATGAACTAAGTCATATAAACTCATTCAACCAAATGAGAGCTTGGAAATTAACTTGCCACGCACCAGTACAAAGTGTAATGTACTGATCCTCGCTCTCCACGCAGGTACCCCGAACCACGAAGGACGTGCCATCTAAATTCTCAAGGCGGCGTAGACACTTTTGAAGCCTCGTCAGTATAAAGGCTTGTTCTGGATTCCTTTTGAAGAAGACCCGCACTCAGTCCAAAAGAAGATGGCGGCTCGACTCGCCTCGATAGCAGGTGGAAAGATGTTATATTTTGCTTGTAAAAAAGGGATGTAATGTATGGAACGACTATCTCATCGGCGTTCATTTTGTAAGTCGAGTCATGTTGTAGCCCGTGCGGCAATGATTATAAAGGAGTCTATGTAAAGTTTTACTATCATCAATGAAAAAAAGTCTATTTCTATTTCAAATGGGTCATTCAATTTCTCTGCATACTCTAACTTGATGTTGTGTTTCGGATGACCTTATGACTATGCCTTGTGCGATCGCAACTTAGGTTCGCACGGCATCACGCCCGGGGGACGACTATCGATTCTACGGAATCGGGGCGTGACATGAAGCTCCATACGCCCAGTCAGTGAAGCTCCATATGCCCAGTCAGTAAAGCTCCATGCGTCCAAGCCAGTGAAGCTCCATGTGCCCAGTCAGTGAAGCTCCATGTGCCCAGTCAGTAAAGCTCCATGCGCCCAATCAGTGAAGCTCCAGGCGTCCAGCCAATGAAGTTTCATGCACCCAAGACTTGCTCTCCTAAAAGGAGGGCGCATAGCCTGAGACATGGCTATGCGCCCAAGCCTGACTCAGTCAAAGTCATGATCAAAATGTGCACCGAAGCGCACGGCCACGTCAGTCTCAACAAGCACTCGTGCCCCGAAGCATACGGCCACGTCAATACCACGACCAACCCACGATCTCGCAGCCTGTATGTGCCTACATCCTATGCACCTAAAGCAGGACTATACGCCCACATAAAAACTAGCGTGTTTTCTCATGTGGGCGCATAACATCATTCCGGCTCAAGAACGACTATAAAGGGGGGCCTCATCCCTCTTCAAAATACAGAACAAAGAGCATTTTCAAGAGCTAAATTGCTGCACTTCTTGCCAGTGAGCCGAGAGTTAGCAATTATCTTAGGTTTTCTCCCACTTTTGTAATCGGAGTGTCAGCGGAGTAAAGGAGCAACAGTCGCTCGATCTCCATCGTCCCATTCCCCAGATTTTTTTTTGTATTCAGGGATCCTCAGCACAGGATCTCTCAGGCGTACTCGATTTATGGTGCCTTGCACCAATAAAGAAAAGACAACATTTTCTTCGTCTTTTTTGTGTGTGTCTACAGCGGTCTCCTTTTGTGGATGGTAGAATAAAGAACTGGTGTCAGTATCTAGTGTGTGTCTTTTGAGGTCCTGCGGGGACCAATGGTTATGTTTCGATGTCTTGTGTGGTCCTACGGGGACCGTTTTATGTCTTGTTTTACTCTCGTTAAGGAGAGTTTATTTGTCTTTTTGTTTATGAACTATCAAGCATGTACTCTTCCAAATTTGACAATCAAATATATGCATGTTTTCGTTCACTCTTGTGCTCTCCTGTTTTCTTGTTAAATACGTGATTTTCCATCTTTGATTAAGTGACAAAGGGGGAGAAGGGGGAGTAGTCTACCTACGGGGGAGTCACTCCCTGAAGATGCTATCTATAAAATCCCTAAATTTCTACTATTTTTAAAGTAAATTTGGTATTGATTTTTTTCCTCTTATTTTGTATTTGTGCGTTGCGTAGTTGCATTGTACGTCGCGCACGAAATTTCGTTTTTCGAAATTGTCGACGAGTGCAAATATGTGCGAGCGTACATTTTTTTTTTGAAAAATATTTTTCTATTTTTATAGTTTCAAAATAATATATGTAAAAATTATTTTTAGCTATCGTACCAAAATTTCCAAGTTTATGATTTTATTTATAAAGCCTTTCATTTCTAACATTTATTAATAATAAATAATATTTTATTGTATACTTGAAAAGCATAATATGTAAATATTATTTGTGCATACCTATTTCGTAACTATCTATTAGTTTATTTTTAAATAATAGTACAATTTTTGAAATTAATATTATAGCATATTTTTGAATTATAAAAAGTTAATTTGTAAACTAGTTATTCTGAATAAATCGGATAAGAATTTTCAAATAAATTTATTTGGATTTTCAATAAGGATTTAGTCATTATTTGATATTATCTACAATCTAAATATAGATTGAACCCAAATTTGATTTAAATAATTAATTTGGGTCCAAATCCTTATCCAATTAGGATTCTCCTCAATCCTATATATAGGGGAGCCTCCACATTCTCTTTTTCTCCACAAATTACTCCACAAAGTTCCTCCACCATAAAGTGTGGTGCAACGTGTCGGTGTCCAATTTCCGTGACGGCCTCGGGTCCGACCCCGGGTATCTTTCCATTACCTTACTATTTTTACAATTATATCTTCGACTTGTCCGAAAATCTCGGACATGATCGCCCTATACCAAATCCATTATCTAAACTCTATCATCTAAACTCTAACCAAAACCCCATCGACGCTCGCCCTCGACTCCAGGCCAATCGTGCCGCGACCACCCTCTCCGTCCAATATTCTCCGATCACCAGCCAACTGAGCCTCCTCTCGCTCATCGAGCACCATAGACTTTCCTTGGCCACCGACGGACCCACAAGCTACGCCTATACTGCCACCACCCTCACCGACAACATCATTCATCTGTCCAGGGCCAGGAACACACCCGCTACCACCGTTCCGACTCCACCCCGACCCCTGACTTTACCACTGCCAACGCCACCAACATCGCCATCCTGATTCCGACAACCCTACCACTACCACTAGCATCATCGTCTCCATGGCCACCATGCCTTGCCACCGCTAAACCCGACTGCTGAAAACCCGACCTCTGACTCCACGACCGCCAACACCTCGCCACTCCCGCCGTGCACCAGCACACACCCTGTCGCCACCAATCACCACCACCAGAACCCCCATCACCGACAGCCACCCGAAATCCTAGAGTAATTGTCAATTAAAATAAAACCACCGTCAAAGCCATCTCACCTTACCGCCGGAGCCATCCCCTACCGCGACCGCCGTTGCTGCCATGAACCCGGAGCCGCCCTTGCCTCGACTTTCGTCCGCGACCGAAACCTCCACCGGCGTGCCCTAGAGCACGCAGCCGCCGACCTCCTTCCCAGCCTCCGCGTCGATCGTCCAAGTCGCGGATCTGGCGTCTGCCCGCACCTAGCCGTCGCACAGCCTTCGCCGCCCGTCGACGAGCCCTGACCGACGAACTCCACGCGCCGCCGGCGAACTCCTCTAGTAAACCCCTCTTCCGAGCCTCCCTATCCCTCCGCCCGGCATCGCCCACCAGCCTCCGCCGCCCTTTCTCCCCCGACTTCTTTCTCCCGCGCCCTTCCTCTCTCTCTTTACCGACCCTCTTTTCTTCTCCTCTCTCTCTTCTCTCTGTACTCTCTCTCTCTCGGTTTATTCGAGAAGAGAGCAGTGTAACTTTCGGTTATTATTATTATTTTTATTTTTATTTTTATTATTATTATTATTATTATTAATCTTATAAATTATTATTATTTATTATTATTATTTATTATTATTATCATGATTGTTATTATTATTATTATTATTATTATTATTATTATTATGCTAGTGTGTTCCTTTTATGAACTGTATGTTAATTTGTTAGCATTATTAAAATAGGAATTTTAAATACATATAGGAAGCTTTAAAAACTATTATTATTTTTATCTATATTATGGTTGTACTGTTAGTACCAAGTAGTGATACTATTTTATTAACTAAAATATGTAGTATAAAAATTCCCTAAAGACTATATATATTTTTGTAACAAATTAGTAGGGACTTATCCCCAAATATTTGGGGCTAGTTTACCTTTAGATTTTAAATACAAATTTTATGACTTATAAATATTATTCTCAAAAAGATTTCTAATATCTTTTTATAAATATAAATATTCCAAAAACTAATTTGACAAAATTTAGTTCTTGTACTTTACTGGTTCTTAGATTTTTCAAAGTATATCTTCTTACCTAAAAGTATTCTTTCAATAAGTTTATTTACAGCTATCAAAACTATTTTCAAAATAAGATATTTATTTATTTATTTCCGTAGATCTCCTCGATTACCGATTCTTGACTATGACTAATCATGTTCCTATTCCTTCCAAATCTGGACTACCTTATGTCCACCATAACTAATTTAACCCTTCGGGACCCAATGGAACTGTCCGTGCCACCACCTGAGGTCACCATGCATAGTTGTTACACCAAAGTCGCAGTTCATGCTAGCTTGATCATTGCAGCACACCAGGCGTCCTACCAGGCAAGACATCTTGCCATTTGTTGTTTATTTATTTAGCTCATATTTCATGCATTATTCATTGTTTTATTTATGCAAAATAAACTGTGATACATGGCATAACATGTTAGAACTTACTATTCATTTATATTTTCTGCTATGTATTAGTTTTCTTACACAATAAACCTAGATTTAAGGGACCACCTTTGTGTGTTGCATTCATTGGCCTTGACACGTTGTACCACGAAGTTGTGTGTCGCATGTAGAACACAGATATGCGTGACTGGCTGGCCACCAGTACGTACAAGTCGTGCGATAGGATTAACCGCTAATAGAATTGCATGCTAGTTTGGCTTAGCGGTTATAGAGGTTCTCTGTTGTGGATACAACATAGTAGGCATTGGGCGGGGAGGACAATTCCTTAGCGTATGGGCTTCGATGCACTTTCCCTTTTGTAACCTGTGAGCTCCGCGGGAGACGCGGGTCAGATTACCCATGATTACTGACGGCCACTGACGTTCTGCGGAACGTTATGCTCTTACTGATTGGGCCTCTGGTGCCCCAAGGAGGGACCGTGCCGATCCTATTTAGCCAGGGTCCATGCGTAAGAAGGATTGATCTTAACTACCTTTCACTTAGAATGGTTAGGCACCTTTATCCGTTAGGTACGAGTACTTTTGGTTTGGGTACTTGTATCTGACCGTGGCTTGGAACAATAACTTGTCACGGCTTAGTTCGTCACATCTTGTCCTTGTTTGGTTGTAGGTGTGACTTACTACTCCGATGAGAAGGTATTGAACCTTGTTGGGGTCCGGATACCATATTGGATTCATAGCATGGAAAGATACGTCACCGTGAATTAGTTTACCATCTCCTGTCCTTGTTTGGTTGGGTGGATGGTACGCTAGTTCAATAGGTGTGCATTGGACCATGTTATAATTCAATTGACTTATTTATTTGAGCAATATTTATTCAGTTTATATGGCATGATATTATGTGTCTTGTTATGTCCCTCTGAGGACCTAGTTATCTCTCCAGGTGTGTGCTCTTGTCTTTCGCAGGTATTCTAGCTCTAGCCGTGATCCTCTCTATTTCTTCGAGGATTGGATCGTCTTCGCTTCGTTTGCCAAACTCATTCATTTTCTCATGTATTTTTTCTTTACTTGTTGGTAGTAGATTTGTCTCCGTCCAACATATTGTATCAAGATAATTCATTATCATTATATGATATTTTTTATTCATTTATTTTGTGTGGATGAGATTAGTTATGGTTCTACTGCATTTTACAGCTTATGTATTCATACGAAATTTCCATATATTGGAGTATACTTTGTATGTATACAGCTGGCATGTCTATGTTCCTAGTCCTACGTATTTTAGGACTGGGCGTTACACTATCTCTCTGTTTTGTCAATTATCAAAATAGGGAAGATTGTTGGCACATTTATTTTGATAACGTTAACAACATCTTCGTGGTTTAGTTTTCTCTATATTTCAGCTAACAGATAATTCCTCAAGCTCTCCTACAAAAATATCTGTCCATTCAAGTCGAGTCATCAAAGCCTTATGGAAGTCCTTAAAAGAAGACTGAAGAAAAGACCAGCGCACCTCAAAGACAACTCTCAAAAGATTCAAGCTTTCGAGTCTGTACAAGGTCTAGGTCTGTCTGTATAACACCTAAGGTTGGATGACAAATATAAAGCTCTTTCTTTTTTAAAGTCAAAAATTGATGTCTAAAGAAACGGTATACCACTGTGTACCGACGGTATACCGTTTCTGAGCCACAAAATGTTCTGTGACGAAACTCGGCATACCGACGGCATACTACAGTATACCAGTGGTATACCATTTTGTGAGCCACAAAATGTTCTGTGACGAAACTCGACATACTGACGGCATACTGCAGTATACCGGCGGTATACCGTTTTGTGAACCACAAAATGTTCTGTGACGAAACTCGGTATACCAACGACATACTACAGTATACCGACGGCATACCGTTTTGTGAGCCACAAAATATTCTGTGATGAACATCGGTATTCCAACGGCATACCGCTTTATACCGACGGTATACCGACTTCGTCAGATTTAATTTTTGACTGGACAAAATACTAGCATTAAATGCTCCCAACGGATAGATTTATTATCGTTACTGTTCCGAACGGTATGCGGGTCCATACCGACGGCATGCCGTCCATATTATGTTCAGGAGCATTAAATGCTATTCTTTCTTGGTTTTCTATATAAATGGATTCCTTCTTCTCATTGAAGGCTTATCCACTTAAGCCATAAATTTCTCAACAACCAAGAGCTCCACCATTACTACTCTACCCAAGCTTTTAATTGTCATCCAATCCAAAAGTGCTAGAGTATTCAAGTGTTGTAATTTTCGATCTTCAAGTGTTGTAGAAGATCAACCGCTTCCTTTCTTTTTCTTTTGAAGTTGACGATCCTTCGTAAGAAAACTCGTGTGTAAGAAGTTGGTAAGTTCTTCGGATCCAAACTCTTGTTGAAGTTTGCGAGTTATTCGGATCCAAACCAGTGTGTAACTATTTACTCAATAGTGGATTTAAGCTGGAGAGAGTTCCGGGACTGGATTGCCTCTAGGGAGGAGACCAAGATACATCGAGTGTTTGATTCTCTTTCTCTCTCTCTCTCTCTCTCTCTTTCTTTTACTTCAATAAAATAGCTTACTTATGTTAAGTAATATTTTATTACCCTATTCACCCCCCCCCCCCCTCTAGGGTTATACACCTGGTGGTTGGAGCAACTTATATGCTAGAATGCATCGGAAGAAGCTGGAAATTAGCTTGAAAGATCTTCTACAAGAGATCCATGTTGAGGACGAAATGTGATCTCAACAAAAGATGGACTCTCTGTCCAAATAACTGGCTAAGGCCAACTTGGTGCAGATAAGAGAGTTCAAGGGGAAGCAGGTGGCTTCCCATCACAAAAAAAAGACTCCACTAATCTGAATGTGAGCGGTCCTTCGTTCAAGCAACGAAGTCCAAGTCCCACGTGACTTGCTTTAACTGTGACAAGAATGGCCACTACAAGAGTAAATGCAAATCCAAGCCCAAACCAAAATAGCAGGTATGGCTAAACTTGGATATTTTGATTACTTAACTTGGTTTATATTGTTGCACAGGTTGAGTTATCTAGCGTGGTAGCTGACTAGTGGTCTGACACTAGTGCATCTGAGCATGTGTGCTCTCGAAGGAGCTGTTCACCAAGGACGAGCCGTATTATGACGAAGGTCTCGATGGCGAACATGTACCTAGGAGAATATCTGAAGATCGAGACAGTGGTTATGAACCACTGATAAGGACACTGGAATGCGTATTACACGTACCAGAGATTTCCGAAGATCCGATCTAGGAAGTCTGTTATCTGATACAGAATTGAAAGATGGACATTCGTACTAGCAGATGGTAACTTCTTGGCGAGGAACATGCTTCGAAAAGATGTTCGGTGCTGTAGGGATGTTCAAACTTCTGCTGATGGCGATGAAGTTACTTCATTGAATGGACTGAGAGTTGTTCTATGATAGAAGCAGACTCAAACTGTCCTACCGGGACCTTATCTTCAGAATATGGGGGTAAGGAGGTGGAGGAATTTAAGGTTTGTACATATACAAGACTGTTGGGAAGCTGCTCAGACGATTGAACTAAAGTACTAATCATCTGGAGTTAGTACACTCAGATATCTGTGACTTTTATCAATTCTCCACAGAGGCCGGTTCAAAGTGTTTCTCAAAGTGCACGTTCGCATGACTTCTCAAGTAGAATGATGCAGCATTCGAGTAGTTCAGAGACTTCAGGACTGAAGCTGAACATTAAACCGATCTACAACTACTCAGAAGTGATCGAGCTGTAGAGTATAGGTCTCATAAATTTGTATCGTTCTGCAAATAACATGGAATCATCAATGAGACTACTGCTTCATATTCTCCTCAATCTAACGGAGTAGCGGAGACGAAGAACAGAACGTTGACAGAAATGATGAACTCAATGCTGCTAAATGTGGGTCTTCCTAAATGCTACTGGGGAGAAGCTGCATTGACGACCACTTTTATTCTAAATAGTGTGTCGTATGCAACTTCGGACGTAACTCCTCATGAACTATGGTTCAAAATCAAACCTAACTTGAATGTCATTCGAGTGTGGGGGTGTCTGTCTTATGTGAAGCTCCCAGATCTGAAGATTCAGAAGCTGGAGACAAGGACTACGAAGACGATCTTCTTGGGGGTATGCGGAGAAGAGTGATGCTTGGAGATTTCTTGATATTGAGTCAAATCATATCATTGAATCTCGCGATGCCGAATATTTTGAAGACAAATTTGCAAGGTACAAGAATATTATTCTTGCGAATATACCGGAGAACAGTGAGGGTGCGCAAGAAACTGAAGTTTTCAATAAAGAAGTAGTCCAAAAAGATATTGTTGTTGAAACAACGGTTGAACCAGAACTCGCTGAGCCGTCAGCGAAGCGTGTGAGGAGGCCGAAGGACTTCAGAAATGGCTTTGCACCTATCATGTGGAAGCAGATCCACTTACCTATGATGAGGCGATGAAGACCAGAGATACGGTTTTCTGGAAGGAGGCGATTGACAATGAAATTGATTCTATCACCTCAAATAACACTTGGGTGTTGGTTGATCTTCTTGAAGGAGCGAAACCCATCGGATGCAAATGGATCTTCAAGAAGAAGATGAAAGCAGACGGAACTATTGACAAGTTCAAGGCTAGGTTGGTAGCCAAGGTGTTTTCTCAGAAGCAGGAGATTGACTACTTTGACACGTATGCTCTAGTAGCCCGGATGACCACCATCAGAATGTTGATTGCTCTCGCAGCAATACATAAGATGGTGATACATCAGATAGATGTGAAAACAGCTTTCCTAAATGGCAAGCTGACCGAAGAGATTTACATGCAAGAGCCAGAGAGATTTATCGTAAAGGGTCTTGAAGACAAAATTTGTAAGTTGGTAAAATTCTTGTACGGTCTTAAATATGCTCCCAAGATGTGGCATGAGAAATTTGACTAGGTTATAAGGTCAAATGGCAACATGGTCAGCGAGACAGACAAGTGTGTTTACACAAAGTTTGTTGATGGAAGAGGTGTGATCGTTTGCCTGTACGTGGACGACGTGCTGATTCTATGTATGGATATGGGCTGTGTCACGGAGACAAAGAAGTTCATCTCGAGCAAATTCAATATGAAGGACTTAGGAGAAGCTGATGTGATCTTAGGGATCAAGATCATCCGGACAGATACTGGACTAGCGCTGTCACAGTCTCATTATGTTGAGAAGATGATCACTCATTTCGAATATCAGGATCTTCCAGGGATAGATACGTCGTACATGTGTGATCTGAAGCTGAAGCCTAATTCAAGGAAAAGCGTCAGGCAACTGGAGTATGCAAGCATAATCGGGAGTTTGATGTATGCTACTACTGCCACAAGGCCTGACATAGCTTTCGTCGTGGGAATGCTGAGTCGTTTCACAAGCAACCCAGGCATTGAGTACTGGAAAGCTGTGAAACAGAATATGAGATATCTCAAGAAAACTCAGACATATGCACTGCTCTACAGCGGAGATCCGCCGGTAGTGGAATGCTTCAGTGATGCCAGCTGGTGCTCAGAAGTGGAGAGTGAGAGGTCCACAGGTGGATATATTTTTCACAATGGGTAGAGCTGCTATATTGTGGAAATCGAAGAAGCAGACTATGCTCTCGCGGCCATCCTTGGAATCTGAGTTCTTTGCACTTGATACCGCAACAGAGGAAGCAGAATGGCTTCGGGAGCTCATGTATGATCTTCCAGTGGTTGAGGCACAAATACCGGGGATACCGATATACTGCGACAACCAGGCAACTGCGATGGTGGCATCAAATGACCTCTTCAATGGAAAGAAAAGGACTGTGCGGTTGAAGCATGGGGCAGTACACGATCTCATCAAGAGGGGTGTTATTACAGTGATTGATGTTCGGAGTCAGGAGAACCTGGCGGATCCGTTCACCAAGGGCCTCAAGCGCGAGCTGGTCGATGACACAGCTTGTAAAATAGGCTTGAAGGCATTCTGATATTGTGTTATTACATTCCTACCAAAAAGTTTTATGCTATTAGTTCAAAGAGAAATCTACTAGGCATCTATCCTTTGGTTCAAGGGAGGACTATTAACCGAAAGAATATCAAGTACGGTGGGTACTTGTCCTCTGTGGCATGGAGAGGTTACGGACCTACAACCACTATTGTCTACTGTTGTTTTCTGCGGAATAAGGATCCTGTGGGAAGGTTGGCTTAAATGCCTTAATGAGTTCTCAGGCAGAGTGAATGCCTGGAGTGCTTTACAGGAAGCACGGTAGCGCAGTACTACAAAGAGTGTAACTTCATGCTATAGTGGGGTGACTCCACCATGAGGTTCCCGGTTAGGGGTAATGCCTCGGCTTTGTGAGCCAAGTCACAGCGGAGTAGCACCGCAAATAGGCGGGTAGCCTAATGTTGTATGATAATCATAATAAAGAGAGGTATACAACACTATAAAGAGGACGATGTCCTCATGTTACAGTGGCATGACACCACGAAGAGGTACCAGGTACGGTAAATCCTCGGCTTCGCAAGCCATGTCATAGCGACGTAACACCGCATAGAAGCGCAAGGCTTCATGCTGGGTAGTTTGGCACTACAAAGAGGCTTGTGACCTCATGCTACAGTAGTATAACACTACGATGAGGTACCCAGGTGGGATAAAGCCTCGGCTCTAAGCCATGTCATAGCGGCGCAGCACCGCAAAGAAGCACAATGCTTTATGCCATGACTCTTTATAAAGAAATCACCTATAGTGTATGGACAGAGATATCAGGCCGTCTCTTGAGGGTAAACTTGTAGACGCCCAAAAATTTATGCACTGAAACCAGGCTGGCACAAGGCCTTTAATGTGCAGCCAGAAGCACAGTTGATGTCATTATGTGAGTAAAAAGAATTGCAGTTATGGTACAGAATTCAAGGCTTAGTCCATTCTTGTATCATGCTGTTATTTAACCTATGCGGAAAGATTCAAGTCGTAGCGACATCTCTCCTAATGCATGATGGACAATCACTGTGGGGAACGCTTAACCCATATATTGAGATTGTGGAAGATTGCTGGTGTTTTTGCCTTTGGACTAGGAAAGATAGTCCCACATCGGCTACACCAAATGATGAGTATCTCAATATAATGCATTGGTTGTGTTGAGGTGTGCATATGAGGTGTGGTGGGACACAAGTGTGTGTCATGTGGAAATATTTTTCCTAGAAGGAAAAAGGATTAATTCCAACAAAGATGTAAGTTAATTTTTGTTGTGCGGACTCGGACTCGGACACGGACTCCAGGATGTCTCGTGCATGCACGGAAGTGTTCTAGGGGTAGGCGTGGACTGGCACACTTCTATGCTGATTGTGGGATGATCTAATATCAAACTCTATTTTTGAGTATTGGTATTTTAGTCCCACATCGGATAGGAGAAAAGGTGAAGTCTCACTCCACTTTAAAAATAGAGCCCCTTGGCCTCCTTTGAAAGATGCACCAAAGAAGAGAGTTAAGGGAGTCTGTAAAGTCCAGGAAGCCCATTCAAGTCTCAAATATTGACTGACGAGTGTTACAGAAGTCCTCTAGAACTTGCTGGTTCCTGAAAGCGGATCGTATATAGACGAATCTTGCTTTGAGCAACGGTAATCTTATCACCCAAGCAAAGCAGTCTTTCTCTTTCTTCTTTCCTTCTTTGATCTAATCAGATACTTCTTGTGGGCTTTCTTCGCTGCTGCTGCTAGCAACTCGATTTGTACCTTCCTAAAAAAAGCTCTACTTTCGTTTGCTGTTGTAACGAAATCTCTTTTGATTTTCGTTACCCAGAATCCTCCAAGAATCTCTGTAGTGCACCTTCTTTGAAGTGTTGCTACGAAACATTGTTGCTAATGAGACAACTGTTTCGTTTCTCCGTTTTCCATCAAAAATTACGCCTCGGGACTGACAATTTTCACTGCAAAAATGCTATTCATCATTAAAAAATTTGAATGACAGTATCTCCAATTATGTGGCATCTAACGTTTCCAGTTGACATGGCAAATTTTAACATCAAAAGTAACAATAAAAAAAATTAACATTAACATCAACATTAAATTTTTTTTAATATTAACATGATTTCTTTTTATTCATCCTACTGTTACAAATTTTTAACATTAAAATTTGTCATTTCAGCTACAATGTCAGATGTCACATAATGGAAGATGCATTTTTATGATCGTCTATAATCCCATTTTTACTGTAGCCGCCATGCTGGTGTTGTTACTATCGTATACACAAGGACAGAAAGCAACGAGGGGAGGGCTTCAGACAAGCTGCAATTTACAAGTAATCTGACTCATTACAATTACATGTGCTCTAGAGGCACAGCTTAACTAGTGTCCAGTGGGCTTGGCCCCAAAAATTGATACAATTTAACTTAATTGCATACAACATCAGAGTAAAAGGCTATGGTTCGACGCTCGCAATCCTTCACATTCAACATTTCGACATCGAAAACCTCGAACTGCTTGGAGCTGAAGAAGGTGGATGGGCCGACCTGCAATTGTACAGCGTTCAGTAATTCTAAAACCATAGAAAAGTGCCAAGGTGATATATTCTTCTAATGATTATTGTCCTATTTTCGTACTACAAATAGTATAGGTAAGAGATGCAATGCAAGTGCTTCAACGAGTTCACATGTATGATGGCACCAGCATCCTCGTTTGGTACAATGTAATTTAATCGTAGTCGCAATATAATCAAGTGGAAAAAATAAATGTTTTTCATTTAATTACATTGCGATTACGATTACATTACAGGGAACCAATTGGGGTTACAAATGCTGCACTGAATGTTATTAAAGCAGGCAGTTAACAAGGACTAGAGCTTGGGACTATACTTCCTGGCAAAATAGCTTAGGGCTTTATTGTTTGGAACGCAGAGAGAACCCAACCAGATCTATGAAGTATGATTTTGAACTTGGTCTATATGACTTCAAACGAAAATTTCTTATCCATCCTCCTCCAACTTTACTAAATTTTGTATAAAACTCTCTTTATGCCTTCACTCAACCGGATGCGAGATATAAACCAACAATCCCCATCTATCTTAGTTCATATCTCGATGGGCCCGAGCAAATAGGAGAGGCAACATATTATCATCTCATCCCTTCGAACTCAGCTAACTCACACCAAAACGCACCAGCATTGGGTGCGAACCACACCTTTTGCTCCACCTTGGACCCCGTAGCTAGACTCACCTTTGAAACCAATCCGTATAGTCCGTCTAACTTTAGTTGCGGTATTTAGACTAACTTATGGATATGCTTCTAAAATCCATCTTAGGAGCAAATCCGTATAATTACCTCATAGAGATGCTCCTAAACTCCACCTTAGGAGAGAACCTGTATAACCCCTCCAACCTTAGGTATCTGTCTCGGACAACCTTATGAAGACAACTTGAATCCGATTATAAATATCATGATTGTTCAGTACAGTCTGTCTCGAAGCAACTAAAGCGTCCAATCCAGTCCGACTTGTAACCTTGGGCGGCTCAGATACCATTTGTTGGAAACGCGGTAAGATCCGAACATAAGTTGATCAATAAGGTACGATATTAGACTTTACCCTTGTGACTTTTAAGGAAGAGCAATCCCATAGCTAGACAACCAATTGGCGTAAGTTTTGGCTAATGCGACGAAGGGCACCCTTAAGTTTCACTATTCTATGAAGAGCCTAGACCAAGAGAAAGAGAGGATGATACAATTATCCAGAGCATAGAAATGTGAAAATATTTTAGTGGAAGAAGATATATGATTATCAACCCAGTACTAGGAATATTCATGATAAAGCTTATTCAGTGTCAAAACATCAAATAGGGCTTGGGAGGCTATATGAGGATAATTGATGAAGAAGCTTTCGGAAAGCATAGAGAATTTAGGAGGCATTTGGTATGCAGAATACTATATAGCCGAAAAATCTATATTCCCGGAAATCAAATTTCAAGTAATTAAATTTCCTAAAAGGTACATTTTCATGTTTGGTGAGTATATAAATATTCAAGAAAAAAAAGGATAAAAAAACGAAACAAAAAACCCAAAAACGAAATAACGCTAAAAAGGGGAAAAATAAAAACAACAAAAAACAATCAAAAGAAAAAACGACCAAAAATGACCAAAAACAAAAACAAATAAAATGACCCAAAAAACCCAAAAGGACAAAAACGACAAAAACCAAAACGACCAAAGAGCAACAAAAAACAACAGGGAAAATTTATGAAATGCCCAAAAACCGTAAAAGTTTTATGAAAAAACCACCGCAAAATAACATTTTATCGCGTACCCATAATTAACGAAAAATATATAAAAGGGTTCGGAATGACCTTTTTGCCCTTCTAATTTATTGAAAACACCACGAAACCTACTCAATGTTTCGATTCTTCCTCTTCTTTTATACGCTGCTCACTTTCAAATCTAGCTTTTCTCCTCCAAAATCTTCAAACCTTACTTCAAAAACTCGCCAGTGACTCTCCATTCGCAATCTTCACACCATGTCGTCATCATCAGTTCCCACTTCATCATCATCAGCAGCATCAACTGGTCATTTCCCGTGTTAAAATACAGAAGAATGGTCATTTTGCGACAAACCGGAGAATGATCATTCTCCGTGTTAAAATGGAGGTCCAAACATCATTTTTTGCGATTCTAAAATTTCGGAAGGCCTACAAACAGTAAAACTATTTATCTCAGGCTCCTCGGAAATATGCTCCTTTTGCGACAAACCAGGCTTCGTTTCGACCTCCCAGTCAAAGTTATGGTCCTCCAAAGTTTCAACTGGTCATTTTCCGTATTAAAATGCAGGAGAATGGCCATTCTCCGTGGTAATATCACGGAGAATGGTAATTCTTCGTGTTCATATTACGGAGAATGACAATTCTCCTTGTTAAATTGACGAAAAATTGCCATTCTCAGTGTTAAAATGACGAAGAATTCTCAGTGTTAAAATGACGGAGAATGGCCATTCTCCGTCATTTTAACACGAAAAATGGACATTCTCCGTGATTCTAACACGGAGAATGACCATTCTCCATGTTAAAATGACGAAGAATTGCCATTTTTCGTGTTAAAATGGAGGTCCAAACATCATTTTTTTACGATTCTAAAATTTCGGAAGGCCGAAAAACGGTAAAACTGTTTATCTCATGCTCCTCGGAAATATGCTCCTTTTGCGAAAAATCAGGCTTCGTTTCGACCTCCCAGTCAAAGTTATGGCCCTCCAAAGTTTCAACTGGTCATTTTTCGTGTTAAAATGCAGGAGAATGGCAATTCTTCGTGGTAATATCACGGAGAATGACAATTCTCCTTGTTAAATTGACGAAAAATTGACATTCTCCGTGTTAATTCTCCGTCATTTTAACACGGATAATGGTCATTTTCCGTGTTAAAATCACGAAGAATTGCCATTCTCCATGTTAAAATGCAGGAGAATGGCTATTCTACGTGTTAATATCACGGAGAATGGCAATTCTCCTTGTTAAATTGACGGAGAATGGCCATTTTCCGTGTTAAAATAACGGAGAATGGCCATTCTCTATCATTTTAACACGAAGAATGGTCATTCTCCGTGTCAAAATGACGGAGAATAGAAACTCCCCGTGTTAAAATGCAGGAGAATGGTCATTCTCCATATTAAAATCACGGAGAATGACCATTCTCCGTTCTTAAAATCACGGAGAACGGTCATTCTCCGTGTTAAAATCACGGAGAATTGTCATTCTCCGTGTTAAAATCACGAAAAATGACCATTCCTCGTGTTAAAATGCAGGAGAACAGTCATTCTCCGTGTTAAAATTACGGGGAATGACCATTCTCCGTGTTAAAATGATGGAAAACAGTTGACAGAAACCTAATTTTTTATATTTTTTTGTAGAAAAAAAAATTTGTCAGAAATAAAGATTCAAGAGTTTTTCGTTATTCTTTCAAAACGATGCTAACTCTTATGGAGAAGAAGATCTTCTCTCCACAATTGACCTAATAGCCAGAAATCTTCAAATCTCTCCACGAAGATAATGATGATGATGATGATGAGATGTGAGCGATGATCGGAGTTCGACTGAAGAAAAGCACAGTGAACTACGAACGATCTTTGCGATCTCTGCTGAATATGAGAGCAATGGAATTCAGATCTCTCGTAAAGAAGAAGACGACGAAAATCGCAATCCAAATCTGAGTTTGTGAATTCAAATACATATATATGACCAAATTTGTGCGGAGGGTAGTTATGGTATTATCAAAACGACAATTTTATAAATACAGAGCATCTAAAGAGAATCTTGGAATATTTAGCGTGAAAATATATAATTTTGGGTATTTCATAAAACCCACCCTGCGGGTGAGTTTTTCATAAACTCCCACCTCGAAATTAGGTATTTCAGCAATTTCCAGAAAACTACAAAGGCGACAAAAATGACAAAAAAAAAGACAAAAATGAAATAAAAACCGACCAAAAACGAAAAAAAGAACAAAAAAAGTTAAAAACTACTAAATACGGCAAAAGGACAAACAAGAAAAAAAAAGCTTTAAATATGACAAAAAAACAACAAAAAACGATAAAAAAAATATAATTATCAAAAAGCGACAAAAAGCGATAAAAAGCACAAAAAAACCCCAAAATGATAAAAGACAACAAAAAGTCAAAAAAGGGACAAAAAGATAAAAAATTACTAAAAACGATGAAAAGGAAAAAAACAAAAAAGCAACAAAACGACAAAAAATCGATAAAAACGACAACATATAACCGATAAAAACGACAAAAAATGATTAAAACGGAAAAAATGACAAAAAAAACGAAAATAACGTTAAAAATGATCAAAAAAGAAGAAAAAAATTTAAGCAAAGTTTTTTTTTTTGCCGGGACAAAATAAATATACCCATCTATTCTTAAAAAATAGGATTTCCATGTTTTATAGTAACTATTTACCGGGATATTTCTCATTTTCGGGAACAAATTTTTATAGTCAAAACAAACATGGTAATATATTTTGGTTATTTATAAGGGCACATCAAAGTTTACTCAGGGCTTGCCCAAATATAACTTTGGTTTATTTACAAGTTTGCCATTAAAAAAATTACTCAGGACTAATCCAATTCTAGGTATATAAGTCAATTTTTTTTTCTTTTTTCTCTTGTCTTCTTCCTCAACACATCCAAGAAGAAGAAGAACAAGAACAAGAATGTGGGATGGATTTTTCTCTCATCTTCTTCTTCTCCACCATTTTCATCCTCACCATCTCCATCAAAACCCTAGTTTCATTTTCATTCCCAATTTCGATGGCACCTAAAGGCTCCTCACAAATAATGTACAAACCATAATATTGGTGGATGAACAAACAATGTACAAACCTGTGGTGGGTGAACACGACATTCTTTGTGAAGCAGTCTCAGTTAACTCTCCGGCCGAAAAAATCCTATTTTGGCAGTTCTAAGATCGACAAAGTCAATTTTAGGATTGCCACAATTTCTGGCAGTCCAAAATAATTCTAGGACTGCCAAAAATTTGGGCAGCCATAAAATGGACTTGTTGGACAGCAAGTCCATTTTAGGACTACCCAAATTTCTGACAGTCATGATAGTGGATAGGACTGCCATAAATTTTGGCAGTCCCCACAAAATCTATTTTAGGTATAAATATATTTTAGAGATAAGTCTCTCAATTTTGTTCATTTCAAAATAAACCTATTTTAGAAATAAGTCTCTCAATTTTAAATCTATTTTAGAGTCTTTCAATTATCTACTCGGTTTAAAAAAATTCTAAATCTTAAATCTATCTTATAGATAAGGCTTAATTGCTACTTGATACCCTCAACTATTACCGTTTTTCAACTTGGTATCCTAAACTTTTTTTCGTAACAACTTGATACCCGGATATTATTTTGGACAAAAATGCCCCTATCCCTAACCCCCCTCCCCCCTGCTAGCTTCGCGCCCCCCTCTGCTTGCTCCGGCCGCAGCTCCCCCCCCACCCCCCTGCTAGCTTCAGGCCACCCCCTCCCCCCCCCCCTCTCGCTCTGGCCGTCCGCCCGCTCCCGCCTCTCCCCTAGGGCTCGGCAGAGGGAGGAGGGGGGGCTGGGAAGGGGGTGCGGTGCGGGAGGCGGGGCGGGAGGCGGGGCAGGGGTTGGCCGGAAGCGAGGAGGGGGGGGGGGCGGTTGGCCGAAAGCGAGGAGGGGGGGGTCCGGCCGGAGCTAGCAGGGGGGGGGGTGGAGTGGGGGAGGGGGTGGAGGGAGGGAAGGGATAAGGGCATTTTGGGGTTTTTTAAAATGTTAGGTATTAAGTTGAAAAAAAAAAAAATAGTTGAGGTATCAATCTGTTACGAAAAAAAGTTTAGGATATCAACTTGAAAAAGTGTGATAGTTGAGGGTAGCAATTAGCAATTAAGCCTATAGATAAATGTATCAATTTTTTTCATTAATAAATCTTCATAGATAAATCTATCTTATAGATAAATCTAATTTTGGCCGTCCTATTTTAGAGAAGTCTCTCAATTTAAAATCTATTTTTAAAAAAACTCAAAGTTTATCTATTTATTTAAAATCTATCTATTTAAAATATATTTTAAAAAACTCAAAATTTTAAATCTATTTCAGGACTGCCACAATTTCTAGCAGTCCTTAATACTTCTTAGACTGCCAGAAATTATGGCAACCCTGAAATGCACTTGTTGTACATCAGGACTGCCATAATTTCTGGCAGTCCTTAATACTTCTAGGACTGCCAGAAATTATGGCAGTCCTGGAATGTACTTACTGTACATCAGGACTACTGCCACAAATTCTGGCAGTCCTATCAGTATTTAGGACCGCCAGAAACTATGACAGTCCTAAAGTCGACTTGGCCGAATGTTGTTAGGTTTACTTCGATCATGAAATTGGTTATAAATAATTGAAATAAACATTACATTGTATATTTTCCATCATAATAATTTATACTTGGGTTTTGGGAATAAACAATACAAGAAGAATATGAGAGAAAAACTAGGGTTTTGGGAAGAGTCTTTGGGTGCCATCAAAATTGGAAATAAGAGCTTGGGGAAGGGGCTAAGATGAAGAAGAATATATAGCTTAGGGAGGAGAAAATTGGTGGAGAAGAAGAAGAAGAAGAAAGCTAGGGTTTTGGAAGAGAGAGATAAAGAGAGACAGTGAAATAGTGAAATGAAGTTCAAAATTTGGGTTTTGGGGGGGGGGGGGGGGGGGGGGGGGGGCGGTGGGGTAGGTTGGGACAGCCCAATAAGTAAAATAATGGATTGTCCTGAGTAATTTCTCCTCAAACCTCGGCTAGCCCGGATTGGGGCTAGCCATGATTAACTTTTGATGTGCCCTTATAAATAACCTATATTTTTTATAGTCCTAAATTTTCCCAAGAATAAAAAGAAATACCCCATACCAAACACCCCCTAAAACACTTCGCACCCAAGATACTTTAACATACAGAAAGTAGCCATTTAGGAAGCAAACACACAAAAGAAGAATGAGACAATTGGTAACTGATGTACTCACAGGAGGTCCAAGTTCTGGTGGTATGATAATTCTTCGCTTCCCACCAGGTCTCATTTCTCGAATTCCTTCTTCGAACCCTGCATCATTTGTACTCATTTCAGTCGTTAGCAACTTAGCATCAAACATTAATAGAGTGCAGATAGTGCTTTAATTTGTTCCAAAAGGCGTGCCTGGAACTAGCGCTTTATTGCCTAGCCGAACTTTTGCTGGTGAACCCTGCAGGTAAGTGCTATCTATGCGACGGCCCGACTCATTGTAACCGATGTAGTGAAATGTCACCTGTCGAAACAAAATCAAGATATAAACCTTGCCTCAGTTTATCATCAGAACTGTTCTTGACGAAAGGCTACAAATGTTGGAGAGAGCAAATTTAGTTCGTGTACAGGCAGAAGGTGAAAGTTTCTTAGTTGTTTCCCATTTAGTTTCTCTTGATATTACTGTTGAAAGCAATATCCACAATATAGAAAAATTGCTCTTCTATATATGCATTAACTTCTAAAAGCTAGCAGATCAGTTTTTGTTGTTGTCTATCATGCCTTACTCTGAACAAGTGACAGCTCAGGGATAAAGGTCCTATAGTAATGGGGTTAGTTCCCTTTTATGCATCAACATTCTTCAATTACACGCTCCTCATTCTCTGTGTCCACAAACTATCTACTAGCGAAAATTGTACACCAAATGGAAACTAGCAATGAAAATAGAGACAGGCTAATTTAAGAGATTTTGGCAAGTGCCTACCGGCAAAGCCCAATGTTGATGTTATGTTCGTTGCTACTTATGGCCTTCTCTCTTTCCATCGAAAGAGGGATGTGTGTGTGTGTGTGTTTTGTTTTTTTTTTTTTTTTTTTTTTTTTTTTTTTTTTGTGGGGGGGGGGGGGGGGGGGGGGGGGGGGGGGGGGGCGTGGATGTTATGTTTGAACCTTATGGACCATGGTGCTTTCTCTTATTGTAAGTCCCAATCACAAAATTAAACCTGTATGAATTGACTTCCAAATTTAATTTGAACTATATCGAAAACATGTAATCCTATTTCAAGCTCTTTTCAGTAACTCCTTGAAAATTAAGTTAGATTCCCACCTCCAAGATAAAAGAACAAGTATTTCCTCAACACCCACTACAGCACAAATGGTACTTCGCTCCTATAAATTTATGGGATCATTGCTTGTGTTGAACCCTTCAACTAGCTACTATCACTTCCTACAAGTGCAACACATGTAACGCAGCCCTAGCCCAGGTGTATGTTGCTGTATTGGTTTTGGTGTTATCAGATGGATTTTCCTACTTGACGCTTATGAGTTATGATGGTGGAGATAAAATAAATTTTCAACTATCATAGTAAATTTGGTCCAAGAGAAGGAAAGGAAAAACCTGTTGACCATCCTTGGGGCAATCACCTTTACCGAGTTGTAAATCCAGATATATGAGCCCATTATCCTGTTTGATATATCTATCAGATGTCACTACTTTTACTTCAAAACCTGGATCAGGTTCCATGAGGAAATCATTAGTTCCGTATTAGCTCACAAGCTTCTTTCAGAATCACTGTCACTACAAAAGAATAGCTGAGAATAAGCAAATAAATGCTGCTAATGCAGACTTCTGAAATGGAAGACGAGAAAAATAATTGAAAATAAATTCACGAAGATCGCTAAGCACAAAGTATATGCATCCATTAGCCATTTATCTTTGTTACATTAGACCAGCCTACATAACAAACAAAGCCGGCTGCTCAAATATGTCGAGTCCTATCCTACATAATAGGAAGATGAAGTGACTCTTTGGTTTCTATCTCTAGTGTTAATTCATAAACGCTATTCAGTTTGCATCATAGTCAATTATAGGTTGGCAGTTGGCTATTGCATCTTGGAGTCGGAATGCCTATTGGAGCAGAGTGCTTCCTACATTGATTCCTCATTTAGTCATGTGATTCAGTTTACTCTTTGGTTCAATGAAACTCTTATTTAGATTGCAAGTTTCATCTTGGTGGTCATAAGGTTATGTTTGATAAAATAAGAGTCAAGAAAATGAAGAAGGAAAGGAAAGGATAGGAGAATGGAATTTGATCCTATGCAAATGGCATCCCACCTGTACATGAAACACTTCCACTTTCCTTTCCCTCACATTCTTAGAAACCAAACACATCATAAAGGAATCACAAATATAAAGTAGACGGGCACAAGAAAATTTTAATGTGGTTTTTTTCGATGTCAGTAACATGATGCTTTTGCTGTCAAATTTCAAAGTGAGACTTAAGAAGAGAGCATAAAATTTGAACCTACAACAAGTCGTTTCATTGGCCCAAGAAACCATAACAGCTACACTACAAGTTGTTTAATTACATTTTGATCTGTAGAAGCATTGCAACTTGCCACTTCCAGCATTCGTTCACTTTTATGTTGCACTGATATGACACGACACGGTAACAAGTAGTTTCAGCAGAGTATCGTACTGGCCAACAAGTTTGTGGCCCAAAATTGTAGGTCTAATTATATAAGGAGTTCAATGGTGGTGATCTCATAGGGAATAATGCGCCTTACAATACCATTGGCATTGGGAACATCAAGTTGAAGATGTTCGATGGGGTAATGCAGACACTTGTGAACGTGAGACACGTTCCGGAGTTGAAGAAGGACCTCATTTCTCTGGACATGTTGGATGCGTCGGGTTGCAAGTTGGTTAACCAAACCGATTCATTGAAGATAGTAAAGGACAACCTAGTGGTCATAAAAGGACACAGATTGTTGTCGAACTTGTATCTGTTGGATGGTAGGTCACTGGTAGTGTGGTCGTCAGTATAGAGAAGGAGGTGGAGGATATTAAAAGGTTGTGACATTTACGTCTAGCCCATATGAGTGAGAGGGTTCTACTTCTACATGAGCTGCAGAAAAGGAAGTTGCTGAAGGGCATGAAGGAATACAAATTAGCATTCTATTATTTTTGTATAATGGACAAGCAATATAGGGTTGTATTCAAGCAGGCAGTTTGCAACACTGAAGGTTCCCGAATATGTACACTCGAACATATTGAGTACTACGTCTTAATAGATGACTACTCGCAAAAGGTTTGAGTTCATAAGCGTTTACTAGATTTTAAGAGTAGAAGTCGGCCGTAGAAAAAAAGGAGAGAACAATAAAGTATTTGCGGACAGACAATGGAGGAGAGTACACCTCTACAGACTTTAAAGATTACTACATAGATCAGGGCATACCGAGGCAATAGACAGTTCCAGAATGTCTAGAAGAGGGGGGTAGCGAAGCGCATGACCATGACATTACTAGAGAGAGCCAGGAGTATGCGGTTGTAGTCCAGTATTTCAGACGCCTTTTGGGCAGAGGTAGTTAGTCATGTGTGCTATTTGGTCAACATGTCACCATCTATAGCCATTGATCTTCATATTCCTGAAGAGGTGTGGAGGGGAGAGTCAATCAACTATGATTCATTACGAGTGTTTACTGCCCCACTTACTCACTTGTAGATCAGAAGGACAGAACCAAGTTGGAGCCAAAGTCGAAGAAATGTGTTTTCTTGGGATTAAAACAGGGAGGCAAAGGCTTCAAGTTGTGGATCCAGAGAAAAAGGGTGTTTACAAGTCGTGATGAGATCTTCGATACGTCTTCCATGTTGAAAGATATGGAAGAAAAGGCTAAAGGGTCTAGAGACACATTAGGTGGCCCTAACTCGGTGGAGGTAGAGGTTTCTAGCACTCGTACATACATGGACTTCGAAGAACCTATACAGTCTATTAGTGTGGGAGAGGACGAGCAGTTTATAGAGAGTATGAAAATCAACCCCACAAGGACCCACAGACATTAGTATTGAGGAGATCATGGCATACACATATAGCATCAGCACGGTATAGTTTTAAAGATATGCTTGCATTTGCTCATGTCAAAAAAAGGGATGATCCAAGTTATTATAAGGAGGCCATTGGGCAAGAGGACAGAGATCGTTGGATAGTTGTCATAGCGGAGGAGATAGAGTCACTTCAAAAGAACAGTACGTGAAACTTGGCTCAACTACCGAAAGGCAAAAGAGCTATTTGCTACAAGTAGGTATTCAAGAAGAATGATAATGAGCATTACTAGGCATGTTTATTTGCAAAAGGGTACACTTAAAATGAGAGGATCGACTACATCGAGATATTTTCGCCTGTAGTCAAGTATACTTATATTCGGATGTTGTTGGCGTTGGTAGCTACACAAGATATATAGTTGGAGCAAATAGTGGCAAGTCGGTATTTCTGCACGGAGGGTTAGAAGGTATGATCTTTGTGAGGTAGTCTGAAGGATTTATAGAACATGACAAGGACCACAAATGTGAGCTCAAGCGGTCTCTATATGGGTTCAAGCAATCTTTGAGGCAGTGGAAACACTCCGATTCATTTATGTTGAAGACCAATTTCATCATATGCAAGTATGACAGATGCATCTACTCAAGGAGGCTCAAAGATGAGTCATGGAAATGCCTCCTCTTGTATGTTGATAACAAGTTGATTGTTTCAAAGAGCACGACGAAAATACAGACACTCAAAGGTTCATTGAGTGCAGAGTTTAATGTGAAGTACTTAAGAGAAGCAGGAGAAGATTCTTGAGATTGAAATCAGACGAGACAAAAGGGTTATAAATATATGATTATTTTAAAGGAATTACATAGAGAAGGTACCAAAGAGATTTAGTATGCAAGACTTAGTTAGATGAGAACCCCGATCGTCGGCCATTTCAAGTTATCCTCCAAGGAGTATCCAAAAACATTGAAGAAAAATGTGAAGATGTCTCGGGTTCTGTATGCGAGTGCGGTGGATTTTTGTTGATGAATGTGATAGTGTGCCCATGTTCCGATTTGTCATATTCAGTCTGTTTGGTGAGTCGGTTTATGTCAAATCCAGGATGACTTTATTAAGAGGTCGTGGTGGATACTTCGCTATCTATAGGACTCGAAGTATGTTTGTTTATTGTTTAACAAATCAGAACGCGAACATAGTCAGTTGCCGGGTTATGTGATGTTGATTACTTTGGTGATTTGTGTAGTGTCCCGTCCCTACATCGTGTCCCGTACTCCGTCCACGGGGTGCGCGAGAAAGGAACATTGTCGCTATCGATTCGGTCGGGACCGATAGGTCGGGATCGATCGAGTCGATCGAACGGGAACGGTTGAATTAAGATCCATTCCCCGTTATGGAATGTCTTCTTCGGAACCAAGTCCCATATTCAGCGGGTTGCGCCTCAAGGATTGACTCTGCGGCTGAGTCGGGAGAGACCTCCCGTTGATCTGCTTTTCACGCCGCTTGCGTTGGTTTTGGCTTTGTTTTCTGAATGCGTTTTCGTGAATGTTTTCGATGGTTTTCATGGCTTGCATTTCGAACTCGCATTTCCTATCGAATTCTTGAATAATGCAGTGTTCTAAGCGGTTGCTTGTGCGATTTCAGGTAATCGCGTAGGCGACGTCTAGCGCGACCAACAAGTTCTCTCGCCTGAAGTAAACTCAAGGTGAGTGGCTGACCCTTCTCTTCTCGACCCCTTCTAAGGTAAATCAATAGTGTTGTTGCGGATGAAAGAATGAATGCAAAGGCACGGACACGGTAAAATGATCAAGTTTTCAAAGAGAACGTAGGCTAGACCTTAATAACTAAATATTGTCTTAACTCGGTCATTGGACAACTTGTCGACAAGGAGAGAGTTTCCTCGAGTGACAACCCGGGGCTACGGGACCGACTCGACCTAGGAGGAAACACGGTATAGCTGTGCTGGATGATAGCATGGGTTAAGCGGGGACTTGCAGCGGGGCTCGCTACTTGCGCTGCAAGGGCCCCGGCTAACAAAGCTATAGTCCAGGATGGCTTGTGATGTCAGTGACCAAACACACGAAATGTTGCACTTGATATGTAAATGATAACAATTGACAGGGAAGAACATGGTAAGTTTCATAAGGCGCGACGCGGTCCGCCGTGGGTAAGTTCCAACGTAATTTACATTATGCTTGTCATTGTTCGTTTGAAATTCATTAGGATAGTTAGAAACATTCATGAACTAAGTCATATAAACTCTTCAACCAAATGAGAGCTTGGAATTTAATTTGCCACGCACCAGTAAAAAGTGTAATGTACTGATCCTCGCTCTCCACGCAGGTACCCCGAACCACGAAGGGCGTGCCACATAAAGCTCAAGGCAACGTGAACCCTTTTGAAGCCTCGTCCGCGTGTGAAGGCTTGTTTCTGGATTCCTTTTGAAGAAGTCCCCGCACTCAGTCCAAAAGAAGATGATGACTCGACTCCCCGCGATAGCAGGTGAAAAGTATTATGTTTTGCTTGTAAAAAGGAATGTAATGTATGGAACGACTATCTCATCGGCGTTCGTTTTGTAAGTCGAGTCATGTTGTAGCCCGCGCGGCAATGATTGCAAAGAAGTCTATGTAAAGTTTTATTATTATCAATGAAAAAGTCTACTTCCATTTCAATTGTGTCAATCAATTTCTCTGCGTACTCTAACTTGATATTGTGTTTCGGATGACCTTATGACTATGCCTTGTGCGATTGCAACTTAGGTTCGCACGGCATCATGCCCGGGGGATGACTATCGATTCTACGGAATCGGGACGTGACGTAATGGTATCAGAGCACGACTTTACATCCTTTGGCCTCGCGTCTAGAGTTTCAGACCTTTGAACTCGCATCGATGAGATAAGTTGTTCCATACAATGAATCCGTAATAATTTGTGACTGATGTGTTTACCTTCGTATCGCAGAAGTGCCGGAACCCACGGCCGGACAAGAGCAGAGCGCTTCTAGCGGCTCTAGTAGTTCTCGTCGTTCGCGGGCCGGACCTTCTAACGATACCATCGAAAGGATGATGCGCATGATGGAGGCGCAGCGGAACCAGTCCGAGAACCGACATCAACAGACAGAGGAACGCCAGGCCCAGTTCGAAGCTCGCTTCGACGCACATGCGAAACTTCAACAAAAGCAGCTGGATACCCTGCAGCAGATCATCCAGACAATGGCGGCCAACGGAAATTCTGCGACTGCGCCTACCGTCACCGCACCTACTGCCACCGTGCTGACGATCCAACCCATTGAAGTCGACACGGAGGAGCCCGAGCGTCAACCAGCGGCACCGAAAAAGTACAACTTTGAAGTGTCAGAATTCAAGAAGGCGTGCTGCACTTCCTTCAGCGGTACCGAAAGTCCTTCCATGGCAATCGACTGGTTGGAAGAGCTGGAAGATCACTTCGAGCTCCTCGGCATTGAAGAATCAAAGCAAGTCGCCTGCGCACAACTTCAGCTACGGTTGAACGCGCACGACTGGTGGGCCGTGCATAAGCGAGCGATCCGACGCGACAACAACTCAGCGCCGATCTCTTGGGCCACGTTCCGCAAAGCTTTTGAAGTCGCGTACCTTCCGTCAGCCGTTTGTCAAGCGAAGGAGAACGAATTCATGCAGTTGAGGCAGGGGAACCGGACAGTAGAACAGTACGTCGTAGAATTCAACAAGTTGTCCAAATTTGCTAGTGCATTTCTGCCTACAGAGGAGTGTCGCGTGCGACGGTTCGAAGTGGGTCTGCGACGCTCTATCGGTGCGCATGTCAGGGTCCCGGAGTACAAGACCGTGGGCGAGGCTCTGAATCACGCTCTTCGCCTTGAGAGCGAATACCCTTCCGGTGCTGCCGACGTTGTGCGCCACTCCAATCACAAACGTCCTAGCTATACGAGAGGCAACAACTACACATCAAAGCGTCCAAACCATGGCGGCAACAAGGGACGAACCCCACCATTTCCTTGTGCCAAATGTCAAAACTTTGGTCACCATGCCAACGACTGTCATGTTCTCGACGGAGGATGCTTCAACTGCGGAGCAAGGAACCACCGAGCACGAGATTGCCCCCGGAAATGGAATCATAACGCCCCACCACAACAAAACCGTCAAGAGAATCGAGGACAGGCGCCCCGACCTCCTCCGTCCAATCAACCCGCACCGCAAAATGGCCAAGACCGTCGTCCCAACACTCAGGGCCGCATCTACGCCATGACTCGAGACGAAGTGCTGGCATCAGATACAGTAGTGTCAGGTATACTAAATTTTAATAATGTGCCTGCTCGCGTGTTATTTGATTCAGGCGCTTCGCATAGTTTTATATCGGCGGACTTTGCCGTCGAGCACAAATTTTCTATAATATCATTAGATCTCGACCTCAGCGTAAGTACACCTTCGGGCACACCACTACTCACAAATTTAGCCTGTGGCGACGGGATCATCTGTATTGGGGTAAGAAGATCGGTCTTGATGCGATAGTTCTAGATATGAAGAACTTCGACATCATACTGGGTATGGATTGGCTCGGTCCTTGCAACGCCACTATCGATTGCGCAGGAAAGAAGGTCACCTTCCGCATACCTGGAGTGCCTGAATTCCGTTATACGTGTGGTGAAGCATCGCCGGCCTGTATGGTGATCTCGACAATTTCTGCTCGGAAGCTGCTTCATTCCGGGTGCGAAGGCTACTTAGCGTCCGTTCGTGATATGAGACAGGATGGTGCAAACGCGGGTCAGACCGACATTGTGGCAGAATTTCCAGACGTGTTTCCGGACGAGCTACCCGGCATGCCGCCCGATCAAGAAATAGAGTTCACCATCGACACATTCCCTGACACCCGGCCGATCTCGAAAGCTCCATACAGAATGGCCCCTGCAGAATTGAAAGAACTAAAGGCACAACTACAGGAATTACTTGATAAAGGGTTCATCCGTCTGAGTGTCTCGCCGTGGGGTGCGCCCGTACTATTTGTGAAGAAGAAGGATGGATCGATGCGGCTCTGCATCGACTATCGGGAATTGAATAAAGCCACCGTCCGAAACAAATACCCCCTGTCCCGCATCGACGACTTGTTCGACCAGCTCCAAGGTGGAACGGTGTTTTCGAAGATTGATCTGCGATCGGGTATCACCAACTCAAAGTCAAGCCAGATGACATGCCGAAGTCCGCCTTCCGCACTCGCTATGGCCACTACGAGTTATTGGTAATGCCGTTCGGTCTGACAAACGTCCCTGCCGTCTTCATGGATCTAATGAATCGGGTGTTCCGTCCGTTCGTTGACAAATTCGTAGTAGTCTTCATCGACGATGTCGTCGTTTACTCGAAGGATCGAGCGCAACATGCAGAGCATCTGCAGACGGTACTCCAAACCCTTCGAGAGAATCAGTTGTATGCGAAGATGAGCAAGTGCGAATTCTGGCTGAACAACGTCTCATTCCTTGGGCACATCATCTCCGCCGCGGGCATCGCAGTCGATCCGAAGAAAGTCGAAGCAGTTGCTGATTGGAAACGGCCCGCATCAGTTAGCAAAATTCGAAGCTTCCTAGGCTTGGCGGGATACTACCGACGCTTTGTGAAGGACTTCGCGAAGATTGCATCGCCGTTGACTCACCTCACCCAGAAAGGAGTCGCATTCAAGTGGTCAGACGACTGTGAAGTTTCCTTCCAGGAGCTCAAACAACGGCTCGTTTCAGTCCCGATACTTGCTCTTCCTGACGGGATGGAGGGATTTCAAATCTTCAGTGATGCTTCTGGCCAGGACTTGGGGTGTGTGCTCATGCAGCGGGATAAGGTGATATCTTTTGCTTTCCGGCAGTTGAAGCCGTACGAGAAGAACTGCCCCACGCACGACCTAGAATTAGCGGCGATTGTGTTTGCGTTGAAGCTGTGGCGTCACTATCTCTATGGCGTGGCGTGCAGGATTTATACGGACCACAAAAGCCTCAAGTATCTCTTCACCCAGAAAGAACTGAATTTGCGGCAGAGGCGATGGCTCGAACTGATCAAAGACTATGACCTGTCAATTGACTACACGCCGGGCAAGGAAAATGTTGTAGCGAATGCGCTGAGCCGGAAGTACCTAGCTTCGTTATGCATCAACGATCGACTGTTGCGCGATTTGGAAGGAATGGGCATTGAACTCCGAGTTCGTTTCAGAGACGTGAAACTGGCACAACTGCGGGTGGAACCGAGCTTACTGGAGAGGATCAAGTCTGCTCAGAAGGGCGACCCGTACTTGGAGAAGATGCGGAAGCTGATATCGACAGGAAAAGCGTCCGACTTTGCAGAGGACAAGTCGGGAGTGTTGCGCGTGAAGGGACGGCTATGCGTATCGGACGACGCAGAACTTAGAAAGGAGATAATGTCGGAGGCGTATTATGCAAAATATTCTTTGCATCCTGGTAGCACCAAGATGTATAAGGACCTCCGCGTTGTCTTTTGGTGGCACGACATGAAGAGGGACGTAGCGCTCTTTGTGTCAAAGTGTATGGCCTGTCAGCAAGTCAAAGCCGAGCACCAGCGACCGGGCGGGGAGATCCAGAACCTTGTCATTCCAGAGTGGAAATGGGATCATGTCACTACGGACTTCGTTGTTGGCTTGCCGAGGACGCCGCGGGGAAACGACGCCGTCTGGGTCATCGTCGATCGACTAACCAAGTCAGCGCACTTCATCGCCATCAAAGTTACTTGGAGCGTCGACCGTCTTGCTCAGATATATCTTGCTGAAATAGTTCGGCTGCATGGGGTCCCAGTATCTATCGTCTCGGATCGGGATGGACGGTTCGTAACGCGCTTCTGGAGTAGTCTTCATTCAGCATTGGGGACCAAGTTGAAGTTTAGCTCAGCTTATCATCCTCAGACTGACGGCCAAACAGAGCGGGTGAACCAAATTCTCGAAGACATGTTACGGCTCTGTGCGATCGACTTGAAGTCAAGTTGGGACGTTCATCTACCGCTGGCCGAGTTTGCATATAACAACAGCTATCGGTCCAGCATCCAAATGGCGCCGTATGAAGCTTTGTACGACCGGAAGTGCAGATCGCCCATTTGCTGGGATGAAGTCGAGAAACGGCAGATACTTGGTCCGGAGCTGGTGGAGCAGACTGTGCAGAAGGTCAAGTTGATACGGGAGAGATTAAAGATAGCACAAAGCCGGCAGAAGAGCTATGCCGAAACGCACCGACGCCCCCTAGAGTTCTCGGAAGGCGACCATGTATTCTTGAAAGTCATGCCCATGCGTGGAGTTTCCAGGTTCGGTGCGAAGGGGAAATTGAGCCCAAGATTTGTTGGTCCGTTCGAAATATTGAAGCGAGTCGCCCCGGTAGCTTACCAAATTGTCCTGCCGCCTGCATTGTCAGAGGTACATGACGTCTTCCACGTCTCGCAATTGCGGAAGTACGTGCACGAAATGAGCCATGTGGTGGATTTGAGTAAGCTGGACCTAAAGGCGGACTTGTCATATGTCGAAGAGCCGGTGCAAATCTTGGAGCGCAAGGATAAACTTTTCCGCAACCGTGCTATTCCTCTCGTCCGCGTCCTCTGGAGAAACCATTCGGTCGAGGAGTCGACGTGGAAGCTTGAGTCAGAAATAAAGGAGAAGTTTCCTTCATTGTTCTCGTAGAGGTAGGTTCTATTATTAAGTTTCGAGGACGAAACTTTTTCTTAGTTGGTTATGGTGTAGTGTTCCGTCCCTACATCGTGTCCCGTACTCCGTCCACGGGGTGCGCGAGAAAGGAACGCTGTCGCTATCGATTCGGTCGGAACCGATAGGTCGGGATCGATCGAGTCGATCGAACGGGAACGGTTGAATTAAGATCCATTTTTCGTTATGGAATGTCTTCTTCGGAACCAAGTCCCATATTCAGCGGGTTGCGCCTCAAGGATTGACTCTGCGGCTGAGTCGGAAGAGACCTCCCGTTGCTCTGCTTTTTACGCCGCTTGCGTTGGTTTTGGCTTTGTTTTCTGAATGTGTTTTCGTGAATGTTTTCGATGGTTTTCATGGCTTGCATTTCGAACTCGCATTTCCTATCGAACTTCTTGAATAATGCAGTGTTCTAATCGGTTGCTTGTGCGATTTCAGGTAATCGCGTAGGCGACGTCTAGCGCGACCAACAAGTTCTCTCGCCTGAAGTAAACTCAAGGTGAGTGGCTGACCCTTCTCTTCTCGACCCCTTCTAAGGTAAATCGATAGTGTTGTTGCGGATAAAAGAATGAATGCAAAGGCACGGATACGATAAAATGATCAAGTTTTCAAAGAAAACGTAGGCTAGACCTTAATAACTAAATATTGTCTTAACTCGGTCATTGGACAACTTGTTGACAAGGAGAGAGTTTCCTCGAGCAACAACCCGGGACCACGGGACCGACTCAGCCTAGGAGGAAACACGGTATAGCTGTGCTAGATGATAGCACGGGTTAAGCGGGGACTTGCAGCGGGGCTCGTTACTTGCGCTGCAAGGACCCCGGCTAACAAAGCTATAGTCCAGGATGGCTTGTGATGTCAGTGACCAAACACACGAAATGTTGCACTTGATATGTAAATGATAACAATTGACATGGAAGAACATGGTAAGTTTCATAAGGCGTGACGCGGTCCGCAGTGGGTAAGTTCCGACGTAATTTACATTATGCTTGTCATTGCTCGTTTGAAATTCATTAGGATGGTTAGAAACATTCATGAACTAAGTCATATAAACTCTGCAACCAAATAAGAGCTTGTTACTTAATTTGCCACGCACCAGTACAAAGTGTAATGTACTGATCCTCGCTCTCCACGTAGGTACCCCGAACCACGAAGGGCGTGCCACATAAAGCTCAAGGCGACGTGAACCCTTTTGAAGCCTCGTCCGCGTGTGAAGGCTTGTTTCTGGATTCCTTTTGAAGAAGACCCCGCACTCAGTCCAAAAGAAGATGACAACTCGACTCTCCGCGATAGCAGGTGAAAAGTGTTATGTTTTGCTTGTAAAAAGGGATGTAATGTATGGAACGGTTATCTCATCGACGTTCATTTTGTAAGTCGAGTCATGTTGTAGCCCGCACGGCAATGATTGCAAAGAAGTCTATGTAAAGTTTTATTATTATCAATGAAAAGTCTACTTCCATTTCAATTGTGTCAATCAATTTCTCTGCGTACTCTAACTTAATGTTGTGTTTCGGATGACCTTATGACTATGCCTTGTGCGATCGCAACTTAGGTTCACACGACATCACGTCCGGGAGACGACTATCGATTCTACGGAATTGGGATGTGACAATTTGGACAAAAGAATGTCAACTACGGGCTATGCTTATACCCTTGTAAATTCTCCAGTCAGTTGGAAGTCAACACTTCAAGATATTGTGGGCTTTCTTCTGTAGAGTCTGAATACATGACAATATTTGAGACATCCACGGAGGCTTTGTGGTTAAGGGATCTGGTTAGTGAGTTTTGTGTTTGAGAATGTGTAGGTTCCAGTGTTTTGTGACTGTCAGAACGCAATACATCTCACCAAGAATTCGGTGTATCACAGTTGGAGGAAACTCATTGACATACGATACCAAAAAATACAAAAATGATGCGATAAGGAGATCGATCTATTGAAGATTGACACTAAGGTGAGCCTCACTGACATGCAAACCTAGGTTATCATGTGGAGAAGTTCATGTTGACCTTGACTGCAATCCGGTGGAGAAGTTCATGTGGACCTTGGCTTCTAGTTCTCCAGTTGGAGGAAGGTTGAAGGCCTCGATAGAAGGTCGTAGCAGTTTCATGGTTCTAGACAAAGACCGTGGAAGTGACAATTTCTCAATTTTTGGTTCAAGATCGTACCTGTATTGTTTTTTAGTTCTGGACAAGATTGAAGCGGTAGTAGTTTCTTGGTTCTCGTTGAAAACAATAAAAGGGGAAGAAATAGGCATTTTGGAGCTAAATTGAAGGAGCACGTAGCATCACAATCGCCTCATAAGGTGACCAACCAGAGGAATATCTTGCCAAGGTGAAGATTAATGGATGTGGCTCGTGTTCGTACTGGGAGTTGCAAGCATCGTCCATAGTTTTAGAGAAGCTCGAAAGGAGAAAAAAAACAATTTTAGCAGAGTATCAGGCTAGCGTCATACCACCAACATACTTAAGTGTGTGTATATGGTCCAGCAAGTTTGTGGCCTAAAATTTTGGATCTAACAATATACCTATGGTGTACAGCCAGCATGTCGTCAGGTTGGGTTTTGGTTCTGAAACATGCGGTTTAGATCTGGTTTTTTCGGTTCGTCAGTTCAGATTGCTCCTACGCCTAGGTTAAGTTTGAGGGGGTATTTACTCCACCATCCCACTTTGTAGGTGTGAAGTACTTGAGGCCATTGACTGCTAAAAGTTAGGGTTTTCTACAGTTTTGCTAGAGAGTCATTAAAGGAATCTAAAAGAGAGAAGGAAAAAGTGCTCGTCGGAGATCTTGCTAAGGAGAGGATTGCGGTTGTGGGTTGCTCTGTAATCCTTTTGTAAGGTTCTCTCATTGATACATTAAAGATTTCTCTCATTGCCCTATGGAGTAGACCGCTTTTGACCAAACAACGAAAGTCCTCGTGTGCTTTGTGTTTATTGTTCGGTTATTAGTATGTTTTATTATCCTAGTCATTATAAGGGTATTGTCGTGTTTGCACAACAGATACAACACCTATTTTGGTGCGTCCTAGTGTATTTTGGAGTGTGCATGTTCAATGGCACAGCACGCTCTAGTTCCTAGTTTTTAACTAGTAAAGTGACACTAGGCCAGCTGCAAGTTACAAGAAATGCTTAAAGATTTGCAAATCAAAATGAAGTGTGAGGATTCACCTTCTCTAATAAAATTTGGAAACTCCTCGGGTGCATTGTTAGCCTCTTGTATTTTCCTATTCTGTTCGAGTAGCCGCTTCTCGTTGTACGGGCTCGCGGTCTTTACCTTCGCAGAAGCAGTCCATGCTACCGATAAGCCAAGCGAAATCAGCGGCGCAATAACTATTCCTCTCCTGCTTCTGTGTTCTTTAGAACTCCCCCCTTTTTCTTCTTCTTCTTCACCTCCACCTCTCAAGAAACTATGTTTAACAAACAAATTGAACAACCACAGTACGCTATAACTATATAGCAAAACCACAATGAAATGTCATAGCAATGCCCTTACTTTTCAGTATGCCGCTTGTGGGATTTGGGAGTCCTAATGTTTCCCTTAAATGCTTGATATCTTCCTGAATGCACAACAACTTGGGCTTTAGAGAAAGAGCAACAAGCACTGAATTTTTCACGAAAGTTCTGACTTTTCCTATAGTTGCTTTTGACATGGTCGAGTTGGAACTCAAAATTGACTTACATAGACAGTAACTAGTAGAAAGCAGAGAAAATACGATCATGGAAGTAACAGAGTTGCTATATATGGGAATGGAGAGAGAGAGAGAAACACTTACGGATAGATGGGGATGAGGAAGCTGGAGAGACTAATTGCAATTTTTTTTTCTTCTTCTTCTATCCAGTCAAAAAAATTACATATATACACATGGCAGAGGAGGAACAGAGTTATGTACATTCAGTTTGCCAAGTTTGAGTGACGATGGACTACGTCTATCTATCCATCTACTTTTGGGAGAATGGGCCTAATTGCCCTTTCTCTTTTCACTTATTGACTGTTATGTCCTTTGGGACATTGTGGATGGGAGCCAATTAGTTGGGTAACAATTGGAGTATCCTTTCATTTATATAAGCGAGAAGAAGAAAAGTGTAAGAAAGATAATTTTCTATAACAGCAAAAAAAAGAAAGATAAATTTCTGATTTTTGGAGTTGAGACCCTTGCAACCTCCTGAGATTGAAGTATAGATTTGGGTTGCTGATCTTACGATTGTTGTAGTGGTGGATCGTTTTCGATAACAGCAAAAGAGTAGTCTTTTCACCGAATATCACTAGATTGCTTGCAAGTATTGGAAGAGAGAAAAAATTGTTGTGGTAAATTTGAAAGAATTATGTCCTATTTATAAAAAAAGTTCAGTTGCCAAATTATCTCCAATGCCCAAAATATAGTTGTTATAAGGGTATTTTGGTCATTTTAAGCAAAATACCCTTCAAAAACGATCAATTTATCTCCCAACAATAGCATATCGTCCACAAACATCAGCAAAATGATGAAATCATCCTCTGCAAAGTACTTTATGAACACACAGTGATCTAACATTGTCCTCGCATAACCATGCTTCTCCATGAACAACTTGATCTTCCTATACCACTATCACGGAGCCTACTTCAACCCGTAGAACCCGTCTTAAACTGACAAACAAAAATGTGACTTGCCATTTCTCTTTGAAACCCTCAAGTTGGTCCATATACAACTCCTCCAAATTACCATAAAGGAACGTCATCTTCGTATCCATTTGCTCGACCTCCAAATCAAAACATGATGCCAAACTAGCACCATACGAATGGGTAACAGCTTGACGACCGGTGAAAAAATCTCATAAAAATTCATGTCTTTCCACTGATTGTAGCATTTGACTACCAGCCTCACCTTGTATCGCGAGTAGGTAGCTTATTCTCCTTGCTTCACTCTGAACACCCAATAATTATTCAAGTTCCTCTTGCCCTTTGGCAAACGCACTATAGCTCGTAAGTGTAATTGTCTTACAAATAATCCATCTTCTCATGCATGACATGCATCCACTCCTATATATTCTCGTCCTTCATCGCCTTCGTAAAACATTTTGTCTCTCTCCTATCGGTCAATAGCACATACTCATCATCTGAATACCTCACAGATGGCCGACATTCTCTGATACCTCTCATCAACGGAGCCTCTAGTGCTTGTTGTTTACTTCTAGCCTTCTCTCCTTTAGAAACTGCTTTGTCTACATGTTCATCCTCTTTAAGCTTACCGTGGTCATCCTTGGCAAGCTGATGATCGAGGTTGGAGCAACTCCATGTACAAATCCCCCTGATCTAGTATATCTGCAGTGTGAAACCGACTCAAACTTGAATGATTCAAACTCATGCAAATCGTCATCCTTAAAAAAGTATCTTGGATTCTTGAATGTCGTACATTGTCTCGTCCTAAATGAATACCACGCCTCGTCTTCTGTACATCTTCTTTTCCACTAGGCCATAGAGTCTATACCTAAAATTTGCTCACAGCCAACAAAGACACATTGTCTCGTCTATGGCTCAAGTTTGGACCTCTCGTCCTTCAGTAAATGTACGAAAGCTCTATATCCAAACCCCCACATGTGACTATATGATGGCTCCTTGGTGTAATATACTTTGTAAAGCAAGTCACCTTGTAAAGGAGCACTAGAAGATAGATTAATTACATAAACGTGTAGCATATAAGGCCTCACCACAGTAACTGCCTGACAACTTTGATTCTGATAGAAAACATTGCACTCTCTCTACTATTATCATGTCCATTTGCTCCGCTACGCCATTGAGGAATCTTGGTGTAGACCATGGTATCGTATCCCTTACTTTCTACAACACACATCGAAGGGACCTGTGTACTCGCCTCTTTTTCGGAGCGAACTCACTTCACTTTTAAGCTCGTTTCCTTTTCACTGAAGGCTTGAAACTCCTTGAAAGAGCTAGCACTTCATCCTTTGTCTTTATGGCGTAGAACCAAACATAAGCATCAATAAATGCTACAAAAATAAGAAGTGCCACAAATAGTCTTTACCTTCAATTGACTGCAGATACTTGAGTGAATAAACTAGAGAAACATTGGCTTCCTCGAGGATGGGTGACTCCGAAAGGACGCCATGTTTTGCTTTCCAGCCGTGCAGTGTATGCATCTCTCCAATTTTGTAAGCTTCAAGACTGGGATCACCATCCAATTTTCTAACTAACTCATTCCCTTCTTACTAATATGGTTGAGCCAGATTCAAACTCCGTTGACGCATCATTGACTGCATTCACCTCATTGGCCCCATGTTCTCTTCCTTTCATGTAATAGAGATCGAACATCTTGCTTCCTCTAGCAACAAACATTGAACCCCTATAAATCTTTCACTAATCATTCCCAAGATTGAAGAATCTCTCATCATATAACTTTTCAACCAACACCAGGTTAAAACGGATATTCAGGACATGATGAACATCCTTGAGCACTAAGATAGCTCATGTGTTTGTCTTCAAATGTACCTTTCTAATAGCAATAACTTTTGACACGTTTCAGTTGCCTATCTTCAAAAACTCCACAATCGTATACTGTTAAGCAACAAATAGTGTCGTATTGTGAGATACATGTGTTGAATTCCCTGAGTGTACTTAATCATTGCAAGTGAGGTTCATGATAACCTCATCACCCACAATATAATATTACCTCCATGCACCGAACTGTAGCGATAGTGTTCTCACTCTGCTTCCTTTTGCCGTCCTTCTTTCCTCTCTTCTAAGCAAAATAGTTTCTTTTAATATGACTCTTCTTCCACAATGTTAACACTCAGAATCCTTGTACCGACCTTTGGACTTTCCTCTACTCATGTTCCTGCAACTGCCTAGACCCATGTACTTTTGCTCTTTCCCGGCTCTCTGAAACCAGTGCCTTGGAATGTGATGATGATGACATGATCAAATATTTTCTCGTCTCTCTTCATTCAACACCTCACTCTTAGTAAACTTTTGATTGACAACACCTCACTATTGGCAAACTCCTGACTAACGCTACCTTAGTGAGCCCATGAGTCTGATAAAACCCCCCAACAACCATAGTCATGCATTTCGTCGTCGAATTTGACTCTTATAGACAACACCTAATTAACCACACCCTAGAACTCACTCTCGTGATTCATAATTGGTGTATCGTTTTTGCACCTCAAACCCATCATTTGTCGAATAAAAAATGGCTTATTAATTTCGGTCTTCTTCGCATACAAAAACTCAATCTTTTCCAACAAAGTCTTTCTGTAATCAATGTCCGTGGTCTTCTCTGACGCAAGTACTGGTAGACGTAACTTCTTGACAAACAAGAGATCTTTCATATTGCTTTTCCAGTAACGATATGTGCATAGGTTTCATGTCCACATCTTCTACCTGGTCTTACGGTCAAATTCTTGACACCTACAATCTCTCTTATACCAATAGGTTGGGAACCAACAAAATAAAACGGTTCCCCAAATGTAGCAAATAGTCGAGGACTATGAATAATGCTATTTGTCCCTCCAAATTGTTCCTCCAAACCGTTTCTCCTTATGAGGCAGCTGACATGGCATGTTGATATAGCAGCTGACATGACAAATTTTAAATTTAAATTTAAAATTAACATTAAAATTAACATTGAAATTAACATTAAAATTGATGTTAACATTAAAATTAATATTAACGTTAACTTTAACAACAAAATTGATATTAACATTAACATTAATACTAATATTAATATTAACATTAGCATTAATATTAACATTAATATTAATATTAATATTAATATTAATATTAACATTAGTATTAATATTAACATTAACATGGAAAATTTTGGTAATTAACTTTTTATGTTAAAATTTGTTATGTCAGATGACACATAATATTAATTAACATGCCACGTAAGCTGCCACATAAGAAGGGATGGTTTGGAGGGACAATTTGGAGGTACGAATAGCATTACTCCTAAAATATAGCTCACAACCTTAAACGAGCAAAACATCCACAATACAAACAGTCACCCCCAGTTTTCATGAACAGGGATATTTTGGTAATTTTCCACTTTAAAATTATTTTTGGAATTATTTATTTATTTATTGTATTATTTTGGGGTTGTTTGAGTCGGGTTCGAATTTCAACTCATTCCGACTTGTATCGGGGACCCGGAGTAGTGTTAATCCTAGTGGGCCCACACACTAGTTAGCCATAGCCCACATGTTAGTATTTTAGTTAGTGACTAGGCTCATTATTTTGGTTAGGTTTAATTTGGATTAGTGTTATCGGATTGACCAAACTACCCCGACTTAAACCCCTTCCCATGTTTTAACCAATAGATTAGTGTAGGAGCTTTTTGGGCTTTTCCCAATAAGACAAAACCATGTCATGGCCAGCCACATCTAGTGGATAGGGCCCCTCCACTCATCATTATCTATCATTTCATTCTCTCTCTTGTTCTTCCCCAAATTGATTTGAGAGCTATCCTTAATCAAATCATCACCAAATCCTTCCATTTCTTCACCAAATCTTTTTCCTTCCTTCTCTATTCAACCCAAGGAAGGAGCTCCCCAAGTTTGAGAGGATTCGGAGCTTATTCGTGTCCGTTTGGGATTCCTACGTGTCGGTAGCATTTCAGGATCGATTCGAGTCACCGGGAGGTATAAATCCCTTCACCTTCTCATTCTTTTCATGCATTAGGATGGTATTGACCCATAGGAATAACCCCCTTGGTTTTGTGTCCATTTGAGTCCATTTCGTGTCTATTTGGACACTTGTAGAGGTGTCCAATGAGTAGGATCGTGTCCTAATGGGGAAAACCCTATGTGGACACTTGTGGAATTATTTGTATATTGATTTTGTGTTGTTCTAATATTATTCCAGATTTTACTATGTGTTTAGAATATGTTTTTCCTATGTATCTTAATGTATCATATTCCTAATACAAATATGTGTATATATATGGTTATATATGTATCATTCTCTCTCTCTCTCTCTCTCTCTCTCTCTCTCTCTCTCTCTCGCTCTCTCTATATATATATATATATATATATATATATATATATATATATATATATATATATATATATATGGTGGATTATATATATATGGATATATATATGGTTGTGTTGGTGTGTGACATTGTGTTGGATGGGGGCACACAGGTTCGGCCAAGGGAGTGTGTGTGTTTGTGTTGGTTAAGTTGTATGTATGTGTGGTGTTTGAGGATTGGTGTGAGAGGTTGTGAGAGTGGGGAAAATTGTGATATGTGTGAGATGGAGAGATGAGATTTGGAGTGTTAGAGAGGGGGGGGAGAACACCCAAATCAGTCCCTACTTGAACCCCCAAACAGTCCACTTATTAGCCAAGTGGCTGTCCTCAAAAATCAGTCCATAACACACCCTTATATAGCTGCCCATTTAGCCCCTTGGCTGTCCCCTTGGACTGTCCAAGGACAGCCCCAACAGTCCCCTCAAAACCCTTCAATTCAGTCCAGTTTTCCCCCTACTTGGACTGTCCAACACTGTCCCCAAACATACCTCATTTGCTGTCCAGTTTTGCCATTAAATAGCTGTCCCCACAAGCCTAAATGGTTGTCCCTTAGTTCCTGGAAACCAGTCCAGTTTTGGCCCATGGTGGCTGTCCCTTTGGCCACTAAATCATGCCCCTTGATACAACCCTCACACCACTATTCAAGCCCCTTAAACCCCCTTAGCAGCCCCACTAAATCAGTCTAAACCAGTCCCCACAGGACACACATTTAAGTCCTATACTTAGCCTATGTATTGGCCCTTTAACAGCCCAAACTTGCCCCTACATTCCAGTCCAATGGACAGCCCTATAAGTCTAAGTGTGTGTGTGAGTGTGAGCCATTAGGAAGTCCTATTTCCAGCCACCAAGCATCCCAATATCAGTCCTCATTTCCCCTAAATTCAGTCCATAAATTTGCCTCTGTGTGTGTGTGTGTGTGTGTGTATTTGTGAGGTTTTGTGAGTTAGTATGTGAGCCTACATATATTTTGTGAGTGCCTATAGGATAGCCTATATCTAAACCAATAGGAAACCTATAGAGAAGCCTATATGAGTGTATTATGTGAGAGTGAGTGGTGTGGATGAGTGCTAGAGTGTTGAGAGGGAAATTCATGATATGGGTAAGGTTGGTAATAAGGTAAAACCTACACATGTCCTAACATAGGCTAGATACCTAGGATACCCATAATTCTTGGTAGGTAAACCTTAGATAGGATAGTATCTAGCTACCCTGAGGAGCCTAGGCTAGTATCTTGGGTATTAGCGGGGTTTCCTTGGTATTGGGCAAGGTATCGGGATTTACCTTGGTAAGGTAATGCTAGTTTTGCCTAGGAGTAGGGTATTTGAGTTTGGAGTCTAAGATAGAGTTAGAACTTGATTTCCTTGGTTGGTAACGATCAAATATAGTGCTCCTAGACTAGTTTTGGCATCGGTTGACCATTTTGACCAAAAGTCAACAAAAGTCAACCGAGCGTCAAACTTAGTCTTTAAGCGACTAGATTTGACCGAAACCAAACCAGAGTTGACCAGTTGACTGAAAGTCAACAGTTGGTCAACATTAGACTAGTTTGACCTAGGGTTGACCTAGAGTTGACCAGAGTTGACTTTTTGACCAAAAGTCAACTGTAAGTCAACCTTTGATCCCGTTTGACCTAGTTTGACTTGGATTGACTCCCAGTGACCTAGTTTGACCTAGTATGACCTAGTATGATCCAGTTTGACCTAGATTGACCTAGTATGACCTAGTTTGACCTAAATTGACCTAGTATTGACTTAGACTTGCATTCATGGCTTATATTAGTTTCCTTTTTCAGTATTAAGCCCTGTTTGACTAATAGTATCTTATTTTAGGTCTGTGATTACTCTGAGCGTCCGTTCACCCTATCAGCTCAGGACCACAGGCGAGTACATTCACTGATAGTTTTTATTGTCTTGATATCTACTATATCCGATTCAGTTGTAGTGTTTTACATGATTCCCGACACGACGGTTCACGGACTAGTATACGTCGGATCCTGTCATGAGATGTTATTTCTGGACTTTCTTGGTATATGGGTATGTGATATTTTTGTGTTTCTGTACTTGTATAGACATTAATTTGGGAGCAGGCTGGCCCCCTGCTCTCGAACCCTGTGCCATGACGTGCCATGTCCGGATCCGTGATACTACTCGGCTATAGAGGAATTATTAGGGGTTATGTGATCAAAGCCTCCTGTAACTATATTGCTAGTGCCACCCTCACCTCACGTAGGGTGTAGCAGATACCCTATTGCCAGTTATCCAGGTTGGATGGCATGACTCTCCGTTGAGGACACCGCGGATTGCCGGGCCAAGTGGATAACTTTCTCTTGCTTCCCTAGCCGATCACATATCGCTCTAATAGCTCAAATCACCTTTTATATTTATTAGCGTACCTTATATTTCCAGTTCAGCTTTACTTTATGTACTTCTCACCATGATATGATTTCCATTACTCACATGCTCTACCTGCCTTTATACTGTACCATGATTTGAGACTAAGTTCTGTTTGGAAGAAGGGTTACAACCCCGGTCCTTATTTGGTTCAAGGGTTGTAACTCGGCTTTCAAATGGTTCCCAAGTCGCCGATATCTTTGTCTTGTATTTCATTATTACTGTCTCTTATAGTATTTGTCAATTCATATGGAACTGCTGTTGGTGTTTGTACTTGCTCATTTTTCTGACAGGATACCGTTGATATTACAGATGACTCTGAGACTGATTGCCCGACCTACTATGGGGTTGAGTCTGACGGAGTAGACTTAGACCGTGGCTTATTGGTAGAGCCACTAGACTTTGCTCACCCTGAGTAGTTTAGTTAGTTAGGTTTACCTGGCCTGCGAGCCAGCTAGCACTTTCAGATTTGTAGTATCTATTATATATATTTTCTGAGACTCTGGATGTTTAGTGTATAGCTCTGACTTGTGGATTTTGGACTCATTTTCCTGCTTTATCTATCATATTTCCTTTCTATGCTATATACCTTAGTTTTGATATATGTGATTGAGACTGTATTGCTATGTCACCTCCATTCGGAGTGTATACTGTACAGGTACATTTATCTGTTTTAGTCGTAGTATTTACACACCCTATATACAGCGTTCTACCGCCAATTTTGTGGCGTAGGCTGGACGTAACCACGTGCTCGTGCCCCTCTTCAGGGTGCGGGTCGTGACACATTTTTGTGGTGGCCCATACAGATTTGTGTCGTAATTAGTGCGATCTCGTAATGGTGCTCGACTTAGAGTACTAATTACGAGCCTACAATTAGGATATAGGATTTAGGGTATGATAGGAGTTACTCAATCACATGTTAGGAAATTTCTGATCTTTTGATTACCATGCAAATTCTTTTTGCATTGAATTTAATTGTCCGTCTTTGATATTCCTATCATGTGCCATATTGATTCCTTGTTTCAATCTATCCTCAGGATGACGATCACTCGCTCTCAGAGAGCAGATTCTAGCGTTGTACCAGAGAGGCCCGATCCGGCAGGTCTTCCACCTCCGGCTACGGGAGCATGTACCTGAGGGAGCTGCCACCTCAGATCCTGCCCCTCCGGCGGGAGCAACAGCAGCGACGGTTCCGGGAGGTCTTCCACCTCCAGCAGCGAGACCGTCCATGGTCATCCCTGACATTCTTCCACCGCCGCCTCAGCTACCGACAGATACCCAGGGGATGATGGCCCTTCTGCAGCAGATGTTACAGACACAGAGAGCGCAGACAGAGGCACAGCACCGTCAGACAGAGGTACTGCGACAGACTATGGAGAACTCGCATCTGTTAGCTATGGCAGCAGTGGAGAGAGGTGCACAGACTACAGTTCAGGGAGCACCAGTGCAGCAGCAGGACCAGAGGAGGCCCGGTACATATCTCGACTTCAGGAAGATGAACCCGTGGGAGTTCAAGGGTACCGAGGGTATCCTATACGCGGACGACTGGTTAGAGGATGTCCAGCGGAGTCTGGAGTTGGCAGAGGTCCCGAGAGGTCTGTGGGTGACTTCTGCAGCGAGCCAGTTTTTTGACATAGCGCTGACTTGGTACCGCACGGATCCGCGTGCGTCAGTGAGGGGATTGTCTTGGGAGGACTTCAGAGAGCTCTTCAAGGAGAAATTCTACCCAGATGTAGACTTGACAGCTCTGGAGGGACAGTTTACTAGTCTGGTGTAGGGGAGCTTGTCGGTGGACGAGTACGCAGCGGAGTTCTTCCGCCTGAGCAGGTTTGCACCCGGATTGGTCCAGGACGAGGGGTACAAGGCCCGAAAGTTCCGGAGGGGCCTTATGCATGCAGTGCGCACTCGCACCTCTGGAAGACGTGACGCGACCTTCGAGCAGATCCTTATAGAGGTGCAGATTGCGGAGGAGGACTTCGGCCTCAAGCCGAAGAGGGGAAGTGACGCCCTTGGAGCTAGTTCGAGTGCAGAGCCAGTGAAGCGCCCACATTTCTAGCAGAGGCAGTTCAGCACCAGCAGCCTCAGTTGCAGTTCCAGCAGGCACCGGTGCGTACCCAGCAGCATCAGGGTCAGGGTCAGGGTCAAAGGCCAGCTACACAGTGTAACTTCTACGGGAAGCCAGGGCACAGCAGAGAGGTTTGCAGGAAGAGGTTGGGCGTCTGCTTATACTGTGGGGCACCCGATCACCAGCTGAAGGACTACCGTATTCGGGGAGCCCGAGGAGTTCAGGACAGAGCGCAGCCGACCAGAGGACCAGCAGTTCAGCAGAGAGGTCCTCCACTTCAGACTCAGCAGCAGCATTTTGTACAGCATCAGAAGGGAGCCCCTGCAGGCAGAGTGTTTACCCTGACAGCAGAGGAGGAGGCAGAGCCAGCAGGCGATGTAGTGGCAGGTCATGTTCTTCTCGATTCATTCCCTGCATTTACCTTGTTTGATTCCGGTACCACTCATAGTTTTGTGTCTGTTTCCTTTGCTCTGCGACACAACATTATTGCTGAACCCTTGGGTAGGACTTGCAAGATATTGACCGGAGGAGGCATCATCCTGGTCAACAATATCTGTAAGGGGCGGAGAGTTACTGTAGGAGGCCGAGTTTTGGGTGCGTGCTTGCTCGTAATGCCCCTTTCGAGGTACGATATGGTACTCAAAATGGATTGGTTGAGCATGCACCATGCTAGTATAGACTGTAGAGGAGGTAGGATTCTGTTTAGGCCGTCGAGAGAGCCAGAGATTGTGTTTGCCAGAGGAGCAGCTGAGCCGGAAGATGGGTTCTGCGGAGCTTTACTGGTGGGGCAGGCATTGCCGCATCCATTGATAGCTGACTTCATGAATGTTTTTCCCGAGGGGTTGCCTGGGATGCCGCCAGATAGAGACATTGAGTTCTCTATAGACTTAGTGCCAGGTGCTGAGCCTATCTCGCAGCACGTCTATAGGGTCAACAACAGCGAGTTGGCAGAGCTGAAGAAGCAGGTCGATGAGCTGCAGGACAAGGGATTCATTAGATCCAGTTCATCGCCTTGGGGAGCGCCAGTCTTATTTGTACCTAAGAAGGATGGTACGATACGTATGTGTATCTATTACAGGGCGCTCAACAACCTTACTATCAAGAACAAGTACCCATTGCCAATGATCGACGACTTGTTCGATCAGTTGAGCGGTACCAAGGTGTTTTCGAAGATAGATCTGAGGTCCGACTATCATCAGCTGAAGGTGAAGAAGGAAGACGTTCCGAAGACAGCTTTTCGGACTCAGTACGGCCAGTACGAGTTCACTGTGATGCCATTTGGGTTGACCAACGCCCCAGCTGTGTTCATGAACTTGATGAACAAGGTATTCCATCAGTACCTTAACAAGTTCGTGGTGGTCTTCATAGACGACATCTTAGTCTACTCGAAGACGCCGGAGGAGCACGAGGAGCATCTGAGGATTGTGCTCGAGACTCTGAGGAAGGAGCAGTTGTATGGAAAGTTGTCGAAGTACGAGTTCTTCCTGGACCAGGTCGAGTTCTTGGATCATGTTGTGACCGAGCACGGGATCTCAGTAGACCAGAGGAAGATTGCTGCGGTAGAGTCTTGGTCTACGCCCAGTACAGTTGTCGAGATTCGGAGCTTTCTGGGATTGGCGGGCTACTATCGGAAGTTCGTCCAGGATTTCTCGCGGATCGCAGAGCCGATAACTAGACTCACCAGAAAGGACGTGGAGTTCGTTTGGACTGAGGAGTGTCAGGCCGCCTTCGATGATCTGAAGAAGAGGTTGACATCAGCTCCGATCTTGACATTGCCGTCTGGGACCGATGTGTAGGTCCTAAAAAATCAAGTTGCATCAATCAACAAAGTCAAAGAATCAAGATATACATCATTCAAGTGAACTGCGCAGACAACAGATTGTGCAGTCATCCAATTGCGCAGACTAGACTACGCACGCACCCGATTGCGCAAGCTGACGTGGCAGAGTCATCATTACCTGACAACCAAATCAGATCTCTGACAGCTGACAGGCACAAAAGACGAGGAAACTATTCGTTTCCCTGTGCAGCACAGTGCTCGAGGATAGCTGTCCAGTCTTGGGCGCAATCCATTTCCTGCGCAGTCCATCTATGCGCAATCTATCTCATGCGCAACCCAGTTCATGCGCAACCCAGTTCATGCGCAGTCTGATGCTTGCGCACTCCATCAAAGTAACTGACAAATGTACACGTGGCCTTCATGCCATCAATTACTCAGTACGTGGTAACTACCTATGCACGACCATGCGCGTTTCAATCAGAAGATGCCAAGTGTCCAAGACAGGTGGCCCATGATCAAGTAACTGCCTGCGCAGTCCAGCCTCTGCGCAATCTATCTTACACAATTCCAGAATAACTGAAAGTTAGTTATTTCCAGAACTCTATAAATAGAGTTTCAAGTCTTCATTTCAAAGGGATCAGAGATATATCAGATCACACACAGAGAGATTATTCTCTTCAGAGAGTTCAGGAGTTCTTACTAAAGTGCTGCTGCATTCTTCAGAGGCTTTTGCCTTCAGTTCATCAGAGGCTTTCTGCCTTCAATTCATCAGAGACTATCGTCTTCAGCTTCAAAGGTTATCGTCTTCAAAGTTCACATCGTCCAAGGGATAAAGCAATCGCCATCTAGATTGGATTCCTATAGTTGTACTTTTCCAGAATTCAAATTGTAATCTTCTTTTACAAAAGTTTGTATAAACATCTTTTTGTTTTTGCAAACAAAATGGCGACTCTGCTGGGGACGACTTTCTCCTCCGACGAGGAAGTGACAACTCAATGTGACGTAGCGTCTATCGGAAAGACGCAGAAGACTCTGGTTGTGAAAGTCAACCAGACAGCCTATGAAGCCTTGATCAACTCCAAATCCACTCCTCGTACTGCAACTACTTCTGCCACCAACAAAGTACGCTCGATGTGGGTCACCAAGACTGCTGCACAATCTATCATCCCTGTTGCCAAGACTGCTGCACAGTCTACAGTTTTTACTGCTAAGACTGTTGCGTAGTCTACTGTTGCACAATCTGTCTCCTCTTCTCCTACATAAACTGCTGTTTCTAATGGACAAGCTACCACATATGCTGCCCTATCTAAATGCAAAACCCCTCTACCCCTTGCGCAATTGGCTGCCACTCTCCCTGCGCAGTCCATTGCTCCAGCAACTAATGAGCAGCCTAAAAGCTCTATGGCAAGAACTCCACATGCGCAGTCTGTGTGTGCGCAATCCAAGAGAGATGGCTCTTTAGCTAAACTCTCTTCTTCTCACAAACTCCATGTTGCCTTTGCGCAATCCACTGGGGGTAGTCTTTTGGCTATTCCTCCTGTTCCACAAAACAAAAGAAAAGGCTCTTTAGTCTATTCTAAAACTTCCTCGTCTCACGACTTGGAAAACAACAGAGGGAAACGCTCTTTAGCTAACCCTTTATCAAAAAAAGGAAAAGGCCCTTTGGTCTTTTTTCAGTCTTCTTCGGTCTTTGCCGTAGAAGATCAATCTGTACGTGCTTCGGCACTTGTCAGTACAAGAAATCTCTCAAACAAGGGTTCTTCTTTCCTTCAAACTTGTACTGATCAGAGAGGTATTCTGCCTACTCCAGTAGCAGAATTCCAAGATCTCCCCACTCTCAAGATATCCCGGTTAAAACAAGGAAAGCTGCTGGTGTCTCAAACAGAAGCCCCTGGGGGTGAATTTGCTAATTTAAGAACTTATATTAACAGACCAACTTCGGCAAAACGCAAACAGCCAATGCCAAAGGTGAATATGCATCAGAAGCAAACTTCCAGGATTAAAAATCCCAACACTTATGCCAATAAAGTAAGCACTTCCCTGTACGCTCAAGGGACAAAACATTTGAAGAACAAGAATCATGTTCCAAATGTTATCAAGGAACACATTCCTCAGACTTCTTCTCGTATCACCAAGGTTTCTGATCTCCGGGAACATCTCAGGCAAAAGCGGGACAACATCCCAATATCTACAGTTCAACCATCTGATCATCATCATTGCAATCACAAAGTCATCATTCAATGTTGTTGCCAAACAACAAAACGATCTGTCTTTGATCGTTTGAACTTTGTAAATTCAGAACCGATGTTAGAAGATGAGCTGTTGTATGCTTCTGTCAATATGGCAACTCGAGACACTGGAAGCAAGAAGTGTTCCAAACACGGCAAGTCTCGTCGTCCCAGTCAACGATATCTAGATCTACTCCAGGAGTCTTATGAAGGAGTATTTCAACATACTCGATCCCGAAGCCGAGAAACAATCGGTCAAAGGAATCTTTATCCTTCCAGTCCTCTTTCTACTTCTCATCCGGAAGGTGACTCCTTCTCTGACTATGATGCATACAGTGAAAGTTCCGATCAAACAATGTCTTCCACTGTACCAAGAGAAGTGACAGCTTATGCTGTCACTGATGATCCAGACGCTTCTAGCTCATCTAATCAAGACCAGCGGATAGCGGCATTAGAAGACAAGCTGAAGACCATGGCTGAAATGGTCGCTAGTATGCATTCTATAATTGCAGCTCAACATGCAGTACCACCAACTGTACCAGCTACAAGTCCTGAGATCATAGCATCATCGGTACCTATCAATACGGGACTGGGGGTAGTCTCTCCTCAAATACCTTCTGTGCAAGTTCAACCCACACTAAGTCAATCAGGTGCTGGGGGTAGTACATACCATGCTGTTCCTCCTCCCCACACTCTGTCTCGACATGTTCCTTCTTCACCTTCCGAGGATGCTAATGAAGCGGTCAAACTCTTGCGATCTCAATTTGAGGCTTTCAAAGAGAAAGACAATTTGCAAAGACTGGGAATCAAGCAGCCCTACCCGATTGAATGGAAGGAAGTCCCATTTCCTCTAAAATACAAGATCCCAACAATTGCACAATTCGATGGCAATACCTCGCCAAGTCAATTCATCAATCACTTTGAGGTAATGACTGTTCAACTCCAACCTAATGACGCTCTTCTTACCAGAGTGTTCGTCGGCTGTTTAGCAAGCGTAGCATACGACTGGTATAGAAGTTTGCCAGATGGTTGTATCACTTCTTTCTCTGGTCTCAAACAAATCTTTCTAGAGAGATTCTATGAGGGTATCAACGACATGACCATGTCAGCCCTCAACAAAATCAAGCAAAAGCATAATGAAACCGCTGAAAGTTTCATTGAGAGGTTCCGTCGAGAAGCCTTAAAGATGCCTCCAGGAACTCCGGCCGCTATAACTATTGATACCTGCAAGGCAAATCTTTTGCCTATCATTAGTATGTGGACTGGTTCAACACAGTTTCAAGACTGGCCATCCTTCATCGTCAACGCTAAAGCAGCAGAAGTTAGCGCTGACAAATTCAAACAATTGGGGGTACATATGTCTAATCCTGATCGAGAGGAGCATCAGACATCGAGCAGCGGCAATCGTCAGAATAATCACAAGAGCAAAGAAACTTTGAATATCAACTTACAAAGTAAAGAATCTCTGGCGGTCAATGTAGCTCCATCTGCTTCCACTTCTACACTTCCACCGAGGGAACCTCGTCCTAAAGTAGAGTATTTCTTTGATGAGAATGATACTGCAAGCATCTTTGATTGCTTACTTAAGAGCAATAAGATCCAGCTTCCCGATCCGAAGAAGCCTGATGAAGTCGGTAAGACTGATCATCCAAAATATTGTGTCTACCACAGGTTCGTTGGACATCCTACTCGAGCATGCTATGTGCTCAAAGGCAAAATCCAAGAACTGGTCAACGCTGGTGTTGTCACTCTACAACAAGATGAAAAGACTGTGACTGCAAACATGGTCTCAGTTCAATTCGGGGACTTTCCTCCGCAGATGGTGCAACATGGCGTCATCCCTATTCCAAAGCTACTCTTGAGATTAAGAATCTCACTCCTCCTCAAAATGAAGGCCTTGTCCCATTATCTCTTGATAATGGTGAAATCTTGTGGATCCATCCCGATCTGGCTTCTGAATTTGAAGTCTCTTCTTCTAAGAAGAAAGATCGCTCCAAAGACAAGACAAAGACTTGCAATATGGTGTCCTTTGACCCAATAAATGAAGAAGAAATCCTGATGGGCACCAGATCAGGGAAAGCCTATCTACGGGAAGTCCCTAAAACTCAAGAGAATTTTGCTTCCTCTTCCGAGTTTACTCCAGTGCAACCTGTTTCCACTGAAGAAATTCCTTCTACATCTGTACCAATTGTAGTATCCATTCCTTCCAAACCAACAGCAGCTAACAAGGGCAAACAACAAGTCCACTTCGACAAACCTTTGAAGAAGACATCTCCTACAGGACTTGAAAAGCCTTACAACTTCGACATTTTAGCTCAACTAGCTAATACGCCAGCCAGATTGTCAATTTTCGAGCTCTTACGCCTATCTAAAGAGACTCGAGAAACTCTGAGTGAAGCCCTGATGCAAGCAGAAACCTGTCTGACTCTTCTTAAGAAGCCGGAAACAGAACCGGTCTCTTACCTTCATTGCCATAGTGTTTTGGAACTCATCCCAAACATCACCTTCACGCAGGACAATATGCTGCTGGAGGATAATAGACACGACCGTCCTCTGTATTATACAGGATATGTCGATTCCATGAAGGTCGATCGTCTCCTGATTGATCCAGGGTCTGCTCTCAGCATCATACCGAAGACTATGTTAGATGCACTGAAAATCCCTGTGCATAGTCTTTCTGGTACAATCACTACCATCTTGGGGTTCAATCAAGGGAAAAGTGAGCCTCTGGGCAAGATTCGCCTGAAACTCCAAATAGGCAATCTTCGCACTAAGGTTACCTTTTACATCATTGACAATCATGGTTGTTCATACAACGCTCTATTAGGGAGGCCATTCTTACATGAGCATAATATTGTTCCTTTCACTCTTCATCAATATTTCAAATATATTGATGATAATGGAGAGGTCCAAAAGAGGTTGTTGATCTCTATCCATTCAGAGGTGTCGAAGCATATTGCAACGACGCTCGTATGTACAAGGAAGAATTCATGAAGGTTGTTCTATCATTAGACACCGAAGAGGAGCAAGAAGCAATGCCTAAAGAAACCCTCATAATACCTGTCAAAGGGCGGGTTTCTCATCCTCAATCTTCTAAACCATTGGCTATTCACTTGCCAGTCTAGAAGTAATCAATTGACCAAAGTCAAAGGGAGCTCACCTCTTCTGAGCCACTTGTTATTGACTTACGTCGTAACAAGGACAAAAAGCAGCTCACTTCTTCTGAGCCACTTGTTATTCATAATAAGGAAAAAGGGAGCTCACCTCCTCTGAGCCACTTGTTATCGATCTCCATCGTAACAAGTCCAATCCTCCTCCACGTTCTTCTTCTCCCCCTCTTGTAATTGATCTGACCAAGTCTGCTAAGACTAAAGGTCCTGCTGTAAATACTAATGTACATATTAATGAAAATGTATCTCCTTTCCAGTATACTGATGTTATCTATTATACTAAGTATTATTTGGAAATGTTAGATAGTTTTCGATCATTCACAATGGGAGTTGTACAATCTCTTCAGACTGAAGTCTCATTCGAACATTCAGAGGATTCGTGTTTATCGTTCCTTCCCGAAAGAAAGGCGAAAGTCCAATACTTTTTAGTAAAGGACCAGAACAGAAGTTCAGTTACACGGATGATAGCAAGATTAACGATACTGGACATCTTCAACTCTGTCGTTACAGTCAACAATCGAAAGACATCATCCGGAAGATGGGTTACGACTTCAAAAGTGGCCTCAATTATGGTAAAGGAAGACGAACTCCTATTCGTACAGCTGTTCCAGAAGGAAAGTCAGAGATGTACTATAGCAGGACTAAAAGAGGGCTCGGATATGCTTCTCCTCCGGTGTTATCCCCAGCAGTCTCTGAATCTGATAGCGACGAACGTTCTAATTCTTCTGATTCCAGATCATGGGATTCTGACACCAGCATTGGTCAAATTCATCGGCTGATCGTATCTTCTAACATGGTCACCGCTGAATTTCCAGAAGATTGTGATGAAGACATTGAAGATTACTCTGAAATTGATCCATGGGCTCAAAGAATGGATAATCAATAGGAGCTTCGATTTGAACAAAGAGAACCTCCTACTGAAGATCAGTTAATCCAAGTTGATGTTGGACAAAACGGGTCACCTCGTCCAATATTCATCAGTAAGAATCTTTCAGAAGCTGATAAGCAAGAATTAATTCTGCTTATTCAAGAATACATCGATGTCTTTGCCTGGAGCTATGAAGATATGCCAGGTCTAGATCCCAAAGTTGCTACTCACAAACTAAACATCTTGCCAAATGCTAAACCAGTCAAACAGCAACAATGGCGATTCAAGCCAGAAATGATGGACATAATCGATGACGAAGTCAAAAAGCTCATCGCTTGTGGATTCATTCGAGAAGAGCAACATCCTGACTGGGTGGCCAATGTCGTTCCAGTTCTGAAGAAAACCGACAAAGTGCGAGTCTGCATCAACTTTAGGGATCTTAATGAAGCATGTCCTAAAGATGAATTTCCTCTTCCTATCACGGACGTCATGATTGACAATACTTGTAGGTTCGAGCGAATATCATTTATGGATGGATTCTTCGGATACAATCAGATTCGGATGAATCCTGAAGATAAAAAACACACATCTTTTTGCACTCCTCGCGATGTCTATTGCTATACTGTAATACCGTTTGGTCTCAAGAATGCTGGTACAACTTACCAACGAGCTATGAGCACTATCTTTCGAGATCATCTGCGCAAAACAGTCGAATGCTATGTTGACGATATCGCCGTCAAAAGTCGTAAAAAGGAAGATCACATTCAAGATTTGAGAACAATCTTCAATCTCATGTGCCAACATCAACTCAAGATGAATTCCACCAAGTCATTCCTAGGTGTCTCTAGTTGTAAATTTCTCGGCTTCATCATTACCTCTAAGGGTATACACGTGGATCCCGAGAAGATCAAAGCCATTCAAGAGATGCGTCCTCCACGCAATCTAAAAGAGCTACGAGGATTTCAAGGACGACTTGCGTACATCAGGTGATTCATTTCGAATTTGTCTGGACGCTGCAGACCATTCACTCAACTAATGAAGAAAGGTGTGACTTTCGTTTGGACTGAAGAATGTCAACGAGCATTCGAAGACATAAAGCGATATCTCATGAGCCCACCAGTTTTGGTGCCACCTATCTCTGGCATACCATTCTTAATGTATGTCCATGCAATGGACCATTCATTGGGTGCTTTACTTGCCCAAAAGAACAAAAAAGGTCATGAACAGGCCATATACTACCTCAGCCGTACTATGATTGGTGCTGAACACCATTATAGTCCGGTCGAAAAAGAATGCTTAGCTCTTATATTCGCCGTGCAAAAGACAAGGCATTATATCATTGGACAATCTATTCATGTCATATCCAGAGTCAATCCTCTTCGGGTACTCATGAAGAAACCCAGCACTCTCAACTCTCGGCTGGCTACATGGGCCATTCTGCTAGCTCAATATGACATGACATATGTTCCACAAAAGTCTGTTAAAGGACAAGCGCTGGCAGATTTCTTAGCTGCTCATCCTGTTCCAGAGACATCTAAACTCTACGATGAAATTCCAGATGTGACCTTGGAAGTCAACATGATCTCTGAAGAATTTCCTACATGGCGTCTATTCTTCGACGGTGCATCCAAAATTGGACCAAATGGTGTTATTGTCGCAGGAGTAGGAGTGGTCCTTGTTTCTCCAGATGGGTCAACCATCCAAAGAGCATACTCTCTAGATGAACCTTGTTCCAACAATATAGCAGAGTACAATGCTTTACTTATCGGCCTTCAGCTGGCTAAACAATTGGACGTTGAATATCTCTAGCGACTCTAAATTGGTTGTTAATCAGGTTAGAGGAACATACGAAGTTCGTCATCAAGATCTGATGCCTTATCATGAAGCAGCAATCAACCTGGCTATATCATTCAAAGTTTTTTTCATCGATTATGTTCGTCGTACATGCAATACTGAAGCAGACGCTCTAGCCAATCTTGCAGCAGTCTTGGCCATTCCCATCAAAAGACAACAGGTGGTAGTCGTCTCAAATCGAGAATTGTTTTGTGTCGAAAACAATCGTAATATGGAGTTCAGCAATCTCGCTGAAGTCAATGTTATCAATGAAGACTGGAGAGTTCCCTTCATCGACTTCGTAGTTCATGATATACTTCCAGAAGATCCTAAGGAGGCTACGAGCGTTCGTCGACGATCTCTTCGGTTCTTTATAATCAAACCACCAAACTCTCTATCGAACTTATGACGGTCTTCTCTTGCGCTGTCTCGCCGCGATGAAGCAAAGCAAGTATTGCGAAGCTCATGGCGTCTGTGGAGCATATCAACCTGGTCCTAAATTACAGGATCGTATTCGACATATGGGTTATTATTGGCCCTCTATGGTATCAGATGCCATCGAATATGCACGGAAGTGTCGAGCTTGTCAAATCCATGCAGACTTTATTCATCAACCATCAGAATTCCTGCATCCGACCGCCGCTTTATGGCCTTTCGAAGCTTGGGGTATGGACGTCATAGGTCCTATCAATCCTCCTTCTTCTAGAGGACATCGATTTATTCTAGCAATCACCGATTACTTCTCCAAGTGGGCTGAAGCTATACCTCTGGCTGAAGTCAAAACCAGCAGCGTTCCTTCGTCAAACATCATGTCATCTACAGATTTGGTGTACCCCGAAGGATCATACATGACAATGGACCTCAGTTCATTAGTCAAAAGTTTACAAGATTCTGTGACGATCATCGGATTGATAATGTCGCTTCAACAGCTTATAATCTGCCGCTAATGGTCTAGCAGAAGCCTTCAACAAAACTATCATCAAGCTCCTGAAGAAGTTTGTATCTACTAACAAACGAAACTGGAGTAAAACGTTGGGCAATGTCTTTGGGCTTATCGAACTACAGTCCGTAATCCTACAGGTTGTACACCTTTCTCTTTGGTGTACGGCTGTGAAGCAGTTCTACCTCTGAACTTCAAATCCGTCCTTAAGGATCGCTATCGCCAATGAGCTCGCTACTGAGAATAATGATCTTCTTCGACTTCAGGAATTAGAAGCACTTGATGAGAAACGGCTAATGGCTCAACAACACATTGTTGTATCAGGCTCGTATATCTAAGACTTTCAACCGTAAAGTTAAAGTCAGAACCTTCCAGAAAGGAGAGCTCGTTTTAACAGTCAGACGTCCTATGACTATGACTCATATAAAACAAATTCGACGCAAAGTGGGAAGGGCCCTACATCGTAAGCAAAGTTTTCTCAAACGGAGCTTATCAACTCACAGAGCTAGACGGTCGAGTTGCAATGATGCCTATCAATGGCAAATTCCTCAAAAAACTATACATGAATGTAAAAGACTATTTATAAATATCATCAGACAAATTTATAAATAAAAGTCAATTTTATTTCATGAATGATAGTACATGTCATGGAAGGTCACTATCATCCTTCTCAATCTTGGGACGCGGGCCACTACCATCCTTATCAAATACATTCGAACACTTCCTTGCCCGACCTCACAAAAAATTGGCAGGCGCCAGTCGCTTTGCTTCCTCTTCTTCAGTCTCTCCTGGTTCGAGCAGAAGTCCAGGATATCCTTCGGTGGCTTGGGAGTAGACGAGCCTTCACCCGTCTCCGTCTTCGGCAGAGTTGACTTGTCTGGACGTTCTCCAGTACTCTCATCAATCTTCGGGGCGACCTCAGCCTTCTTCGAGACGTCTTTGGAAGACATTGTGAGCAAAGAAGATTGATAATGATCGTCTATTCAAAGTTTTGCTCTATTTATAAACAATTGGCTTCGAAGATCGGAACAACCGTCTTTCCAAGATACATTCATCTAATGGTTCGTCCATTCATTCGATGGTTCCCATTCTCATTATATTCATTTGATGGTTCGTCCATTTATTACATTCATCCGATGGTTCGTCCATTTATTACATTCATTAAATACATTTGACAGTTTACCTGTTCATTTATCATCACCCCGGCTAATCCGTTCTTTACATCCACTTGACGATTTATTTCGTTCATTCGACGATTCATTTCGTTCATTCGAATTCATTTCGTTCATCTGACGATTCATTTCGTTCATCATGACGATTCAGTTCGTTCCACCCGACGATTTATTTCGTTCATTCGACGATTCATTTCGTTCATTCGACGATTCATTTCGTTCATCTGACATTTCATTCTTATCATTACGATTCATTTCGTTCATCCTGACGATTCAGTTCATTCACCCGACGATTCATTTCGTTCATTCGACGATTCATTTCGTTCATCCTGACGATTCATTCGTTCATTTGACGGTTCACCCTTCATCCCGACGATTTATTTCGTTCATTCGACGATTCATTATCGTTCATCATCACATCTGCAACTTGTCATTTTGATTAAGTTGTCTATTGAAATAATCATATTCGACAAATTATATTCTACCATGTCCACATTACCTCTGAGCAGATATAATGAATATTATTATTTTCTAAATCATGAAATTATCATGTCTTGTACCTCTGAATTATTTCTATCGCTATTATTATATCTGAATAAGATATGCAACAAATAATAGATCCACAGCAAAATGTCTTTTTATTTCAAAATTAAAGACATTACAAACATCTATATTTCAGAAATATAAGATACAAAAAGTCTTTTTAGACTGGTGGTTTTATCAAATTGGCGATCTGCTGCTTCAGAGTTTGCAGCCGCTCTTCACGTGACTCTGTCACCCGCCTTCTGGCTTCCTCCATTCTAGTTGTTTCATTGAAGGTTGGCATGGTTACCATCCGGCGGGTAACTTCGGCATGATGAGCTACAGCATACTCATCTCTCTCTCGAGTCAAGACATTGAGTTGTTGAATGGCAGTCTGATATTCAACAACTTCACCTTCTAGCTCCTCTTGAAGGCGGGCAATCTCTGCCTTTAACCCAGTGATTCGCCTTTCTTTCCTCTCAGCGACCATTGATACAGTTTCTACCTTAGAATTGTATTCAGCAGACTGGGTAGCGAAGGTATCTAAGAGAGTTTGGAAGTTCACTCTTTCAACTGCGGCTTCCTGAGACATTTTCTCAAATTCAGCCTGTATCATGGATTCAACTTCTCCCCTGTTCATCTCCCTGTAGCTCTTGATGGAAACCTCCACTCATTCACGATATGTTCAAGGAAAGTAGCCTGACCCTCGTCGCCTTGAGCACGAATAGCACTTATCAAGAAGGAAGTTGGACTTCTAACTGTGTCAAAATCGGCGTCCTCTTTTTCCATCACTCTGTTTATCAGAGATCCCAAAGAATCAAAGAAACATCTTGTGAAGGAGCCTATGACAAACTGGTTAGTTGCCATAGCGCCAGGAGTGGCAGCTACTCCTGAAGAAGATGAAGGTGCAGGACGTTCAACTTCTTGCGCTCGAACGGGAGGTTCTTTGTACAGAGGAGCCAGGGTGGAGCTGGATCCTTCTCTTGGTTCTTCTGCAAAACAGATGGACTCAATCATTTTCTGTTGACATTTATAAATTATCAAAAGATCAGAAATAAAGGCATTCTTACCAGCTATAGGTCTGTCAGCTGTTGGGACAACTTCCAATCCAGCAGAAGTAGCCTCAGACATAATTGCCTGGCTACTACCTGCATTTAAACCACAAGTCAATGCCGACTGCTGCCAGCTATTGGTGTTGCCAGCACGATATCCGTACATGCAGCGGGAGCTGACGAAATCCAATTTCTGTATGGACAAAGATAAAAGATGTCAGTTATCAATCTATTCAAATAAGATTGTTAAATGTCATTCTATACCTTGAGGAGCAACAGTTTGATTTTTCTCTAGAGCTGCTTCTTCATTTGCTGTCTTCACCGGAGATCTCTGCGCTTCAACATCCTTCTCAGGATTTGAAGTGTCATCAGCAGGAGCCACCTCCTCAGCATCCTGCTCAGGATTCAGAGTATCATCAGCACTTCAGGAGCTACCTCCTCAGCATCCTTCTCAGGATTCAGAGTGTCATCGGCAACTTCAGGAGCCACTTCTTCAAAGACCTGATCAGGATCTACTGCGTCATCAGCAGCTTCTTCATCACCCTCCTCTGAGGAAGAACTCTCCTCTTCATCTTCATTAAACTCTGGGACTTCTACAATGGCAGAGGTAGTAGCTTCATCAATATAATCACCAAAGTCGCAGCCATCCAGTGACGCGATCATCTCACGGTCTTCTTCTTCACGAAGAGTTCTTGGAGTAGTAGGAAGCTGAGTAGTATGTGCTGCCAGAGGAGGAGATTGCAAAGCTGCCTGCTCTGTTTCTGTGACAGCTTGCTTGGGCTCTACAGCCTCATTTCTTTGACCAGCTTCTGCTCTGGTCTCTATAACGTCAATTCTCTGCTCTGGATTAAGAGTTTCCTGAGCAGGTGTGGGTGATGCCATTGTTACTCCTACAACCGCACTAGCCACGGCTGAGGACAGAATAGGCCTTACAGGAATCATCATTTTCTTTCTTCTATGGGCCAGCTTCTTTCTATGAAGAGGTCTCTCAGGACTCTCCACATCCATAATCTCTTCTCGTCTCCGGAGAGAAGTAGGAGTTGTTGCTTCTGGTTGAGCTGATTCAACCAATTGTCGAGATTGTGATCTGGTGGTAACTCTCTCTGAAGAGTGTTCCAAGATCAGCTTCTTCTTAGTAGCAGGGGAGGAAGGTGGTTCCCTCATTCTTTTCTTCTCCTTGGCTGGAGACTTAACAACTTTCAGAGAAATCCTCAATAGTGGATTAATCTCCTCAGGGAAGTCTGCTTCTCTTGAAGCTTCCAAAGGGATATTTGCTGGTTCGAACTCTTCATCGTTGTTTGGAGCTATTGTATCAGTGGCTTTTCTCTTCAGACGTGTCCCTGTTGCAAAGCTATCAACAAGGCTAAAGTTTTCAGCAAATGTATTTGCTGATATGTAAAAAACTGAGTATATAGATAACATCATTGGGCCTTGATTATTTCTTGAAGGCATCGAGAACATAGCCCTTGTGTCTCGAGCATTGTAATAGGCCCATGCTCTGGCACCATCAATCAAATGACCTTTTCCTTGCAGACAAGTTATGGCATTGCCTACATGGAACTGGTCGTAACCGAATTGGCAGGCAAAGCGGCTTGGTAGATACGTTCTAGATAACATTCTTCTTCAAATCTACATACTAAGTGAGATGGCCTGATTGTTCTCAGCCATTCAAAAACTGATCGACCTAGTGGTTGTCTTCCAAAGTCAACTAAATTGTAGACATATTCTCATATCCGACTGGAGGAGAGTGCAGAAGAAGTTCCATCCCTTCCCAAGGTTTAACGCACGTTTGCAATCCCTCAGACTTGTGTATATCCATTTGCTCTGGGAGAATCTTCGTAGAAAGCTGCCGCCAACTGCTCCCATGGCGGGGTGCATCAATGACGGATGGTGTAAGAGTAACCATCTGAATAAATAAGTGTAAGGTAATTCCAGTCTGGGGAAGCTATCTTTATCTTTCTTATACTTCAGCATGGAGTCTACATACAGACGGAGACCTGCGTTTATTTTACAAGTCATCGCCGATAGCAAATCTACCCGGTAGCCGAAGACTAACCGGACTGCAGCAAAAAGGACGCCGCGATGGAAGCGGTCTACAGCACTTGCTCCGGGTACAACGAATCGACGAAGCCAGTAGGTCAAAAATCCTGCTAGCTGGGCTTCTTTAGACATGGACCTATAGCCCATTCTTATGAAGCTTTCAACAGTATCTCCAGCCTTAAGTGGAGGGTATTGATGTTCATCAGTGACTTTGATATCCATTTTCTTGGTTTCTTCCATCAAACCCATCACCTCACTATGGCTGAAGCAGTGGAAGAAAGTCGGGTTGCAGGTGTCGTGTTCCTTAGCCTTTTTTACGATTAAGGAAGAGATAGGTCAACCACTTGGATGAGTAGCAAGTGCCAGAAGAACCACTCTTATAAAATATGGAGCATATGTTGTAGTGGCATAGAAGTTCATCAAAAAAGGCCACCATCTCTGCATTCTCGCGACGTAGTCTATCTAACGTCGTTGGTCAGAACATATTCCTCATAAGGAAAGTCTCCTGTTGGTAGGCATGAGATATATTTCATCTCATGAAGGGCCAATCCAATTTCCCCGAAGGGTGTCATGAATGTCCCTGTCCTGTAATTGTACCTCTCTGCCAAGGCCAGAAACAGATGAGGATTTGGAAGGAATTATACGGTAGCATATACCGCATCATACAGATCAATCTCTTTCAGCTTGACTTCAAACTGGGTCAATATCCAGTTAGTTATGCAACTCCATCTTTTGATGTCTGGATTCACCAGACCTGTCAGCCGGATATCCTGATCCGGGTATCTACCCTCGGCCTTCGCATATTCATTTGCGAATATTGGAACTCTAACTGGGAGCATTAGAGAAGAATTCTCCGGCGGAATGCAACCGGGCTTCAATCCTCTAAGTACAATGCTGTAAGTCGCAGAGGTGCTATAGAACATGTCTCTGCTATTTGGGCCCTTTTTGGCACAAATCCTCCCCGTTCTTGCTTGTTGAAGGGGAGTAATGTCCCATTCCATCTTCCTGGGATGGCTTGCATGGGCATATCGGGATAAAGGGAGACATCTAGCAATGTCTGGCAACAAAATTAATTTCTCCTTCTGTTGGAAAACTCTTTGTTCAATACGAAGTCTTGGCTGAGAACTTCTATCAATAGCTTCGCCAAAAAGAAACATGGGTTTCTTGTGAGTAACGGCATCAGCAGACTGCAAGAGTTGCCCGTTCATCAGACTCAGCAAAGTCTCATTATCCTGTGCTGTCAGTATGGCCTGACGGGAGGATGGCAAAGCATAATGCGGGAAATGCACATGTGACAAGTCTTCCTTGTATTCTGACTCAGAAAGAGTTCCCACAAAATGTTCATAATCAGGATCTTCTCTGGTCTCAACTGCATCAAAACAGATAAAGATCAATACAAGTCAATTCAAAAGACTCTGTTTTTAGAACGTCAGATTGCGCAATCCTCAGATTGCGCTGGCATAGCTTGCGCAAACATCAGATTGCGTTGGCTCATATCATGCAAACATCAAGTTGCGCATCTCATCAGGGTGCGCAAAGCAACAGTTTGTGCAGACTTTCCTGCGCAAATCAGCCGATTGCGCTGACTTCCTGCCAGCGCAATTCAACAGATTATGCAGGAAAGCAGCCTTCATAAAAATGAAGACTGATGAGTTATGCAACCGAAACCCTAAAAAGGGTGGCGCAGTATGAACTCATCTCTTTTTAGAGATGAGTTTCGAAGATCAAAGAAGTCGAATCACCCTAAAAAGGGTTTTCGATCGGTCAAACAACCTCTCAGAGCGGGGTGCGCGGTCTCGTGGCGAGAAGCACGCGGCGCAGTTCGAGAAGACTCGGCGGGGGCCTTGCCCTTGTCGGCGGCGGTGTTGGAGCGTCGAGGAGCCATTGGTCGTCGGAGAGGAAGGCTAAAAACGAAGAGCTCGAAGTTTTTCTCTCTCAAAGCAAAGAACGAAAGCAAGTAAAGAATATTTCTAAGTTTGAAGAGACTATTTATAGTTTTCGAAAGATGAAACGGCTGCCTTAGATTGCGCCTGAAATTTTGGGGCTAATCCCTTCGATTGCGCAGACAGCTCACCATCGTGCGCAACTTGATTTGAATTTCAAAATTCAAAGTATTTCGAAACTTTGAATAAAATCAACTTTTGAAAACTTTGAAGGGGGTCTTGTAGGTCCTAAAAAATCAAGTTGCATCAATCAACAAAGTCAAAGAATCAAGATATACATCATTCAAGTGAACTGCGCAGACAACAGATTGCGCAGTCATCCAATTGCGCAGACCAGATTGCGCACGCACCCGATTGCGCAAGCTGACGTGGCAGAGTCATCATTACCTGACAACCAAATCAGATCTCTGACAGCTGACAGGCGCAAAAGACGAGGAAACCGTTCGTTTCTCTGTGCAGCACAGTGCTCGAGGACAGCTGTCCAGTCTTGGGCGCAATCCATTTCCTGTGCAGTCCATCTATGCGCAATCCATCTCATGCGCAACCCAGTTCATGCGCAACCCAGTTCATGCGCAGTCTGATGCTTGCGCACTCCATCAAAGTAACTGACAAATGTACACGTGGCCTTCATGCCATCAATTACTCAGTACGTGGTAACTACCTATGCACGACCATGCGCGTTTCAATCAGAAGATGCCAAGTGTCCAAGACAGGTGGCCCATGATCAAGTAACTGCCTGTGCAGTCCAGCCTCTGTGCAATCCAAGCTCTGCGTAATCCATCTTGCGCAATTCCAGAATAACTGAAAGTTAGTTATTTCCAGAACTCTATAAATAGAGTTTCAAGTCTTCATTTCAAAGGGATCAGAGATATATCAGATCACACACAGAGAGATTATTCTCTTCAGAGAGTTCAGAAGTTCTTGCTAAAGTGCTGCTGCATTCTTCAGAGGCTTTTGCCTTCAGTTCATCAGAGGCTTTCTGCTTCAATTCATCAGAGACTATCGTCTTCAGCTTCAAAGGTTATCATCTTCAAAGTTTACATCGTCCAAGGGATAAAGCAATCGTCATCTAGATTGGATTCCTATAGTTGTACTTTCCCAGAATTCAAATTGTAATCTTCTTTTACAAAAGTTTGTATAAACAACTTTTTGTTTTTGCAAACACGGTGGTTTCTCGATTTACAGTGACGCTTCTGGCCGGGGTCTGGGTTGTGTACTTCAGCAGCACGGGAAGGTGATTGCCTATGCATCTAGGCAGTTACGTCCTTATGAGAAGAACTACCCGACTCACGATCTGGAGTTAGCCGCTGTCATCTTTGTCCTAAAATTGTGTAAGCACTATCTGTACAGAGAGCGGGTTGAGATCTTTACTGATCACAAGAGCTTGAAGTACGTGTTCACTCAGAAGGAGCTGAACATGCGGCAGAGACGTTAGCTTGAGCTGATGAAGGATTTCGACATCGCCTTGGAGTACCATCCAGGGAAGGCCAACGTAGTTGCAGATGCCTTGAGCAGGTATCCAGTGGCTATGTATCTGACAAGAGACCATCATCTTTTGGCTGACCTAGACAGTTTGGGAATCGAGGTGATTATTCCGGGCATGGAGGTACAGATGTGGGATTTACAGATTCAGTCTGAGTTGATGGACAGAGTCAGATCAGCACAGTATGATGATGTTGCCCTGAGGTACATCAGGGAGCAGGTACAGGCAGGGCTGCTTGATGATTTCTCTATTACCGAAGATGGGTCGCTGCGGCACGGTGCTAGACTGTGCATTCCGAGTGGGGAGCTTCGGGAGGTTCTTTAGGAGGCTCATCGCTCTCAGTACTCTATGCATCCTGGTGCCAACAAGATATACAGAGATCTGAGAGAGCACGTTTGGTGGTACGGCATGAAGCGCGAGGTAGCTCAGTTCGTATCTCGCTGCTTGGTTTGTCAGCAGGTGAAGGCCGAGAGGCAGAGGCTTGGTGGGTTGCTACAGCCACTACCCATTCCAGAGTGGAAGTGGGAGCACATCACCATGGACTTTGTGTCCGAACTTCCACGATCTCCAGGAGGAAAAGACGCGATTTGGGTCATAGTTGATAGATTGACCAAATCGGCCCACTTTTTGCCTTTTAAGGTAGGATTGTCTACGGAGAGGTTGGCAGAGCTGTATGTTCGTCAGATCGTGCGATTACATGGGGTTTCTGTGAGCATAGTTTCAGATCGGGATAGCCGTTTCACTTCCCACTTCTGGAGGAGTTTGCAGGCTAGCTTGGGCACCTCGCTCAAGTTTAGTACCGCTTATCACCCCCAGACAGACGGGCAGTCGGAGAGGACTATCCAGACCTTGGAGGATATGCTTCGCACGTGTTGCTAGATTTCGGGGGTTCTTGGGAGGATCATCTTCACCTGGTAGAGTTTGCTTACAACAACAGCTATCAGGCCAGTATAGAGATGTCGCCATTCGAGGCTCTATACGGACGGAGATGTCGTACTCCCTTGACATGGGACGATGTTGGCGAGAGAGTGCTGCTTGGACCGGAGATGGTGGTGGATGCAGCTGAGAAGGTCAGGCTGATTAGAGACAGACTTTGGGTGGCTCAGGATAGGCAGCGGCATTGGGCCGATAGCCACCGGAGACCGTTAGAGTTCGAGGTTAGTTTCAGTTCCTGTTATGATTGTTTATCATTTGTCTGTCCTGTGTTCTGAGTTTGTTTTATGTCTAGGCTGGTGCTTTGGTGTTCCTGAAGATTTCTCCGACACGGGACACGATTCGCTTTGGCGGAGGCGGGAAGCTTAGTCCGTGCTACATCGGACCTTTCACCATCCTTGAGAGGGTCGGTGTAGTGGCTTACCGGCTAGACTTGTCGCCTACGCTAGAGGGGGTACACAACGTGTTCCATGTGTCGCAGCTGAGACGGTACGTGGCAGATCCCAGCCATGTATTGGACCATTCAGCGATCGAGGTGGGCCTACTCTTCACTATCCAAAGCAGCCAGTGGAGATTCTGGATCGTAGGAGAAGGTGCTCCGAAACCAGGTCATACCCTTGGTTCGCGTTGCATGGAGGCATCACTCTCCAGGTGAGTCTACCTGGAAGAGAGAGGACGACATGCGGGAGCGTTTCCCTTATCTCTTCGAGCCCTGAGGTATAATTTTGTTCTGTATGTGATTCAGTGTATGTTGTTTTAATTTTGAGGACAAATTTTTTTAAGGTGGATAGATTTGTCACCCCCAGTTTTCATGAACAGGGGTACTTTGGTAATTTTCTACTTTAAAATTATTTTGGAATATTTATTTATTGTATTATTTTTGGGTTGTTTGAGTCGGTTCGAATTTCAACTCATTCCGACTTGTATTGGGGACCCGGGGTAGTGTTGACCCTAGTGGGCCCACACACAGTTAGCCATGGCCCACATGTTAGTATTTTAGTTAGTGACTAGGCTCATTATTTTGGTTAGATTTAATTTGGATTAGTGTTATTGGATTGACCAAACTACCCCGACTTAAACCCCTTTCCATGTTTTAACCAATAGATTAGTGTAGGGGCTTTTTGGGCTTTTTCTAATAAGACAAAACTATGTCATGGCCCACATCTAGTGGATAGGGCCCCTCCACTCATCATTATCCATCATTTCATTCTCTCTCTTGTTCTTCTCCAAATTGATTTGAGAGCTTTCCCTAATCAATTATCACCAAATCCTTCTATTTCTTCACCAAATCTTCTTCCTTCCTTCTCCATTCAACCCAAGGAAGGTGCTCCCAAGTTTGAGAGGATTCGGAGCTTATTCGTGTGTTTTCGGATTCCTACGTGTCGGTGGCGTTTCGGATCGATTCGAGTCACCGGGAGGTATAAATCCCTTCTTCTTCTCATTCTTTTCATGCATTAGGATGGTATTAACCCATAGGAATGACCCCCTTGGTTTTGTGTCCATTTGAGTCCATTTCGTGTCTATTTGACACTTGTAGAGGTGTCCAATGAGTAGGATCGGTCCTAATGGGGAAAACCCTATGTGACACTTGTGGAATTATTTGTATATTGATTTTGTGTTGTTTCTAATATGTATTCCAGATTTTACTATGTTTTAGAATATGTTTTTCCTATGTATCTTAATGTATCATATTCCTAATACCAATATGTGTATATATGGTTATATATGTATCATTCTCTCTCTCTCTCTCTCTCTCTCTCTCTCTCTCTTATATATATAATATATATATATATATATATATATATATATATGGTGGATTATATATATACGGATATATATATATATTATATATATATATATATAATATATATAATATTGGTTGTGTTGGTGTGTGACATTGTGTTGGATGGGGGCACACAGGTTCGGCCAAGGGAGTGTGTGTGTTTGTGTTGGTTAAGTTGTATGTATGTGTGGTGTTTGAGGATTGGTGTGAGAGGTTGTGAGAGTGGGGAAAATTGTGATATGTGTGAGATGGAGAGATGAGATTTGGAGTGTTAGAGAGGGGGGGACACCCAAATCAGTCCCTACTTGAACCCCCAAACAGTCCACTTATTAGCCAAGTGGCTGTCCTCAAAAATCAGTCCATAACACACCCTATATAGCTGCCCATTTAGCCCCTTGGCTGTCCCCTTGGACTGTCCAAGGACAGCCCCAACAGTCCCCTCAAAACCCTTCAATACAATCCAGTTTTCCCCCTACTTGGACTGTCCAACACTGTCCCCAAACAACCCTCATTTGCTGTCCAGTTTTGCCATTAAATAGCTGTCCCCACAAGCCTAAATGGTTGTCCCTTAGTTCCTGGAAACCAGTCCAGTTTGGCCCATGGTGGCTGTCCCTTTGGCCACTAAATCATGCCCCTTGATACAACCCTCACACCACTATTCAAGCCCCTTAAACCCCCTTAGCAGCCCCACTAAATCAGTCTAAACCAGTCCCCACAGGACACACATTTAAGTCCTATACTTAGCCTATGTATTGGCCCTTTGACAACCCAAACTTGCCCCTACATTCCAGTCCAATGGACAACCCTATAAGCCTAAGTGTGTGTGTGAGTGTGAGCCATTAGGAAGTCCCATTTCCAGCCACCAAGCATCCCAATATCAGTCCTCATTTCCCCTAAATTCAGTCCACAAATTTGCCTGTGTGTGTGTGTGTGTATTTGTGAGGTTTTGTGAGTTAGTATGTGAGCCTACATATATTTTGTGAGTGCCTATAGGATAGGCTATATCTAAACCAATAAGAAACCTATAGAGAAGCCTATATGAGTGTATTATGTGAGAGTGAGTGGTGTGGATGAGTGCTAGAGTGTTGAGAGGGAAATTCATGATATGGGTAAGGTAGGTAATAATGTAAAACCTACACATGTCCTAACATAGGCTAGATACCTAGGATACCCATAATTCTTGGTAGGTAAACCTTAGATAGGATAGTATCTAGATATCATGAGGAGCCTAGGCTAGTATCTTGGATATTAGCGGGGTTTCCTTGGTATTGGGCAAGGTATCGAAATTTACCTTGGTAAGGTAATGCTAGTTTTGCCTAGGAGTAGGGTATTTGAGTTTGGAGTCTAAGATAGAGTTAGAACTTGATTCCCTTGGTTGGTAATGATCAAATATAGTGCTCCTAGACTAGTTTTGACGTCGGTTGACCATTTTGACCAAAAGTCAACAAAAGTCAACCGAGAGTTAAACTTAGTCTTTAAGCGACTAGATTTGACCGAAACCAAACCAGAGTTGACCAGTTGACTGAAAGTCAACAGTTGGTCAACATTAGACTAGTTTGACCTAGGGTTGACCTAGAGTTGACCAGAGTTGATTTTTTGACAAAAAAGTCAACTGTAAGTCAACCTTTGACCTAGTTTGACTTGGATTGACTCCCAGTGACCTAGTTTGACCTAGTATGACCTAGTATGACCCAGTTTGACCTAGATTGACCCAGTTTGACCTAGATTGACCTAGTATTGACTTAGACTTGCATTCATGGCTTATATTAGTTTCCTTTTTCAGTATTAAGCCCTGTTTGACTTATAGTATCTTATTTTAGGTCTGTGATTACTTTGAGCGTTTGTTCACCCTATCAGCTCAGGACTACAGGCGAGTACATTCACTGATAGTTTTTATTGTCTTGATATCTACTATATCCGATTCAGTTGTAGTGTTTACATGATTTCCGACACGACGGTTCACGGACTAGTATACGTCGGATCCTGTCATGAGATGTTATTCCTGGACTTTCTTGGTATATGGGTATGTGATATTTCTGTGTTTCTGTACTTGTATAGACATTGATTTGGGAGCGGACTGGCCCCCTGCTCTCGAACCCTGTGTCATGACGTGCCATATCCGGATCCGTGATACTACTCGGGGATGGAGGAATTATTAGGGATTATGTGATCAAAGCCTCCTGTAACTATATTGATAGTGCCACCCTCACCTCACGTAGGGTGTAGCAGATACCCCATTGCCAGTTATCCTAGTTGGACGGCATGACTCTCCGTTGAGGACACCGCGGATTGCCGGACCAAGTGGATAACTTTCTCTTGCTTCCCTAGCCGATCACATATCGCTCTAATAGTTCAAATCACCTTTTATATTTATTAGCGTACCTTATATTTCCAGTTCAGCTTTACTTTCTGTACTTCTCACCATGATATGATTTCCATTACTCACATGCTCTACCTGCCTTTATACTGTACCATGATTTGAGACTAAGTTCTGTTTGGAAGAAGGGTTACAACCCCGGTTCTTGTTTGGTTCAAGGGTTGTAACTCGGCTTTCAAATGGTTCCCAAGTCGCCGATATCTTTGTCTTGTATTTCATTATTACTGTCTCTTATAGTATTTGTCAATTCATATGGAACTGCTGTTGGTGTTTGTACTTGCTCATTTTCTGACAGGATACCGTTGATATTACAGATGACTCTGAGACTGATTGCCCGACCTACTATGGGGTTGAGTCTGACGGAGTAGACTTAGACTATGGCTTATTGGTAGAGCCACTAGACTTTGCTCACCCTGAGTAGTTTAGTTAGTTAGGTTTGCCTAGCCTGCGAGCCAGCTAGCACTTTCAGATTTGTAGTATTATATATATTTTTTGAGACTCTGGATGTTTTGTGTATAGCACTGACTTGTGGATTTTGGACTTATTTTCCTGCTTTATCTATCATATTTACTTTTCATGCTATCTACCTTAGTTTTGATATATGTGATTGAGACTGTATTGCTATGTCACCTCCATTCAGAGTGTATATACTGTACAGGTACATTTATCTGTTTTAGTCGTAGTATTTACAGACCCTATATATAGCGTTCTACCGCCGATTCTGCGGCGTAGGCTGGACGTAACCACGTGCTCGTGCCCCTCTTCAGGGTGCGGGTCGTGACACAAATATAAATGATATTTACATAGAAAATTATGTCGAAAAAAAACTACGGAGCGATTAAAGTCCAACCCAAAAAAGTTTCACTAACGAATAAAGGAAGTAACCAAGTACTTTCTAGCTACTCTATTGATCTAAATTGGGTCTCCACAACTACTACTCAAAATAAGAAAATGATTACAATAAAAAAATAGGATTTACCTAAACTGAGAACTCGAGGAATGAACCAATGTGGAATTCCGCGAACGATTCTCATCGAATCAAACCAAGAACTCTTCCAAGTCTTTCTCCTTCCTTGAAAGTTGAATCCTTTAAGAAAACTCATCTGAATAATTAATCGTAAGGGTGCGGCTATACGCACCCCATGACTTACTTAGCACACCCCAAGTGAGTACACCACATTTTAATTGATTAAAATTAGCAAATGCTAAGTACACCCACCAAATGACCAAAATATCATTTTCTATTCTAACCTAAAACATATCTATAATTCCTAAGCACACTCCAAATCATTCTAACATCTCTACTCCTCTCTCTCCTCTCCTCTCTCTCTCTCCAACCGACCGGCCCTCTCTCCTCTCCGATCCCCTCTGCTTCGTGCGACCAACGAGAGTCGCCCCCGTTCAACCCACGACAGTCGGCCACCACTATAGACAGACCATCCCAAGACCAAACCCAAGACCAATTCCAATATCACTGCTAGAGTTTTTCGCTTATGATCACTGGTAGGGTTTTTCGAATCCCTTCAATTCGTGTGAAAACGAAAAAAATGGAAAAAAAATTAGGTTTTCAGGTTTTGTTCGACCATGATTTGTCGAGCACTTGGACTGGAGTTCGACCCACGACAGTCGAACTTCTTTGCGAAGGTTCGAACAAAGACGGTCGAACAAAAAATTAAATAAAAAACACAATGTTCGACCACAACTAGTCGGACAAAGCTCTATTGTTCGACCATTACACGTCGAACTGCCCTATATATGTTCGACCTTCCTCGATCGAACATGTTTTGTTCAGTTCGACCAGTCGAACAGAACATGTAATGTTCGGCAGTCACAGGTCGAGCATGTGGTTATCTGTTCAACTTGTACAGGTCGAACAGATCACGGATTTCGAAAAAAATTCTCTGAATAAAATCGATTCACAAAGTTACAAAATAAAAAATTGGATAAAATAGGAACGTAGATTGGAACTTTGATGTTTCCTTTGTCCCTCTATTATGCTTTCTTCACAACTTCAAACTAAAAGGAATTTAGGGTTTTTGGGTTGGAGAAGAAGGTGGGGTGTACTAAGTAGAGGAAGAAGCTTGATGAAGACTAGAGGAAAGAATAATGTTATTGGGGGTGTGCTAAGTAGACAGAGGGATATTTTTGTCTTTGAACATTAATATATTTTATAACTTAAGTCATTTGAGATGTACTTAGAAATGCTTGGGGTGTCAATAGCCGGACCCTAATTAATCTCAGCCATCAGACCTTCAAAAATCAGATTATGGTTTAACCTTCATCACTAATCTTAAACAAATCATGTTTGTTGGATATCATCGAAGGCCCAAAAGCAACATGCTTTTTGCTCAGCCCCAATTCGACAGTATACTACGAGTATACCAGCGTTATATTGTGAGAACAAAAATTCTATACTAAAAGTTGCTGGAAACTTCTAGTATAGTGGCATTACAGTGCAAGTAAATTGGCAGTGTATTACTGTGAAAACATTTATTAGTGATGGATAGCTCTTCCCATAAATTATCCCTATATTATTAAGCAGATATATGTGGCGACTTCTTTTCGATTTCTCCTATCAATTCTCCGTCACATCCGAAGTCAACTTTTGCCCATAAATATTACCATCACACAACTTTTGCCCAGAGAAATGAAGATAGTTTTTGTAAAATATAGGAGGGAGGAAGAAAGAGATAATTTTTCCTTAAAAAATTGTTCCGGATAGAAGAAGAACTGAATGTATAGCAATGATCCAACCAACAGATACATGCCCCTTTAATAAGAATTAAAGACGAACCAGTAATGTGCACGTTCAAATGCACGTGAAAAAAATATTAAAAATAATTATATTAAATTATTATAAAAAAATATCAAACTTAGGATTTGAATTCAAGTAATCGAGAAAACTACCTCCTATCTTAACCACTCGAATTAGACTATTTAATTATAAATAAATCATATTAGATAGTTAAATACTTAATTTTTTAAAAATAATTAGTAAAATATTTAGGTAATTAATTAATTATTTATTATTTTTTCTTAATTTACTTAAATGGTTGATGATATTCATACGATTTAGACGGCTCAATTTTGAAGCCTCATTATATAATAGAAGATATTGAGAGGTAATAAGTTTTACCATTGGGATATTACCACGTAATAAAGGAAGAAGATTCTTTGCAACGGTCATAAGAAAAAAAAAAAAGAATAATGAAGTGCAAATTTTTTCTTTCGGGTCTCAATCCGTTAGAAGAATTTGGATCTACGTTCAGAACGGCACCCATAGTATAGATGTAGGCAACTGGGTCGGGCAGCAACGTGCACGTGTAGCCCACAGACAATTGTGAATTGAGCAAGGGTGAGAAAAGTATTGTACGGAATAGAGTGGTTTTATTTATTTTCCAATGTGAGACTAAAAGAGAGAGCGAACAACGTTTTTTTTTTCAATCAAAGTATTCAACATGCTTGGCATTAAGCAAAGTTGTACTTACTCTCGTGCAGTTTTGTATGCAAATGAAGTTGGAAATACCTTGAACTCTATTTAGACTCAGAAGATATTGATTGGTGAGTTATTCACTAATATTGCAGAAGTTAAGTGGTCTCTCATAAGCTGGGGTGCTTCTTCTTCTCTTTTTTTTTTTAAAACTAATTACTGGCATTCCAGTACCATGACACTGGAGTCAAGATGTACATAAACTTACTACCATATATATAAAAGGCTAATTCTAAGGACATATTTAATTGAGACTAGTCCTTACTAGAAAACAGTCCATGAAAGTGAAACTTTTACTGAGGACAGTCTGAATTTACTTTAGACTAGCTCACCCCCAAAAGAATTATGATTTCTCTAAAGGCAGATGCCGGCGGGAACGCGGGGCAACGGACGTCGGCGTTGTGGGGGCAAGGGGGCGCAGTCGAGCTTTGGAAGGGGAAGGGAGGAGGAGGAGGAGAAGGCAGAGGAGGAGGCGGAGGAGGAGAAGGAGAAAGAGGAGGAGGAGGGCGAATGTTGCTCCTTTGGACTGTCGGAGGCGAAGGCTGCTGCCACTGTCTTCTTCTCTTCGCCCTCGCATAGGACTGCCAACTTTGTTTGCAGGTCTATCTAATTTTCTGTTTTGACAGGACTGCAACAAAGTTGGAAGTCCTACTTTATGCTAGGACTGCCAACACATAAAGTATGACTGCCAACTTTGTTAGTCCTACTTGCTGTAAAGACTGCCAACAAGTTTGACAGTCCTGAAAAAATTTGGGGGAGAACGGAGGAGGAGAAGGCGGAGGAGGAGGACGAGGGGGGGAGGGGGAGGAGGAGGAGGAACCCTAACCCTAACCTTGAAAAAAAATTGGGCTAGCCTCAAGCAAAAATTTGGATGACAAACTTATAAATTTTTGGGAGAAGTTGGGTTAACCCCAAGTAATGTGAGGTGCCCTTACAATTAGCCATAAAAGGTAAAGTTGTGGGCAGGGAGTCAAAAAAAAATTATATTACAATATAATTAATCCGGTAAAATATATGGTACAATATTTAGGTTTAAATGGCAATTATTTGTGTGATAATCAACTTTCAACAACCACACAGTTGAAAAAAAAAAATATTTCAACAATCATCTTTTTTTTCCTACTTTCAACAACCATTCAAAACAATTGAACTCATTTTCTCTCCACTTCTATTTCGACCAATCAAATAACATTTTGAAACTCAAAATTTATGCGTATTCAGTATTTTTCGCGTTCGCAAATTCCTTTTTTTTTAAGAGAAAAAGGAAATTCCTACGTGCAACCAAACTGCAACCCTAAGAAGTTACTCAATATTTCTTTTCCTTTTTTGAATAAACTCAATATTTCTTTTATGAGCATAATGGCAGTCATCTACAGATTAAATTATCGCCGGTAGGCCAAAATAAAAAAAAAGTACAGATTAAATTATCTCTACTAATGTACAACACCAAGACTAACTTCGTTCATTCTGAAAATTCACGCAACGCCCACATGACTAACCGGGATTAATTGTTGGCTAATGAATATATGCTAATTAACAACTTCTCTCAACTTAATTGAAAAAGACGTCGAGGACCTATCCATATAAGCTATGAAACACGTACATAGAATCGAAACAATTCGATGTACCGATGGACAATAAATATGAAATTGGGGTTGATCAAGAATGTAATTAACTCACATGGTAGATCAAGCTAATTATAGAGCAATGCTAGAATTACAATTAAAAGTTCTACAACTTTTTTAGTCTTACAACCGTCTAGATTGTAGTTGTTAATCATAATATTTTGATAGTTATATGATGTTACTTCGGAGAGTAAATATGCTATTCCAAAATGAATGTCCCAATTACGTTCCCTTTTCTATACATATAACTTTTTGTATCCATAATTATTTAATTTTTTAAGTAAAAAATAAATAAAAATTGTATTGTAGGAGAGAGAACGTTATTGGAACACTCACCATACCTGCTTCCTCTCTAATGAGCATCCAACGTGTCTTAATTGTTCATTAACATAGTGTTGCGACTCTAGTTAATAAACTTAAACTTACTGCTCGCTTTACGCAGAGCAGCAACTAAGACCAAGCTAAACATGTTATTATTGTTAGAATTTTCTTCAAAAACTTTGGATTAAAATCTGCAAGAAAATAAATTAAATTAAAATTACCGGCCTCCGGGGAAGTCGCGCATGAAGCACTGCCCTAAGAGATAGTCCAGGTCTATGTGTAGACTGGATCCGAACACTCCTAGTGGTAAAATTTCCGCTTCACCGGAATCTCTTTGCCGCACACAACGTAGAGAGAGCGACCCCGACTTAGCTCTGCCCAGAGCAACAACGAAGCAACAGAAATTCGAGAGCGACAAGAATTTGAGAGAGTTTCTGTAGAGGAGATTGTTTTTTGTGTGTCTAAAGGTGGAGAATGGAGCTCAATATATAGGCAACTCTATATCCAAAAAAAAAATGAATGATGTTTAATGAGAAATCATTGATATTGAAAGCTATTAAAAAAATTAAAGGGAGAATGAGCCGTTGGACATATGCCAACGTAAGAAGAAACTTGATTTTTTTCTTTATTATTGTACAGCTATACAACAATCCCTCCCCAAAAATCAAGTTCCGAGTAAGGAAAGAAAAAGAGTAGAAAAGATCTGGACAGGTTTATACTATGTATAAATGAGATGGACTACAGCGTTGAATCTCACGTAGTGACTATTGTCTTTGTCTGAATAAGAGCTTGATGGACTACGCCTTGAATCAGTCTTCTTGAACCAGATTCAGAAAATAGCACACATAGTACGCTAGAGGTACTTGGGTCTATCGGGGGCGCGTTAGATTGGCCATGCGCACTTTTACACATTCATGAGAGTTGTCTAGGATCGCCCTGTCCTATAGTCGCGGCCCTCACGACCTCTCATATATGTAAGTCCTTAAGGGTTGGTGATGGAATCAACCATGCATATTATGCTTGGACTTATTAAGAGTTTAAACTCACCCTATCCATATCACAAAAGGAACACTGTCACCATAGGGATGGGGTATGAATGTACACATGTACAGCCTCTTGGACTTTTATTTTAAAGAGAATTTAATCTCATGTCAGTGTTCCATAATAGTCACCTAGTCCAGCTTGTTTCTACCCATTGAACCGGCTTCTTGGGATCTCCAGTCAGACTCGGTTGGGTTGCCACTGCTGGTGACTATACTATGGGCTTAATCCCATCCCCGGAACATTACCATAGGGATGGGGTATGAATGTACACATGTACAGCCTCCTGGGCTTTTATTTTAAAGAGAATTTAATCTCATGTCAGTGTTCCATAATAGTCACCTAGTCCAGCTTGTTTCTACCCATTGAACCGGCTTCTTGGGATCTCCAGTCAGACTCAGTTGGGTTGCCACTGCTGGTGACTATACTATGGGCTTAACCCCAACCCCTTCGATGATTCTAGGATCAATGTCCTAGACAGATCCTTCGTCAAGTGGTCTGCAAGGTTCTTTTCTGACTTTATATAGTCAAGAACCACATATTTGTCCAATAGGCTCTTTATTGACTTGAAACGCAGCTGCAGGTGCTTGTTCATCTTAGCATTCACAGAATCATGCTTTAGTAGTTCTATAACAGATTTATTATCACAGTTTATAGAGATTGCAGGAATAGGATGAACATAAACAGGTATATGCATAATAAGATTTCTGAGCCATTCGGCTTCTGTACATGTAGTATCCAAAGCTATCATTTCAGATTCCATTGTACTTCTGACTATGATAGTTTATTTACATGATCCCCAGGAGATTGCAGCTCCTGCTAGGATAAAAACATATCCAGTTGTGGATTTACATCATGTGAATCAGTTACCCAATTTGCATCGGAGTAACCTTCTATGATATCAGGGTGTCTAGTATAATGAATTTTATAATCTAGAGTACCCTTAAGATATCTAAATACTCTGTCTAATGCAGTCCAATGAGATTGGTTTGGGTTACTAGTGTATCTGCTTAGTCTCCCAATATCAAATGCAATATCAGGTCTGGTCCTATTAGTTATGTACATGAGGGACCCAATCATTTGAGAATATCTATGTTGTTCTATAGGAGATCCTTCATTCTTCTTGAGAACAATATTACTATCATAAGGAGTAAGGGCAGGTTTCTTGTCAAAATACTCAAACTTTTTTAGCATTTTCTCAATTGAATGTGCTAAGGATAGAGTATATCCCTCATTGCATTTGGACACTTGCATTCCTAGAATCAGGTTTACCTCACCTAGGTCTTTCATATCAAACTGGTTAGATAAATAATTTTTAGTATTATTTCAATTCCAGTGAAGATCCTAAGATAAGCATATCATCAACATACAAGCATAAGATAACACAGCTTTTATTTGTATATATTTTTGGAATACAAACACTTGTCATATTCATTTGGCACAAACCAAATTCTATAATGACTTTATCAAATTTGTTGTGCCATTGTTTGGGAGCTTGCTTTAGGGCATAAAGAGATTTTACTAATCTGCAAACCTTCTTTTCTTGATCTTTAGCAATACAACCTTTAGGTTGCTCCATATATATCTCTTCTTCTAAATCTTCATTTAGAAATGTTGTCTTTACATCCATTTGATGGATCAGCATACCATGAATGAATGCTAAAGCTAGAAGGGTTCTAATAGAAGATATTCTAGCTATAAGAGAGTATGTATCAAAATAATCTAATCCTTTCTTCTGGGTAAATCCTTTGGCCACTAATCTAGCCTTATATTTTCTATGGTACCATCGGCTCTAAGTTTCTTCTTAAAGACCCACTTACACCCTATTGGTTTGCTGCCTAAAGGAAGGTCTGCTAAAAACTAAGTATTGTTCTCCTGATGGAGTTGTACTCAGTGTAATAGCTTCTTTCCAGAAAGG
>JANAVB010014796.1:15114375-15358105 GCA_029216955.1 Iris pallida | reverse complement strand
GCTCTCCTCTATAATATATATATATATATATATATATATATATATTATTATATATATATATATGGTGGATTATATATATGGTTATATATGGTTGTGTTGGTGTGTGACATTGTGTTGGATGGGGCACACAGGTTCGGCCAAGGGAGTGTGTGTGTTTGTGTTGGTTAAGTTGTATGTATGTGTGGTGTTTGAGGATTGGTGTGAGAGGTTGTGAGAGTGGGGAAAATTGTGATATGTGTGAGATGGAGAGATGAGATTTGGAGTGTTAGAGGGAGAAACACCCAAATCAGTCCCTACTTGAACCCCCAAACAGTCCACTTATTAGCCAAGTGGCTGTCCTCAAAAATCAGTCCATAACACACCCCTATATAGCTGCCCATTTAGCCCCTTGGCTGTCCCCTTGGACTGTCCAAGGACAGCCCCAACAGTCCCCTCAAAACCCTTCAATTCAGTCCAGTTTTCCCCCTACTTGGACTGTCCAACACTGTCCCCAAACATACCTCATTTGCTGTCCAGTTTTGCCATTAAATGGCTGTCCCACAAGCCTAAATGGTTGTCCCTTAGTTCCTGGAAACCAGTCCAGTTTTGGCCCATGGTGGCTGTCCCTTTGGCCACTAAATCATGCCCCTTGATACAACCCTCACACCACTATTCAAGCCCCTTAAACCCCCTTAGCAGCCCCACTAAATCAGTCTAAACCAGTCCCACAGGACACATTTAAGTCCTATACTTAGCCTATGTATTGGCCCTTTAACAGCCCAAACTTGCCCCTACATTCCAGTCCAATGGACAGCCCTATAAGTCTAAGTGTGTGTGTGAGTGTGAGCCATTAGGAAGTCCCATTTCCAGCCACCAAGCATCCCAATATCAGTCCTCATTTCCCCTAAATTCAGTCCACAAATTTGCCTCTGTGTGTGTGTGTGTGTGTATTTGTGAGGTTTGTGAGTTAGTATGTGAGCCTACATATATTTGTGAGTGCCTATAGGATAGCCTATATCTAAACCAATAGGAAACCTATAGAGAAGCTATATGAGTGTATTTGTGAGAGTGAGTGGTGTGGATGAGTGCTAGAGTGTTGAGAGGGAAATTCATGATATGGGTAAGGTGGTAATAAGGTAAAACCTACACATGTCCTAACATAGGCTAGATACCTAGGATACCCATAATTCTTGGTAGGTAACCTTAGATAGGATAGTATCTAGCTACCCTGAGGAGCCTAGGCTAGTATCTTGGGTATTAGCGGGGTTTCCTTGGTATTGGGCAAGGTATCGGGATTTACCTTGGTAAGGTAATGCTAGTTTTGCCTAGGAGTAGGGTATTTGAGTTTGGAGTCTAAGATAGAGTTAGAACTTGATTTCCCTTGGTTGGTAACGATCAAATATAGTGCTCCTAGACTAGTTTTGGACATCGGTTGACCATTTTGACCAAAAGTTAACAAAAGTCAACCGAGAGTCAAACTTAGTCTTTAAGCGACTAGATTTGACCGAAACCAAACCAGAGTTGACCAGTTGACTGAAAGTCAACAGTTGGTCAACATTAGACTAGTTTGACCTAGGGTTGACCTAGAGTTGACCAGAGTTGACTTTTTGACCAAAAGTCAACTGTAAGTCAACCTTTGATCCCGTTTGACCTAGTTTGACTTGGATTGACTCCCAGTGACCTAGTTGACCTAGTATGACCTAGTATGACCCAGTTTGACCTAGATTGACCTGGTATGACCTAGTTTGACCTAGATTGACCTAGTATTGACTTAGACTTGCATTCATGGCTTATATTAGTTTCCTTTTTCAGTATTAAGCCCTGTTTGACTAATAGATCTTATTTTAGGTCTGTGATTACTCTGAGCGTCCGTTCACCCTATCAGCTCAGGACCACAGGCGAGTACATTCACTGATAGTTTTATTGTCTTGATATCTACTATATCCGATTCAGTTGTAGTGTTTTACATGATTCCCGACACGACGGTTCACGGACTAGTATACGTCGGATCCTGTCATGAGATGTTTTCTGGACTTTCTTGGTATATGGGTATGTGATATTTTGTGTTTCTGTACTTGTATAGACATTAATTTGGGAGCAGGCTGGCCCCTGCTCTCGAACCCTGTGCCATGACGTGCCATGTCCGGATCCGTGATACTACTCGGCTATGGAGGAATTATTAGGGGTTATGTGATCAAAGCCTCCTGTAACTATATTGCTAGTGCCACCCTCACCTCATGTAGGGTGTAGCAGATACCCTATTGCCAGTTATCCAGGTTGGATGGCATGACTCTCCGTTGAGGACACCACGGATTGCCGGGCCAAGTGGATAACTTTCTCTTGCTTCCCTAGCCGATCACATATGCTCTAATAGCTCAAATCACCTTTTATATTTATTAGCGTACCTTATATTTTAGTTCAGCTTTACTTTATGTACTTCTCACCATGATATGATTTCCATTACTCACATGCTCTACCTGCCTTATACTGTACCATGATTTGAGACTAAGTTCTGTTTGGAAGAAGGGTTACAACCCCGGTCCTTGTTTGGTTCAAGGGTTGTAACTCGCTTTCAAATGGTTCCCAAGTGCCGATATCTTTGTCTTGTATTTCATTATTACTGTCTCTTATAGTATTTGTCAATCATATGGAATGCTGTTGGTGGTTTGTACTTGCTCATTTTTCTGACAGGATACCGTTGATATTACAGATGACTCTGAGACTGATTGCCCGACCTACTATGGGGTTGAGTCTGACGGAGTAGACTTAGACCGTGGCTTATTGGTAGAGCCACTAGACTTTGCTCACCCTGAGTAGTTTAGTTAGTTAGGTTTACCTGGCCTGCGAGCCAGCTAGCACTTTCAGATTTGTAGCATCTATTATATATTTTCTGAGACTCTGGATGTTTAGTGTATAGCTCTGACTTGTGGATTTGGACTCATTTCCTGCTTTATCTATCATATTTCCTTTCTGCTATATACCTTAGTTTTATATGTGATTGAGACTGTATTGCTATGTCACCTCCATTCGGAGTGTATATACTGTACAGGTACATTTATCTGTTTTAGTCGTAGTATTTACACATATACACATTCTACCGCCGATTCTGCGGCGTAGGTGGACGTAACCACGTGCTCGTGCCCCTCTTCAGGGTGCGGGTCGTGACACATTTTTGTGGTGGCCCATACAGTTTGTGTCGCAATTAGTGCGATCTCGTAATGGTACTCGACTTAGAGTACTAATTACGAGCCTGCAATTAGGATATAGGATTTAGGGTATGATAGGAGTTACTCAATCACATGTTAGGAAATTTCTGATCTTTTGATTACCATGCAAATTCTTTTTGCATTGAATTTAATTGTCCGTCTTTGATATTCCTATCATGTGCCATATTGATTCCTTGTTTCAATCTATCCTCAGGATGACGATCACTCGCTCTCAGAGAGAAGATTCTAGCGCTGTACCAGAGAGGCCCGATCCGATAGGTCTTCCACCTCCGGCTACGGGAGCATGTACCTGAGGGAGCTGCCACCTCAGATCATGTCCCTCCGGCGGGAGCAACAGCAGCGACGGTTCCGGGAGGTCTTCCACCTCCAGCAGCGAGACCGTCCATGGTCATCCCTGACATTCTTCCACCGCCGCCTCAGCTACCGACAGATACCCAGGGGATGATGGCCCTTCTGCAGCAGATGTTACAGACACAGAGAGCGCAGGCAGAGGCACAGCACCGTCAGACAGAGGTACTGCGACAGACTATGGAGAACTCGCATCAGTTAGCTATGGCAGCAGTGGAGAGAGGTGCATAGACTACAGTTCAGGGAGCACCAGTGCAGCAGCAGGACCAGGGGAGGCTCGGTACACATCTCGACTTCAGGAAGATGAACCCGCGGGACTTCAAGGGTACCGAGGGTATCCTATACGCGGACGACTGGTTAGAGGATGTCCAGCGGAGTCTGGAGTTGGCAGAGGTCCCGAGAGGTCTGTGGGTGACTTCTGTAGCGAGCCAATTTTTTGACATAGCGCTGACTTGGTACCGCACGGATCTGCGTGCGTCAGTGAGGGGATTGTCTTGGAAGGACTTCAGAGAGCTCTTCAAGGAGAAGTTCTACCCAGATGTAGACTTGACAGCTCTGGAGGGACAGTTTACTAGTCTGGTGCAGGGGAGCTCGTCGGTGGACGAGTACGCAGCGGAGATCTTCCGCCTGAGCAGGTTTGCACCCGGATTGGTCCAGGACGAGGGGTACAAGGCCCGAAAGTTCCGGAGGGGCCTTCTGCATGCAGTGCGCACTCGCACCTCTGGAAGACGTGACACGACCTTCGAGCAGATCCTTATGGAGGCGCAGATTGCGGAGGAGGACTTCGGCCTCAAGCCGAAGAGGGGAAGTGACGCCCTTGGAGCTAGTTCGAGTGCAGAGCCAGTAAAGTGCCCACATTTCTAGCAGAGGCAGTTCAGCACCAGCAAGCCTCAGTTGCAGTTCCAGCAGGCACCGGTGCGTGTCCAGCAGCATCAGGGTCAGGGTCAGAGGCCAGCTACACAGTGTAACTTCTACGGGAAGCCAGGGCACAGCAGAGAGGTTTACAGGAAGAGGTTGGGCGTCTGCTTATACTGTGGGGCGCCCGATTACCAGCTGAAGGACTGCCGTATTCGGGGAGCCCGAGGAGTTCAGGACAGAGCGCAGCCGACCAGAGGACCAGCAGTTCAGCAGAGAGGTCCTCCACTTCAGACTCAGCAGCAGCATTTTGCACAGCATCAGAAGGGAGCCCCTGCAGGCAGAGTGTTTACCTGACAGCAGAGGAGGAGGCAGAGCCAGTAGGCGATGTAGTGGCAGGTCATGTTCTTCTCGATTCATTTCCTGCATTTACCTTGTTTGATTCCGGTACCACTCATAGTTTTGTGTCTGTTTCCTTTGCTCTGTGACACAACATTATTGCTGAACCCTTGGGTAGGACTTGCAAGATATTGACCGAAGGAGGCATCATCCTGGTCAACAATATCTGTAAGGGGCGGAGAGTTACTGTAGGAGGCCGAGTTTTGGGTGCGTGCTTGCTCGTAATGCCCCTTTTGAGGTACGATATGGTACTCAAAATGGATTGGTTGAGCATGCACCATGCTAGTATAGACTGTAGAGGAGGTAGGATTCTGTTTAGGCCGTCGGGAGATCCAGAGATTGTGTTTGCCAGAGGAGCAGCTGAGCCGGGAGATGGGTTCTACGGAGCTTTACTGGCGGGGCAGGCATTACCGCATCCATTGATAGCTGACTTCATGAATGTTTTTCCCGAGGGGTTGCCTGGGATGCCGCCAGATAGAGACGTTGAGTTCTCTATAGACTTAATGCCAGGTGCTGAGCCTATCTCGCAGCACGTCTATTGGGTCAACAACAGCGAGTTGGCGGAGCTGAAGAAGCAGGTCGACGAGCTGCAGGACAAGGGATTCATTAGATCCAGTTCATCGCCTTGGAGAGCGCCAGTCTTATTTGTACCTAAGAAGGATGGTACGATACGTATGTGTATCTATTACAGGGCGCTCAACAACCTTACTATCAAGAACAAGTACCCATTGCCAATGATCGACGACTTGTTCGATCAGTTGAGCGGTACCAAGGTGTTTTCGAAGATAGATCTGAGGTCCGACTATCATCAGCTGAAGGTGAAGAAGGAAGATGTTCCGAAGACAGCTTTTCGGACTCAGTACGGCCAGTACGAGTTTACTGTGATGCCATTTGGGTTGACCAACGCCCCAGCTGTGTTCATGAACTTGATGAACAAGGTATTCCATCAGTACCTTGACAAGTTCGTGGTGGTCTTCATAGACGACATCTTAGTCTACTCGAAGATGCCAGAGGAGCACGAGGAGCATCTGAGGATTGTGCTCGAGACTCTGAGGAAGGAGTAGTTGTATGGGAAGTTGTCGAAGTACGAGTTCTTCCTGGACCAGGTCGAGTTCTTGGATCATGTTGTGACCGAGCACGGGATCTCAGTAGACCAGAGGAAGATTGCTGCGGTAGAGTCTTGGTCTACGCCCAGTACAATTGCCGAGATTCGGAGCTTTCTGGGATTGGCGGGCTACTATCGGAAGTTCGTCCAGGATTTTTCGCGGATCGCAGAGCCGATGACTAGACTCACCAGGAAGGACGTGGAGTTCGTTTGGACTGAGGAGTGTCAGGCTGCCTTCGATGATCTGAAGAAGAGGTTGACATCAGCTCCGATCTTGACATTGCCGTCTGGGACCGGTATGTAGGTCCTAAAAAATCAAGTTGCATCAATCACAAAGTCAAAGAATCAAGATATACATCATTCAAGTGAACTGTACAGACAACAGATTGCGCAGTCATCTAATTGCGCAGACCAGACTGCGCACGCACCCGATTGCACAAGCTGACGTGGCAGAGTCATCATTACCTGACAACCAAATTAGATCTCTGACAGCTGACAGGCACAAAAGACGAGGAAATCGTTCGTTTCCCTGTGCAGCACAGTGCTCGAGGACAGCTGTCCAGTCTTGGGCGTAATCCATTTCCTGCGCAGTCTATCTATGCGCAATCCATCTCATGCGCAACCCAGTTCATGCGCAGTCTGATGCTTGCGCACTCCATCAAAGTAACTGACAAATGTACACGTGGCCTTCATGCCATCAATTACTCAGTACGTGGTAACTACCTATGTACGACCATGCGCGTTTCAATCAGAAGATGCAAAGTGTCCAAGACAGGTGGCCCATGATCAAGTAACTACCTGTGCAGTCCAGTCTCTGCGCAATCCAAGCTCTGTGCAATCCATCTTGCACAATTCCAGAATAACTGGAAGTTAGTAATTTCCAGAACTCTATAAATAGAGTTTCAAGTCTTCATTTCAAAGGGATCAGAGATATATCAGATCACACACAGAGAGATTATTCTCTTCAGAGAGTTCAGGAGTTCTTGCTAAAGTGCTGCTGCATTCTTCAGAGGCTTTTGCCTTCAGTTCATCAGAGGCTTTCTGCCTTCAATTCATCAGAGACTATCGTCTTCAGCTTCAAAGGTTATCGTCTTCAAAGTTCACATCGTCCAAGGGATAAAGTAATCGTCATCTAGATTGGATTCCTATAGTTGTACTTTCCCAGAATTCAAATTGTAATCTTCTTTTACAAAAGTTTGTATAAACATCTTTTTGTTTTTGCAACAAAATGGCGACTCTGCTGGGGACGACTTTCTCCTCCGACGAGGAAGTGACAACTCAATGTGACGTAGCGTCTATCGGAAAGACACAGAAGACTCTGGTTGTGAAAGTCAACCAGACAGCCTATGAAGCCTTGATCAACTCCAAATCCACTCCTCGTACTGTAACTACTTCTGCCACCAACAAAGTACGCTCGATGTGGGTCACCAAGACTGCTGCGCAATCTATCATCCCTGTTGCCAAGACTGCTGCACAGTCTACAGTTTTTACTGCTAAGACTGTTGCGCAGTCTACTGTTGCGCAATCTGTCTCCTCTTCTCCTGCGTAAACTGCTGTTTCTAATGGACAAGCTACCACATATGCTGCCCTGTCTAAATGTAAAACCCCTCTACCCCTTGCGCAATTGGCTGCCACTCTCCCTGCGCAGTCCATTGCTCCAGCAACTAATGAGCAGCCTAAAAGCTCTATGGCAAGAACTCCACATACGCAGTCTGTGTGTGCGCAATCCAAAAGAGATGGCTCTTTAGCTAAACTCTCTTCTTCTCACAAACTCCCTGTTGCCTTTGCGCAATCCACTGGGGGTAGTCTTTTGGCTATTCCTCCTGTTCCACAAAACAAAGAAAAAGGCTCTTTAGTATTTTCTAAAACTTCCTCGTCTCACGACTTGGAAAACAACAGAGGGAAACGCTCTTTAGCTAACCCTTCATCACAAAAAGGAAAAGGCCCTTTGGTCTTTTCTCAGTCTTCTTCAGTCTTTACCGTAGAAGATCAATCTGTACGTGCTTCGGCACTTGTCAGTACAAGAAATCTCGCAAACAAGGGTTCTTCTTCCCTTCAAACTTGTACTGATCAGAGAGGTATTCTGCCTACTCCAGTAGCAGAATTCCAAGATCTCCCCACTCTCAAGATATCCCGGTTAAAACAAGGAAAGTTGCTGGTGTCTCAAACAGAAGCCCCTGGGGGTGAATTTGCTGATTTAAGAACTTATATTAACAGACCAACTTCGGCAAAACGCAAACAGCCAATGCCAAAGGTGAATATGCATCAGAAGCAAACTTCTAGGATTAAAAATCCTAACACTTATGCCAATGAAGTAAGCACTTCCCTGTACGCTCAAGGGACAAAACATTGAAGAACAAGAATCATGTTCCAATGTTATCAAGGAACACATTCCTCAGACTTCTTCTCGTATCACCATGGTTCCTGATCTCCGGGAACATCTCAGGCAAAAGCGGGACAACATCCCAATATCTACAGTTCAACCATCTGATCATCATCATTACAATCACAAAGTCATCATTCAATGTTGTTGCCAAACAACAAAACGATCTGTCTTTGATCGTTTGAACTTTGTAAATTCAGAACCGATGTTAGAAGATGAGTTGTTGTATGCTTCTGTCAATATGGCAACTCGAGACACTGGAAGCAAGAAGTGTTCCAAACACGGCAAGTCTCGTCGTCCCAGTCAACGATATCTAGATCTACTCCAGGAGTCTTCTGAAGGAGTATTTCAACATACTCGATCCCGAAGCCGAGAAACAATCGGTCAAAGGAATCTTCATCCTTCCAGTCCTCTTTCTACTTCTCATCCGGAAGGTGACTCCTTCTCTGACTATGATGCATACAGTAAAAGTTCCGATCAAACAATGTCTTCCAATGTACCAAGAGAAGTGACAGCTTATGCTGTCACTGATGATCCAGACGCTTCTAGCTCATCTAATCAAGACCAGCGGATAGCGGCATTAGAAGACAAGCTGAAGACCATGGCTGAAATGGTCGCTAGTATGCATTCCATAATTACAGCTCAACATGCAGTACCACCAACTGTACCAGCTACAAGTCCTGAGATCATAGCATCATCGGTGCCTATCAATATGGGACTGGGGGTAGTCTCTCCTCAAATACCTCATGTGCAAGTTCAACCCACACCAAGTTAATCAGGTGCTGGGGGTAGTACATACCATGCTGTTCCTCCTCCCCACACTCTGTCTCGACCTGTTCCTTCTTCACCTTCTGAGGATGCTAATGAAGCGGTCAAACTCTTGCGATCTCAATTTGAGGCTTTCAAAGAGAAAGACAATTTGCAAAGACTGGGAATCAAGCAGCCCTACCCGATTGAATGGAAGGAAGAACCATTTCCTCCAAAATACAAGATCCCAACAATTGCACAATTCGACGGCAATACCTCGCCAAGTCAATTCATCAATCACTTCGAGGTAATGACTGTTCAACTCCAACCTAATGACGCTCTTCTTACCAGAGTGTTCGTCGGCTGTTTAGCAGGCGTAGCATACGACTGGTATAGAAGTTTGCCAGATGGTTGTATCACTTCTTTCTCTGGTCTCAAATAAATCTTTCTAGAGAGATTCTATGAGGGTATCAACGACATGACCATGTCAGCCCTCAACAAAATCAAGCAAAAGCATAATGAAACCGCTAAAAGTTTCATTGAGAGGTTCCGTCGAGAAGCCTTAAAGATGCCTCCAGGAACTCCGGCCGCTATAACTATTGATACCTGCAAGGCAAATCTTTTGCCTATCATTAGTATGTGGACTGGTTCAACACAGTTTCAAGACTGGCCATCCTTCATCGTCAACGCTAAAGCAGCAGAAGTTAGCGCTGACAAATTCAAACAATTGGGGGTACATATGTCTAACCCTGATCGAGAGAAGCATCAGACATCGAGCAGCGGCAATCGTCAGAATAATCGCAAGAGCAAAGAAACTTTGAATATCAACTTACAAAGTAAAGAATCTCTGGCGGTCAATGTAGCTCCATCTGCTTCCACTTCTACACTTCCACCGAGGGAACCTCGTCCTAAAGTAGAGTATTCCTTTGATGAGAATGATACTGCAAGCATCTTTGATTGCTTACTTAAGAGCAATAAGATCCAGCTTCCCGATCCGAAGAAGCCTGATGAAGTCGGTAAGACTGATCATCCAAAATATTGTGTCTACCACAGGTTCGTTGGACATCCTACTCGAGCATGCTATGTGCTCAAAGGTAAAATCCAAGAACTGGTCAACGCTGGTGTTGTCACTCTACAACAAGATGAAAAAACTGTGACTGCAAACATGGTCTCAGTTCAATTCGGGAACTTTCCTCCGCAGATGGTGCAACATGGCGTCATCCCTATTCCCAAAGCTACTCTTGAGATTGAGAATCTCCCTCCTCTTCAAAATGAAGGCCTTATCCCATTATCTCTTGATAATGGTGAAATCTTGTGGATCCATCCCGATCTGGCTTCTGAATTTGAAGTCTCTTCTTCTAAGAAGAAAGATCGCTCCAAAGACAAGACAAAGACTTGCAATATGGTATCCTTTGACCCTATAAATGAAGAAGAAATCCTGATGGGCACCAGATCAGGAAAAGCCTATCTATGGGAAGTCCCTGAAACTCAAGAGAATTCTGCTTCCTCTTCCGAGTTTACTCCAGTGCAACCTGTTTCCACTGAAGAAATTCCTTCTACATCTGCACCAGTTGTAGTATCCATTCCTTCCAAACCAACAGCAGCTAACAAGGGCAAACAACAAGTCCGCTTCGACAAACCTTTGAAGAAGATATCTCCTACAGGACTTGAAAAGCCTTACAACTTCGACATTTTGGCTCAACTAGCTAATACGCCTGCCAGATTGTCAATTTTCGAGCTCTTACGCCTATCTAAAGAGACTCGAGAAACTCTGAGTGAAGCCCTGATGCAAGCAGAAACCTGTCTGACTCTTCTTAAGAAGCCGAAAACAGAACCGGTCTCTTACCTTCATTGCCATAGTGTTTTGGAACTCATCCCAAACATCACCTTCACGCAGGACGATATGCTGCTGGAGGATAATAAACACGACCGTCCTCTGTATTATACAGGATATGTCGATTCCATGAAGGTCGATCGTCTCCTGATTGATCCAGGGTCTGCTCTCAGTATCATGCCGAAGACTATGTTAGATGCACTGAAAATCCCTGTGCATAGTCTTTCTGGTACAATCACTACCATCTTGGGGTTCAATCAAGGGAAAAGTGAGCCTCTGGGCAAGATTCGCCTGAAACTCCAAATAGGCAATCTTCGCACTAAGGTTACCTTTACATCATTGACAATCATGGTTGTTCATACAACGCTCTATTGGGGAGGCCATTCTTACATGAGCATAATATTGTTCCTTCCACTCTTCATCAATGTTTTAAATATGTTGATGATAATGGAGAGGTCCAAAAAGAGGTTGTTGATCTCTATCCATTCAGAGGTGTCGAAGCATATTGCAACGACGCTCGTATGTACAAGGAAGAATTCATGAAGGTTGTTCTATCATTAGACACCGAAGAGGAGCAAGAAGCAATGCCTAAAGAAACCCTCACAATACCTGTCAAAGAGCGGGTTTCTCATCCTCAATCTTCTAAACCATTGGCTATTCACTTGCCAGTCCAGAAGTAATCAATTGACCAAAGTCAAAGGGAGCTCACCTCTTCTGAGCCACTTGTTATTGACTTACGTCGTAACAAGGACAAAAAGCAGCTCACTTCTTCTGAGCCACTTGTTATTCATAACAAGGAAAAAAGGGAGCTCACCTCCTCTGAGCCATTTGTTATCGATCTCCGTCGTAACAAGTCCAATCCTCCTCCACGTTTTTCTTCTCCCCCTCTTGTAATTGATCTGACCAAGTCTGCTAAGACTAAAGGTCCTGCTGTAAATACTAATGTACATATCAATGAAAATGTATCTCCTTTCCAGTATACTGATGTTATCTATTATACTAAGTATTATTTAGAAATGTTAGATAGTTTCCGATCATTCACAATGGGAGTTGTACAATCTCTTCAGACTGAAGTCTCATTCGAACATTCAGAGGATTCGTGTTTTATCGTTCCTTCCCGAAAGAAAGGCGAAAGTCCAATACTTTTAGTAAATGACCAGAACAGAAGTTCAGTTACACGGATGATAGCAAGATTAACGATACTGGACATCTTCAACTCCGTCGTTACAGTCAACATTAGAAAGACATCATCCGGAAGATGGGTTACGACTTCAAAAGTGGCCTCAATTACGGTAAAGGAAGACGAACTCCTATTCGTACAGCTGTTCCAGAAGGAAAGTCAGAGATGTACTACAGCAGGACTAAAAGAGGGCTCGGATATGCTTCTCCTCCGGTGTTATCCCCAGCAGTCTCTGAAGCTGATAGCGACGAACGTTCTAATTCTTCTGATTCCAGATCATGGAATTCTGACACCAGCATTGGTCAAATTCATCGGCTGATCGTATCTTCTAACATGGTCACCGCTGAATTTCCAGAAGATTGTGACGAAGACATTGAAGATTACTCTGAAATTGATCTATGGGCTCAAAGAATGGATAATCAATGGGAGCTTCAATTTGAACAAAGAGAAACTCCTACTGAAGATCAGTTAATCCAAGTTGATGTTGGACAAAACGGGTCACCTCGTCCAATATTCATCAGCAAGAATCTTCCAGAAGCTGATAAGCAAGAATTAATTCTGCTTATTCAAGAATGCATCGATGTCTTTGCATGGAGCTATGAAGATATGCCAGGTCTATATCCCAAAGTTGCTACTCACAAACTAAACATCTTGCCAAATGCTAAACCAGTCAAACAGCAACAATGGCGATTCAAGCCAGAAATGATGGACGCAATCGATGACGAAGTCAAAAATCTCATCGCTTGTGGATTCATTCGAGAAGAGCAACATCCTGACTGGGTGGCCAATGTCGTTCCAGTTCTGAAGAAAACCGGCAAAGTACGAGTCTGCATCGACTTTAGGGATCTTAATGAAGCATGTCCTAAAGATGAATTTCCTCTTCCTATCACGGACGTCATGATTGACAACACTTGTGGGTTCGAGCGAATATCATTTATGGATGGATTCTCCGGATACAATCAGATTCGGATGAATCCTGAAGATGAAAAACACACATCTTTTCGCACTCCTCGCGGTGTCTATTGCTATACTGTAATGCCGTTTGGTCTCAAGAACGCTGGTGTAACTTACCAACGAGCTATGAGCACTATCTTTCGAGATCATCTGCGCAAAACAGTCGAATGCTATGTTGACGATATCGCCGTCAAAAGTCGTAAAAAGGAAGATCATATTCAAGATTTGAGAACAATCTTCAATCTCATGCGCCAACATCAACTCAAGATGAATCCCACCAAGTCATTCCTAGGTGTCTCTAGTGGTAAATTTCTCGGCTTCGTCATTACCTCTAAGGGTATACACGTGGATCCCGAGAAGATTAAAGCCATTCAAGAGATGCGTCCTCCACGCAATCTAAAAGAGCTACGAGGATTTCAAGGACGACTTGCGTACATCAGGCGATTTATTTCGAATTTGTCTAGACGCTGCAAACCATTCACTCAACTAATGAAGAAAGGTGTGTCTTTCGTTTAGACTGAAGAATGTCAACGAACATTTGAATACATAAAGCGATATCTCATGAGCCCACCAGTTTTGGTGCCACCTATCTCTGGCATACCATTCTTAATGTATGTCCGTGCAATGGACCATTCATTGGGTGCTTTACTTGCCCAAAAGAACAAAGAAGGTCATGAACAGGCCATATACTACCTCAGCCGTACTATGATTGGTGCTGAACACCGTTATAGTCCGGTCGAAAAAGAATGCTTAGCTCTTATGTTCGCCGTGCAAAAGACAAGGCATTATATCATTGGACAATCTATTCATGTCATATCCAGAGTCAATCCTCTTCGGGTACTCATGAAGAAACCCAGCACTCTTAACTCTCGGCTGGCTACATGGGCCATTCTGCTAGCTCAATATGACATGACATATGTTCCACAAAAGTCTATTAAAGGACAAGCGCTGGCAGATTTCTTAGCTGCTCATCCTGTTCCAGAGACATCTAAACTCTACGATAAAATTCCAGATGAGACCTTGGAAGTCAACATGATCTCTGAAGAATTTCCTACATTGCGTCTATTCTTCGACGGTGCATCCAGAATTGGACCAAATGGTGTTATTGTCGCAGGAGTAGGAGTGGTCCTTGTTTCTCCAGATGGGTCAACCATCCAAAGAGCATACTCTCTAGATGAACCTTGTTCCAACAATGTAGCAGAGTGCAATGCTTTACTTATCGGCCTTCAGCTGGCTAAACAATTGGACGTTGAATATCTCTGGCGACTCTAAATTGGTTGTTAATCAGGTTAGAGGAACATACGAAGTTCGTCATCAAGATCTGATGCCTTATCATGAAGCAGCAATCAACCTGGCTATATCATTCAAAGTTTTTTTCATCGATTATGTTCGTCGTGCATGCAATACTGAAGCAGACGCTCTAGCCAATCTTGCAGCAGTCTTGGCCATTCCCATCAAAAGACAACAGGTGGTAGTCGTCTCAAATCGAGAATTGTTTTGTGTCGAAAACAATCGTAATATGGAGTTCAGCAATCTCGCTAAAGTCAATGTTATCAATGAAGACTGGAGAGTTCCCTTCATCGACTTCGTAGTTCATGATATACTTCCAGAAGATCCTAAGGAGGCTACGAGCGTTCGTCGACGATCTCTTCGGTTCTATTATAATCAAACCACCAAAACTCTCTATCGGTAAACTTATGACGGTCTTCTCTTGCGCTGTCTCGCCGGCGATGAAGCAAAGCAAGTATTGCGTGAAGCTCATGATGGCGTCTGTGGAGCATATCAACCTGGTCCTAAATTACAGGATCGTATTCGACGTATGGGTTATTATTGGCCCTCTATGGTATCAGATGCCATCGAATATGCACGGAAGTGTCGAGCTTGTCAAATCCACGCAGACTTTATTCATCAACCATCAGAATTCCTGCATCCGACCGCCGCTTCATGGCCTTTCGAAGCTTGGGGTATGGACGTCATAGGTCCTATCAATCCTCCTTCTTCTAGAGGACATCGATTTATTCTAGCAATCACCGATTACTTCTCCAAGTGGGCTGAAGCTATACCTCTGGCTGAAGTCAAAACCAGCAGCGTTATCAACTTCGTCAAACATCATGTCATCTACAGATTTGGTGTACCCCGAAGGATCATACATGATAATGGACCTCAGTTCATTAGTCAAAAGTTTACAAGATTCTGTGATGATCATCGGATTGATAATGTCGCTTCAACAGCTTATAATCTTGCCGCTAATGGTCTAGCAGAAGCCTTCAACAAAACTATCATCAAGCTCCTGAAGAAGTTTGTATCTACTAACAAACGAAACTGGAGTAAAACGTTGGGCGAATGTCTTTGGGCTTATCGAACTACAGTCCGTAATCCTACAGGTTGTACACCTTTCTCTTTGGTGTACGGCTGTGAAGCAGTTCTACCTCTAGAACTTCAAATTCCGTCCTTAAGGATCGCTATCGCCAATGAGCTCGCTACTGAGAATAATGATCTTCTTCGACTTCAGGAATTAGAAGCACTTGATGAGAAACGGCTAATGGCTCAACAACACATTGTTGTATCAGGCTCGTATATCTAAGACTTTCAACCGTAAAGTTAAAGTCAGAACCTTCCAGAAAGGAGAGCTCGTTTTAACAGTCAGACGTCCTATGACTATGACTCATATGAGCAAGGACAAATTCAACGCAAAGTGGGAAGGGCCCTACATCGTAAGCAAAGTTTTCTCAAACGGAGCTTATCAACTCACAGAGCTAGACGGTCGAGTTGCAATGATGCCTATCAATGGCAAATTCCTCAAAAAATACTATACATGAATGTAAAAGAGACTATTTATAAATATCATCAGACAAATTTATAAATAAAAGTCAATTTTATTTCATGAATGATAGTACATTGTTATGGAAGGTCACTATCATCCTTCTCAATATTGGGACGCGGGCCACTACCATCCTTATCAAATACATTCGAACACTTCCTTGCCCGACCTCACAAAAAATTGGCAGGCGGCCAGTCGCTTTGCTTCCTCTTCTTCAGTCTCTCCTGGTTCGAGCAGGAAGTCCAGGATATCCTTCGGTGGCTTGGGAGTAGACGAGCCTTCACCCGTCTCCGTCTTCGGCAGAGTTGACTTGTCTGGACGTTCTCCAGTACTCTCATCAATCTTCGGGGCGACCTCAGCCTTCTTCGAGACGTCTTTGGAAGACATTGTGAGCAAAGAAGATTGATAATGATCGTCTATTCAAAGTTTTGCTCTATTTATAAACAATTGGCTTCGAAGATCGGAACAACGCGTCTTTCCCAAGATACATTCATCTGATGGTTCGTCCATTCATTCGATGGTTCATCCATTCATTATATTCATTTGATGGTTCGTCCATTTATTACATTCATCCGATGGTTCGTCCATTTATTACATTCATTAAATACATTTGACAGTTTACCTGTTCATTTATCATCACCCGACGGCTAGTCCGTTCTTTACATCCACTTGACGATTTATTTCGTTCATTCGACGATTCATTTCGTTCATTCGACGATTCATTTCGTTCATCTGACGATTCATTTCGTTCATCATGACGATTCAGTTCGTTCCACCCGACGATTTATTTCGTTCATTCGACGATTCATTTCGTTCATTCGACGATTCATTTCGTTCATCTGACGATTCATTTCGTTCATCCTGACGATTCAGTTCATTCCACCCGACGATTCATTTCGTTCATTCGACGATTCATTTCGTTCATCCTGACGATTCATTTCGTTCATTTGACGGTTCACCCGTTCATCCCGACGATTTATTTCGTTCATTCGACGATTCATTATCGTTCATCATTCACATCTGCAACTTGTCATTTTTGATTAAGTTGTCTATTGAAATAATCATATTCGACAAATTATATTCTACCATGTCCACATTACCTCTGAGCAGATATAATGAATATTATTATTTTCTAAATCATGAAATATATCATGTCTTGTACCTCTGAATATATTTTCTATCGCTATTATTTATATCTGAATAAGATATGCAACAAATAATAGATCCACAGCAAAATGTCTTTTTATTTCAAAATTAAAGACATTACAAAACATCTATATTTCAGAAATATAAGATACAAAAAGTCTTTTTAGACTGGTGGTTTTATCAAATTGGCGATCTGCTGCTTCAGAGTTTGCAGCCGCTCTTCACGTGACTCTGTCACCCGCCTTCTGGCTTCCTCCATTCTAGTTGTTTCATTGAAGGTTGGCATGGTTACCATCCGGCGGGTAACTTCGGCATGATGAGCTACAGCATACTCATCTCTCTCTCGAGTCAAGACATTGAGTTGTTGAATGGCAGTCTGATATTCAACAACTTCACCTTCTAGCTCCTCTTGAAGGCGGGCAATCTCTGCCTTTAACCCAGTGATTCGCCTTTCTTTCCTCTCAGCGACCATTGATACAGTTTCTACCTTAGAATTGTATTCAGCAGACTGGGTAGCGAAGGTATCTAAGAGAGTTTGGAAGTTCACTCTTTCAACTGCGGCTTCCTGAGACATTTTCTCAAATTCAGCCTGTATCATGGATTCAACTTCTCCCCTGTTCATCTCCCTGTAGCTCTTGATGGAAACCTCCATCTCATTCACGATATGTTCAAGGAAAGTAGCCTGACCCTCGTCGCCTTGAGCACGAATAGCACTTATCAAGAAGGAAGTTGGACTTCTAACTGTGTCAAAATCGGCGTCCTCTTTTTCCATCACTCTGTTTATCAGAGATCCCAAAGAATCAAAGAAACATCTTGTGAAGGAGCCTATGACAAACTGGTTAGTTGCCATAGCGCCAGGAGTGGCAGCTACTCCTGAAGAAGATGAAGGTGCAGGACGTTCAACTTCTTGCGCTCGAACGGGAGGTTCTTTGTACAGAGGAGCCAGGGTGGAGCTGGATCCTTCTCTTGGTTCTTCTGCAAAACAGATGGACTCAATCATTTTCTGTTTGACATTTATAAATTATCAAAAGATCAGAAATAAAGGCATTCTTACCAGCTATAGGTCTGTCAGCTGTTGGGACAACTTCCAATCCAGCAGAAGTAGCCTCAGACATAATTGCCTGGCTACTACCTGCATTTAAACCACAAGTCAAATGCCGACTGCTGCCAGCTATTGGTGTTGCCAGCACGATATCCGTACATGCAGCGGGAGCTGACGAAGATCCAATTTCTGTATGGACAAAGATAAAAGATGTCAGTTATCAATCTATTCAAATAAGATTGTTAAATGTCATTCTATACCTTGAGGAGCAACAGTTTGATTTTTCTCTAGAGCTGCTTCTTCATTTGCTGTCTTCACCGGAGATCTCTGCGCTTCAACATCCTTCTCAGGATTTGAAGTGTCATCAGCAGGAGCCACCTCCTCAGCATCCTGCTCAGGATTCAGAGTATCATCAGCGACTTCAGGAGCTACCTCCTCAGCATCCTTCTCAGGATTCAGAGTGTCATCGGCAACTTCAGGAGCCACTTCTTCAAAGACCTGATCAGGATCTACTGCGTCATCAGCAGCTTCTTCATCACCCTCCTCTGAGGAAGAACTCTCCTCTTCATCTTCATTAAACTCTGGGACTTCTACAATGGCAGAGGTAGTAGCTTCATCAATATAATCACCAAAGTCGCAGCCATCCAGTGACGCGATCATCTCACGGTCTTCTTCTTCACGAAGAGTTCTTGGAGTAGTAGGAAGCTGAGTAGTATGTGCTGCCAGAGGAGGAGATTGCAAAGCTGCCTGCTCTGTTTCTGTGACAGCTTGCTTGGGCTCTACAGCCTCATTTCTTTGACCAGCTTCTGCTCTGGTCTCTATAACGTCAATTCTCTGCTCTGGATTAAGAGTTTCCTGAGCAGGTGTGGGTGATGCCATTGTTACTCCTACAACCGCACTAGCCACGGCTGAGGACAGAATAGGCCTTACAGGAATCATCATTTTCTTTCTTCTATGGGCCAGCTTCTTTCTATGAAGAGGTCTCTCAGGACTCTCCACATCCATAATCTCTTCTCGTCTCCGGAGAGAAGTAGGAGTTGTTGCTTCTGGTTGAGCTGATTCAACCAATTGTCGAGATTGTGATCTGGTGGTAACTCTCTCTGAAGAGTGTTCCAAGATCAGCTTCTTCTTAGTAGCAGGGGAGGAAGGTGGTTCCCTCATTCTTTTCTTCTCCTTGGCTGGAGACTTAACAACTTTCAGAGAAATCCTCAATAGTGGATTAATCTCCTCAGGGAAGTCTGCTTCTCTTGAAGCTTCCAAAGGGATATTTGCTGGTTCGAACTCTTCATCGTTGTTTGGAGCTATTGTATCAGTGGCTTTTCTCTTCAGACGTGTCCCTGTTGCAAAGCTATCAACAAGGCTAAAGTTTTCAGCAAATGTATTTGCTGATATGTAAAAAACTGAGTATATAGATAACATCATTGGGCCTTGATTATTTCTTGAAGGCATCGAGAACATAGCCCTTGTGTCTCGAGCATTGTAATAGGCCCATGCTCTGGCACCATCAATCAAATGACCTTTTCCTTGCAGACAAGTTATGGCATTGCCTACATGGAACTGGTCGTAACCGAATTGGCAGGCAAAGCGGCTTGGTAGATACGGTTCTAGATAACATTCTTCTTCAAATCTACATACTAAGTGAGATGGCCTGATTGTTCTCAGCCATTCAAAAACTGATCGACCTAGTGGTTGTCTTCCAAAGTCAACTAAATTTGTAGACATATTCTCATATCCGACTGGAGGAGGAGTGCAGAAGAAGTTCCATCCCTTCCCAAGGTTTAACGCACGTTTGCAATCCCTCAGACTTGTGTATATCCATTTGCTCTGGGAGAATCTTCGTAGAAAGCTGCCGCCAACTGCTCCCATGGCGGGGTGCATCAATGACGGATGGTGTAAGAGTAACCATCTGAATAAATAAGTGTAAGGTAATTCCAGTCTGGGGAAGCTATCTTTATCTTTCTTATACTTCAGCATGGAGTCTACATACAGACGGAGACCTGCGTTTATTTTACAAGTCATCGCCGATAGCAAATCTACCCGGTAGCCGAAGACTAACCGGACTGCAGCAAAAAGGACGCCGCGATGGAAGCGGTCTACAGCACTTGCTCCGGGTACAACGAATCGACGAAGCCAGTAGGTCAAAAATCCTGCTAGCTGGGCTTCTTTAGACATGGACCTATAGCCCATTCTTATGAAGCTTTCAACAGTATCTCCAGCCTTAAGTGGAGGGTATTGATGTTCATCAGTGACTTTGATATCCATTTTCTTGGTTTCTTCCATCAAACCCATCACCTCACTATGGCTGAAGCAGTGGAAGAAAGTCGGGTTGCAGGTGTCGTGTTCCTTAGCCTTTTTTACGATTAAGGAAGAGATAGGTCAACCACTTGGATGAGTAGCAAGTGCCAGAAGAACCACTCTTATAAAATATGGAGCATATGTTGTAGTGGCATAGAAGTTCATCAAAAAAGGCCACCATCTCTGCATTCTCGCGACGTAGTCTATCTAACTCGTCGTTGGTCAGAACATATTCCTCATAAGGAAAGTCTCCTGTTGGTAGGCATGAGATATATTTCATCTCATGAAGGGCCAATCCAATTTCCCCGAAGGGTGTCATGAATGTCCCTGTCCTGTAATTGTACCTCTCTGCCAAGGCCAGAAACAGATGAGGATTTGGAAGGAATTCATATACGGTAGCATATACCGCATCATACAGATCAATCTCTTTCAGCTTGACTTCAAACTGGGTCAATATCCAGTTAGTTATGCAACTCCATCTTTTGATGTCTGGATTCACCAGACCTGTCAGCCGGATATCCTGATCCGGGTATCTACCCTCGGCCTTCGCATATTCATTTGCGAATATTGGAACTCTAACTGGGAGCATTAGAGAAGAATTCTCCGGCGGAATGCAACCGGGCTTCAATCCTCTAAGTACAATGCTGTAAGTCGCAGAGGTGCTATAGAACATGTCTCTGCTATTTGGGCCCTTTTTGGCACAAATCCTCCCCGTTCTTGCTTGTTGAAGGGGAGTAATGTCCCATTCCATCTTCCTGGGATGGCTTGCATGGGCATATCGGGATAAAGGGAGACATCTAGCAATGTCTGGCAACAAAATTAATTTCTCCTTCTGTTGGAAAACTCTTTGTTCAATACGAAGTCTTGGCTGAGAACTTCTATCAATAGCTTCGCCAAAAAGAAACATGGGTTTCTTGTGAGTAACGGCATCAGCAGACTGCAAGAGTTGCCCGTTCATCAGACTCAGCAAAGTCTCATTATCCTGTGCTGTCAGTATGGCCTGACGGGAGGATGGCAAAGCATAATGCGGGAAATGCACATGTGACAAGTCTTCCTTGTATTCTGACTCAGAAAGAGTTCCCACAAAATGTTCATAATCAGGATCTTCTCTGGTCTCAACTGCATCAAAACAGATAAAGATCAATACAAGTCAATTCAAAAGACTCTGTTTTTAGAACGTCAGATTGCGCAATCCTCAGATTGCGCTGGCATAGCTTGCGCAAACATCAGATTGCGTTGGCTCATATCATGCAAACATCAAGTTGCGCATCTCATCAGGGTGCGCAAAGCAACAGTTTGTGCAGACTTTCCTGCGCAAATCAGCCGATTGCGCTGACTTCCTGCCAGCGCAATTCAACAGATTATGCAGGAAAGCAGCCTTCATAAAAATGAAGACTGATGAGTTATGCAACCGAAACCCTAAAAAGGGTGGCGCAGTATGAACTCATCTCTTTTTAGAGATGAGTTTCGAAGATCAAAGAAGTCGAATCACCCTAAAAAGGGTTTTCGATCGGTCAAACAACCTCTCAGAGCGGGGTGCGCGGTCTCGTGGCGAGAAGCACGCGGCGCAGTTCGAGAAGACTCGGCGGGGGCCTTGCCCTTGTCGGCGGCGGTGTTGGAGCGTCGAGGAGCCATTGGTCGTCGGAGAGGAAGGCTAAAAACGAAGAGCTCGAAGTTTTTCTCTCTCAAAAGCAAAGAACGAAAGCAAGTAAAGAATATTTCTAAGTTTGAAGAGACTATTTATAGTTTTCGAAAGATGAAACGGCTGCCTTAGATTGCGCCTGAAATTTTGGGGCTAATCCCTTCGATTGCGCAGACAGCTCACCATCGTGCGCAACTTGATTTGAATTTCAAAATTCAAAGTATTTCGAAACTTTGAATAAAATCAACTTTTGAAAACTTTGAAGGGGGTCTTGTAGGTCCTAAAAAATCAAGTTGCATCAATCAACAAAGTCAAAGAATCAAGATATACATCATTCAAGTGAACTGCGCAGACAACAGATTGCGCAGTCATCCAATTGCGCAGACCAGATTGCGCACGCACCCGATTGCGCAAGCTGACGTGGCAGAGTCATCATTACCTGACAACCAAATCAGATCTCTGACAGCTGACAGGCGCAAAAGACGAGGAAACCGTTCGTTTCTCTGTGCAGCACAGTGCTCGAGGACAGCTGTCCAGTCTTGGGCGCAATCCATTTCCTGTGCAGTCCATCTATGCGCAATCCATCTCATGCGCAACCCAGTTCATGCGCAACCCAGTTCATGCGCAGTCTGATGCTTGCGCACTCCATCAAAGTAACTGACAAATGTACACGTGGCCTTCATGCCATCAATTACTCAGTACGTGGTAACTACCTATGCACGACCATGCGCGTTTCAATCAGAAGATGCCAAGTGTCCAAGACAGGTGGCCCATGATCAAGTAACTGCCTGTGCAGTCCAGCCTCTGTGCAATCCAAGCTCTGCGTAATCCATCTTGCGCAATTCCAGAATAACTGAAAGTTAGTTATTTCCAGAACTCTATAAATAGAGTTTCAAGTCTTCATTTCAAAGGGATCAGAGATATATCAGATCACACACAGAGAGATTATTCTCTTCAGAGAGTTCAGAAGTTCTTGCTAAAGTGCTGCTGCATTCTTCAGAGGCTTTTGCCTTCAGTTCATCAGAGGCTTTCTGCCTTCAATTCATCAGAGACTATCGTCTTCAGCTTCAAAGGTTATCATCTTCAAAGTTTACATCGTCCAAGGGATAAAGCAATCGTCATCTAGATTGGATTCCTATAGTTGTACTTTCCCAGAATTCAAATTGTAATCTTCTTTTACAAAAGTTTGTATAAACAACTTTTTGTTTTTGCAAACACGGTGGTTTCTCGATTTACAGTGACGCTTCTGGCCGGGGTCTGGGTTGTGTACTTCAGCAGCACGGGAAGGTGATTGCCTATGCATCTAGGCAGTTACGTCCTTATGAGAAGAACTACCCGACTCACGATCTGGAGTTAGCCGCTGTCATCTTTGTCCTAAAATTGTGTAAGCACTATCTGTACAGAGAGCGGGTTGAGATCTTTACTGATCACAAGAGCTTGAAGTACGTGTTCACTCAGAAGGAGCTGAACATGCGGCAGAGACGTTAGCTTGAGCTGATGAAGGATTTCGACATCGCCTTGGAGTACCATCCAGGGAAGGCCAACGTAGTTGCAGATGCCTTGAGCAGGTATCCAGTGGCTATGTATCTGACAAGAGACCATCATCTTTTGGCTGACCTAGACAGTTTGGGAATCGAGGTGATTATTCCGGGCATGGAGGTACAGATGTGGGATTTACAGATTCAGTCTGAGTTGATGGACAGAGTCAGATCAGCACAGTATGATGATGTTGCCCTGAGGTACATCAGGGAGCAGGTACAGGCAGGGCTGCTTGATGATTTCTCTATTACCGAAGATGGGTCGCTGCGGCACGGTGCTAGACTGTGCATTCCGAGTGGGGAGCTTCGGGAGGAGGTTCTTTAGGAGGCTCATCGCTCTCAGTACTCTATGCATCCTGGTGCCAACAAGATATACAGAGATCTGAGAGAGCACGTTTGGTGGTACGGCATGAAGCGCGAGGTAGCTCAGTTCGTATCTCGCTGCTTGGTTTGTCAGCAGGTGAAGGCCGAGAGGCAGAGGCTTGGTGGGTTGCTACAGCCACTACCCATTCCAGAGTGGAAGTGGGAGCACATCACCATGGACTTTGTGTCCGAACTTCCACGATCTCCAGGAGGAAAAGACGCGATTTGGGTCATAGTTGATAGATTGACCAAATCGGCCCACTTTTTGCCTTTTAAGGTAGGATTGTCTACGGAGAGGTTGGCAGAGCTGTATGTTCGTCAGATCGTGCGATTACATGGGGTTTCTGTGAGCATAGTTTCAGATCGGGATAGCCGTTTCACTTCCCACTTCTGGAGGAGTTTGCAGGCTAGCTTGGGCACCTCGCTCAAGTTTAGTACCGCTTATCACCCCCAGACAGACGGGCAGTCGGAGAGGACTATCCAGACCTTGGAGGATATGCTTCGCACGTGTGTGCTAGATTTCGGGGGTTCTTGGGAGGATCATCTTCACCTGGTAGAGTTTGCTTACAACAACAGCTATCAGGCCAGTATAGAGATGTCGCCATTCGAGGCTCTATACGGACGGAGATGTCGTACTCCCTTGACATGGGACGATGTTGGCGAGAGAGTGCTGCTTGGACCGGAGATGGTGGTGGATGCAGCTGAGAAGGTCAGGCTGATTAGAGACAGACTTTGGGTGGCTCAGGATAGGCAGCGGCATTGGGCCGATAGCCACCGGAGACCGTTAGAGTTCGAGGTTAGTTTCAGTTCCTGTTTATGATTGTTTATCATTTGTCTGTCCTGTGTTCTGAGTTTGTTTTATGTCTAGGCTGGTGCTTTGGTGTTCCTGAAGATTTCTCCGACACGGGACACGATTCGCTTTGGCGGAGGCGGGAAGCTTAGTCCGTGCTACATCGGACCTTTCACCATCCTTGAGAGGGTCGGTGTAGTGGCTTACCGGCTAGACTTGTCGCCTACGCTAGAGGGGGTACACAACGTGTTCCATGTGTCGCAGCTGAGACGGTACGTGGCAGATCCCAGCCATGTATTGGACCATTCAGCGATCGAGGTGGGGCCTACTCTTCACTATCCAAAGCAGCCAGTGGAGATTCTGGATCGTAGGGAGAAGGTGCTCCGAAACCAGGTCATACCCTTGGTTCGCGTTGCATGGAGGCATCACTCTCCAGGTGAGTCTACCTGGAAGAGAGAGGACGACATGCGGGAGCGTTTCCCTTATCTCTTCGAGCCCTGAGGTATAATTTTGTTCTGTATGTGATTCAGTGTATGTTGTTTTAATTTTGAGGACAAATTTTTTTTAAGGTGGATAGATTTGTCACCCCCAGTTTTCATGAACAGGGGTACTTTGGTAATTTTCTACTTTAAAATTATTTTGGAATTATTTATTTATTGTATTATTTTTGGGTTGTTTGAGTCGGGTTCGAATTTCAACTCATTCCGACTTGTATTGGGGACCCGGGGTAGTGTTGACCCTAGTGGGCCCACACACTAGTTAGCCATGGCCCACATGTTAGTATTTTAGTTAGTGACTAGGCTCATTATTTTGGTTAGATTTAATTTGGATTAGTGTTATTGGATTGACCAAACTACCCCGACTTAAACCCCTTTCCATGTTTTAACCAATAGATTAGTGTAGGGGCTTTTTGGGCTTTTTCTAATAAGACAAAACTATGTCATGGCCGGCCACATCTAGTGGATAGGGCCCCTCCACTCATCATTATCCATCATTTCATTCTCTCTCTTGTTCTTCTCCAAATTGATTTGAGAGCTTTCCCTAATCAAATTATCACCAAATCCTTCTATTTCTTCACCAAATCTTCTTCCTTCCTTCTCCATTCAACCCAAGGAAGGTGCTCCCCAAGTTTGAGAGGATTCGGAGCTTATTCGTGTATGTTTCGGATTCCTACGTGTCGGTGGCGTTTCGGGATCGATTCGAGTCACCGGGAGGTATAAATCCCTTCTTCTTCTCATTCTTTTCATGCATTAGGATGGTATTAACCCATAGGAATGACCCCCTTGGTTTTGTGTCCATTTGAGTCCATTTCGTGTCTATTTGGACACTTGTAGAGGTGTCCAATGAGTAGGATCGTGTCCTAATGGGGAAAACCCTATGTGGACACTTGTGGAATTATTTGTATATTGATTTTGTGTTGTTCTAATATGTATTCCAGATTTTACTATGTGTTTAGAATATGTTTTTCCTATGTATCTTAATGTATCATATTCCTAATACCAATATGTGTATATATATGGTTATATATGTATCATTCTCTCTCTCTCTCTCTCTCTCTCTCTCTCTCTCTCTCTCTATATATATATATATATATATATATATATATATATATATATATATATATGGTGGATTATATATATACGGATATATATATATATATATATATATATATATATATATATATATATATATATGGTTGTGTTGGTGTGTGACATTGTGTTGGATGGGGGCACACAGGTTCGGCCAAGGGAGTGTGTGTGTTTGTGTTGGTTAAGTTGTATGTATGTGTGGTGTTTGAGGATTGGTGTGAGAGGTTGTGAGAGTGGGGAAAATTGTGATATGTGTGAGATGGAGAGATGAGATTTGGAGTGTTAGAGAGGGGGGGACACCCAAATCAGTCCCTACTTGAACCCCCAAACAGTCCACTTATTAGCCAAGTGGCTGTCCTCAAAAATCAGTCCATAACACACCCCTATATAGCTGCCCATTTAGCCCCTTGGCTGTCCCCTTGGACTGTCCAAGGACAGCCCCAACAGTCCCCTCAAAACCCTTCAATACAATCCAGTTTTCCCCCTACTTGGACTGTCCAACACTGTCCCCAAACAACCCTCATTTGCTGTCCAGTTTTGCCATTAAATAGCTGTCCCCACAAGCCTAAATGGTTGTCCCTTAGTTCCTGGAAACCAGTCCAGTTTTGGCCCATGGTGGCTGTCCCTTTGGCCACTAAATCATGCCCCTTGATACAACCCTCACACCACTATTCAAGCCCCTTAAACCCCCTTAGCAGCCCCACTAAATCAGTCTAAACCAGTCCCCACAGGACACACATTTAAGTCCTATACTTAGCCTATGTATTGGCCCTTTGACAACCCAAACTTGCCCCTACATTCCAGTCCAATGGACAACCCTATAAGCCTAAGTGTGTGTGTGAGTGTGAGCCATTAGGAAGTCCCATTTCCAGCCACCAAGCATCCCAATATCAGTCCTCATTTCCCCTAAATTCAGTCCACAAATTTGCCTGTGTGTGTGTGTGTGTATTTGTGAGGTTTTGTGAGTTAGTATGTGAGCCTACATATATTTTGTGAGTGCCTATAGGATAGGCTATATCTAAACCAATAAGAAACCTATAGAGAAGCCTATATGAGTGTATTATGTGAGAGTGAGTGGTGTGGATGAGTGCTAGAGTGTTGAGAGGGAAATTCATGATATGGGTAAGGTAGGTAATAATGTAAAACCTACACATGTCCTAACATAGGCTAGATACCTAGGATACCCATAATTCTTGGTAGGTAAACCTTAGATAGGATAGTATCTAGATATCATGAGGAGCCTAGGCTAGTATCTTGGATATTAGCGGGGTTTCCTTGGTATTGGGCAAGGTATCGAAATTTACCTTGGTAAGGTAATGCTAGTTTTGCCTAGGAGTAGGGTATTTGAGTTTGGAGTCTAAGATAGAGTTAGAACTTGATTCCCTTGGTTGGTAATGATCAAATATAGTGCTCCTAGACTAGTTTTGACGTCGGTTGACCATTTTGACCAAAAGTCAACAAAAGTCAACCGAGAGTTAAACTTAGTCTTTAAGCGACTAGATTTGACCGAAACCAAACCAGAGTTGACCAGTTGACTGAAAGTCAACAGTTGGTCAACATTAGACTAGTTTGACCTAGGGTTGACCTAGAGTTGACCAGAGTTGATTTTTTGACAAAAAAGTCAACTGTAAGTCAACCTTTGACCTAGTTTGACTTGGATTGACTCCCAGTGACCTAGTTTGACCTAGTATGACCTAGTATGACCCAGTTTGACCTAGATTGACCCAGTTTGACCTAGATTGACCTAGTATTGACTTAGACTTGCATTCATGGCTTATATTAGTTTCCTTTTTCAGTATTAAGCCCTGTTTGACTTATAGTATCTTATTTTAGGTCTGTGATTACTTTGAGCGTTTGTTCACCCTATCAGCTCAGGACTACAGGCGAGTACATTCACTGATAGTTTTTATTGTCTTGATATCTACTATATCCGATTCAGTTGTAGTGTTTTACATGATTTCCGACACGACGGTTCACGGACTAGTATACGTCGGATCCTGTCATGAGATGTTATTCCTGGACTTTCTTGGTATATGGGTATGTGATATTTCTGTGTTTCTGTACTTGTATAGACATTGATTTGGGAGCGGACTGGCCCCCTGCTCTCGAACCCTGTGTCATGACGTGCCATATCCGGATCCGTGATACTACTCGGGGATGGAGGAATTATTAGGGATTATGTGATCAAAGCCTCCTGTAACTATATTGATAGTGCCACCCTCACCTCACGTAGGGTGTAGCAGATACCCCATTGCCAGTTATCCTAGTTGGACGGCATGACTCTCCGTTGAGGACACCGCGGATTGCCGGACCAAGTGGATAACTTTCTCTTGCTTCCCTAGCCGATCACATATCGCTCTAATAGTTCAAATCACCTTTTATATTTATTAGCGTACCTTATATTTCCAGTTCAGCTTTACTTTCTGTACTTCTCACCATGATATGATTTCCATTACTCACATGCTCTACCTGCCTTTATACTGTACCATGATTTGAGACTAAGTTCTGTTTGGAAGAAGGGTTACAACCCCGGTTCTTGTTTGGTTCAAGGGTTGTAACTCGGCTTTCAAATGGTTCCCAAGTCGCCGATATCTTTGTCTTGTATTTCATTATTACTGTCTCTTATAGTATTTGTCAATTCATATGGAACTGCTGTTGGTGTTTGTACTTGCTCATTTTTCTGACAGGATACCGTTGATATTACAGATGACTCTGAGACTGATTGCCCGACCTACTATGGGGTTGAGTCTGACGGAGTAGACTTAGACTATGGCTTATTGGTAGAGCCACTAGACTTTGCTCACCCTGAGTAGTTTAGTTAGTTAGGTTTGCCTAGCCTGCGAGCCAGCTAGCACTTTCAGATTTGTAGTATTTATTATATATATTTTTTGAGACTCTGGATGTTTTGTGTATAGCACTGACTTGTGGATTTTGGACTTATTTTCCTGCTTTATCTATCATATTTACTTTTCATGCTATCTACCTTAGTTTTGATATATGTGATTGAGACTGTATTGCTATGTCACCTCCATTCAGAGTGTATATACTGTACAGGTACATTTATCTGTTTTAGTCGTAGTATTTACAGACCCTATATATAGCGTTCTACCGCCGATTCTGCGGCGTAGGCTGGACGTAACCACGTGCTCGTGCCCCTCTTCAGGGTGCGGGTCGTGACACAAATATAAATGATATTTACATAGAAAATTATGTCGAAAAAAAACTACGGAGCGATTAAAGTCCAACCCAAAAAAGTTTCACTAACGAATAAAGGAAGTAACCAAGTACTTTCTAGCTACTCTATTGATCTAAATTGGGTCTCCACAACTACTACTCAAAATAAGAAAATGATTACAATAAAAAAAATAGGATTTACCTAAACTGAGAACTCGAGGAATGAACCAATGTGGAATTCCGCGAACGATTCTCATCGAATCAAACCAAGAACTCTTCCAAGTCTTTCTCCTTCCTTGAAAGTTGAATCCTTTAAGAAAACTCTCATCTGAATAATTAATCGTAAGGGTGCGGCTATACGCACCCCATGACTTACTTAGCACACCCCAAGTGAGTACACCACATTTTAATTGATTAAAATTAGCATAAATGCTAAGTACACCCCACCAAATGACCAAAATATCATTTTCTATTCTAACCTAAAACATATCTATAATTCCTAAGCACACTCCAAATCATTCTAACATCTCTACTCTCCTCTCTCCTCTCTCCTCTCTCCTCTCTCCAACCGACCGGCCCTCTCTCCTCTCCGATCCCCTCTGCTTCGTGCGACCAACGAGAGTCGCCCCCGTTCAACCCACGACAGTCGGCCACCACTATAGACAGACCATCCCAAGACCAAACCCAAGACCAATTCCAATATCACTGCTAGAGTTTTTCGCTTATGATCACTGGTAGGGTTTTTCGAATCCCTTCAATTCGTGTGAAAACGAAAAAAATGGAAAAAAAATTAGGTTTTCAGGTTTTGTTCGACCATGATTTGTCGAGCACTTGGACTGGAGTTCGACCCACGACAGTCGAACTTCTTTGCGAAGGTTCGAACAAAGACGGTCGAACAAAAAATTAAATAAAAAACACAATGTTCGACCACAACTAGTCGGACAAAGCTCTATTGTTCGACCATTACACGTCGAACTGCCCTATATATGTTCGACCTTCCTCGATCGAACATGTTTTGTTCAGTTCGACCAGTCGAACAGAACATGTAATGTTCGGCAGTCACAGGTCGAGCATGTGGTTATCTGTTCAACTTGTACAGGTCGAACAGATCACGGATTTCGAAAAAAATTCTCTGAATAAAATCGATTCACAAAGTTACAAAATAAAAAATTGGATAAAATAGGAACGTAGATTGGAACTTTGATGTTTCCTTTGTCCCTCTATTATGCTTTCTTCACAACTTCAAACTAAAAGGAATTTAGGGTTTTTGGGTTGGAGAAGAGAAGGTGGGGTGTACTAAGTAGAGGAAGAAGCTTGATGAAGACTAGAGGAAAGAATAATGTTATTGGGGGTGTGCTAAGTAGACAGAGGGATATTTTTGTCTTTGAACATTAATATATTTTATAACTTAAGTCATTTGAGATGTACTTAGAAATGCTTGGGGTGTCAATAGCCGGACCCTAATTAATCTCAGCCATCAGACCTTCAAAAATCAGATTATGGTTTAACCTTCATCACTAATCTTAAACAAATCATGTTTGTTGGATATCATCGAAGGCCCAAAAGCAACATGCTTTTTGCTCAGCCCCAATTCGACAGTATACTACGAGTATACCAGCGTTATATTGTGAGAACAAAAATTCTATACTAAAAGTTGCTGGAAACTTCTAGTATAGTGGCATTACAGTGCAAGTAAATTGGCAGTGTATTACTGTGAAAACATTTATTAGTGATGGATAGCTCTTCCCATAAATTATCCCTATATTATTAAGCAGATATATGTGGCGACTTCTTTTCGATTTCTCCTATCAATTCTCCGTCACATCCGAAGTCAACTTTTGCCCATAAATATTACCATCACACAACTTTTGCCCAGAGAAATGAAGATAGTTTTTGTAAAATATAGGAGGGAGGAAGAAAGAGATAATTTTTCCTTAAAAAATTGTTCCGGATAGAAGAAGAACTGAATGTATAGCAATGATCCAACCAACAGATACATGCCCCTTTAATAAGAATTAAAGACGAACCAGTAATGTGCACGTTCAAATGCACGTGAAAAAAATATTAAAAATAATTATATTAAATTATTATAAAAAAATATCAAACTTAGGATTTGAATTCAAGTAATCGAGAAAACTACCTCCTATCTTAACCACTCGAATTAGACTATTTAATTATAAATAAATCATATTAGATAGTTAAATACTTAATTTTTTAAAAATAATTAGTAAAATATTTAGGTAATTAATTAATTATTTATTATTTTTTTCTTAATTTACTTAAATGGTTGATGATATTCATACGATTTAGACGGCTCAATTTTGAAGCCTCATTATATAATAGAAGATATTGAGAGGTAATAAGTTTTACCATTGGGATATTACCACGTAATAAAGGAAGAAGATTCTTTGCAACGGTCATAAGAAAAAAAAAAAAGAATAATGAAGTGCAAATTTTTTCTTTCGGGTCTCAATCCGTTAGAAGAATTTGGATCTACGTTCAGAACGGCACCCATAGTATAGATGTAGGCAACTGGGTCGGGCAGCAACGTGCACGTGTAGCCCACAGACAATTGTGAATTGAGCAAGGGTGAGAAAAGTATTGTACGGAATAGAGTGGTTTTTATTTATTTTCCAATGTGAGACTAAAAGAGAGAGCGAACAACGTTTTTTTTTTCAATCAAAGTATTCAACATGCTTGGCATTAAGCAAAGTTGTACTTACTCTCGTGCAGTTTTGTATGCAAATGAAGTTGGAAATACCTTGAACTCTATTTAGACTCAGAAGATATTGATTGGTGAGTTATTCACTAATATTGCAGAAGTTAAGTGGTCTCTCATAAGCTGGGGTGCTTCTTCTTCTCTTTTTTTTGGTTAAAACTAATTACTGGCATTCCAGTACCATGACACTGGAGTCAAGATGTACATAAACTTACTACCATATATATAAAAGGCTAATTCTAAGGACATATTTTAATTGAGACTAGTCCTTACTAGAAAACAGTCCATGAAAGTGAAACTTTTACTGAGGACAGTCTGAATTTACTTTAGACTAGCTCACCCCCAAAAGAATTATGATTTCTCTAAAGGCAGATGCCGGCGGGAACGCGGGGCAACGGACGTCGGCGTTGGTGTGGGGGCAAGGGGGCGCAGTCGAGCTTTGGAAGGGGAAGGGAGGAGGAGGAGGAGAAGGCAGAGGAGGAGGCGGAGGAGGAGAAGGAGAAAGAGGAGGAGGAGGGCGAATGTTGCTCCTTTGGACTGTCGGAGGCGAAGGCTGCTGCCACTGTCTTCTTCTCTTCGCCCTCGCATAGGACTGCCAACTTTGTTTGCAGGTCTATCTAATTTTCTGTTTTGACAGGACTGCAACAAAGTTGGAAGTCCTACTTTATGCTAGGACTGCCAACACATAAAGTATGACTGCCAACTTTGTTAGTCCTACTTGCTGTAAAGACTGCCAACAAGTTTGACAGTCCTGAAAAAATTTGGGGGAGAACGGAGGAGGAGAAGGCGGAGGAGGAGGACGAGGAGGGGGAGGGGGAGGAGGAGGAGGAACCCTAACCCTAACCTTGAAAAAAAATTGGGCTAGCCTCAAGCAAAAATTTGGATGACAAACTTATAAATATTTTTGGGAGAAGTTGGGTTAACCCCAAGTAATGTGAGGTGCCCTTACAATTAGCCATATAAAAGGTAAAGTTGTGGGCAGGGAGTCAAAAAAAAATTATATTACAATATAATTAATCCGGTAAAATATATGGTACAATATTTAGGTTTAAATGGCAATTATTTGTGTGTATAATCAACTTTCAACAACCACACAGTTGAAAAAAAAAAATATTTCAACAATCATCTTTTTTTTTCCTACTTTCAACAACCATTCAAAACAATTGAACTCATTTTCTCTCCACTTCTATTTCGACCAATCAAATAACATTTTGAAACTCAAAATTTATGCGTATTCAGTATTTTTCGCGTTCGCAAATTCCTTTTTTTTTAAGAGAAAAAGGAAATTCCTACGTGCAACCAAACTGCAACCCTAAGAAGTTACTCAATATTTCTTTTCCTTTTTTTGAATAAACTCAATATTTCTTTTATGAGCATAATGGCAGTCATCTACAGATTAAATTATCGCCGGTAGGCCAAAATAAAATAAAAAGTACAGATTAAATTATCTCTACTAATGTACAACACCAAGACTAACTTCGTTCATTCTGAAAATTCACGCAACGCCCACATGACTAACCGGGATTAATTGTTGGCTAATGAATATATGCTAATTAACAACTTCTCTCAACTTAATTGAAAAAGACGTCGAGGACCTATCCATATAAGCTATGAAACACGTACATAGAATCGAAACAATTCGATGTACCGATGGACTAATAAATATGAAATTGGGGTTGATCAAGAATGTAATTAACTCACATGGTAGATCAAGCTAATTATAGAGCAATGCTAGAATTACAATTAAAAGTTCTACAACTTTTTTAGTCTTACAACCGTCTAGATTGTAGTTGTTAATCATAATATTTTTGATAGTTATATGATGTTACTTCGGAGAGTAAATATGCTATTCCAAAATGAATGTCCCAATTACGTTCCCTTTTCTATACATATAACTTTTTGTATCCATAATTATTTAATTTTTTAAGTAAAAAATAAATAAAAATTGTATTGTAGGAGAGAGAACGTTATTGGAACACTCACCATACCTGCTTCCTCTCTAATGAGCATCCAACGTGTCTTAATTGTTCATTAACATAGTGTTGCGACTCTAGTTAATAAACTTAAACTTACTGCTCGCTTTACGCAGAGCAGCAACTAAGACCAAGCTAAACATGTTATTATTGTTAGAATTTTCTTCAAAAACTTTGGATTAAAATCTGCAAGAAAATAAATTAAATTAAAATTACCGGCCTCCGGGGAAGTCGCGCATGAAGCACTGCCCTAAGAGATAGTCCAGGTCTATGTGTAGACTGGATCCGAACACTCCTAGTGGTAAAATTTCCGCTTCACCGGAATCTCTTTGCCGCACACAACGTAGAGAGAGCGACCCCGACTTAGCTCTGCCCAGAGCAACAACGAAGCAACAGAAATTCGAGAGCGACAAGAATTTGAGAGAGTTTCTGTAGAGGAGATTGTTTTTTGTGTGTCTAAAGGTGGAGAATGGAGCTCAATATATAGGCAACTCTATATCCAAAAAAAAAAATGAATGATGTTTAATGAGAAATCATTGATATTGAAAGCTATTAAAAAAAATTAAAGGGAGAATGAGCCGTTGGACATATGCCAACGTAAGAAGAAACTTGATTTTTTTTTCTTTATTATTGTACAGCTATACAACAATCCCTCCCCAAAAATCAAGTTCCGAGTAAGGAAAGAAAAAGAGTAGAAAAGATCTGGACAGGTTTATACTATGTATAAATGAGATGGACTACAGCGTTGAATCTCACGTAGTGACTATTGTCTTTGTCTGAATAAGAGCTTGATGGACTACGCCTTGAATCAGTCTTCTTGAACCAGATTCAGAAAATAGCACACATAGTACGCTAGAGGTACTTGGGTCTATCGGGTGGCGCGTTAGATTGGCCATGCGCACTTTTACACATTCATGAGAGTTGTCTAGGATCGCCCTGTCCTATAGTCGCGGCCCTCACGACCTCTCATATATGTAAGTCCTTAAGGGTTGGTGATGGAATCAACCATGCATATTATGCTTGGACTTATTAAGAGTTTAAACTCACCCTATCCATATCACAAAAGGAACACTGTCACCATAGGGATGGGGTATGAATGTACACATGTACAGCCTCTTGGACTTTTATTTTAAAGAGAATTTAATCTCATGTCAGTGTTCCATAATAGTCACCTAGTCCAGCTTGTTTCTACCCATTGAACCGGCTTCTTGGGATCTCCAGTCAGACTCGGTTGGGTTGCCACTGCTGGTGACTATACTATGGGCTTAATCCCATCCCCGGAACACTGTTACCATAGGGATGGGGTATGAATGTACACATGTACAGCCTCCTGGGCTTTTATTTTAAAGAGAATTTAATCTCATGTCAGTGTTCCATAATAGTCACCTAGTCCAGCTTGTTTCTACCCATTGAACCGGCTTCTTGGGATCTCCAGTCAGACTCAGTTGGGTTGCCACTGCTGGTGACTATACTATGGGCTTAACCCCAACCCCTTCGATGATTCTAGGATCAATGTCCTAGACAGATCCTTCGTCAAGTGGTCTGCAAGGTTCTTTTCTGACTTTATATAGTCAAGAACCACATATTTGTCCAATAGGCTCTTTATTGACTTGAAACGCAGCTGCAGGTGCTTGTTCATCTTAGCATTCACAGAATCATGCTTTAGTAGTTCTATAACAGATTTATTATCACAGTTTATAGAGATTGCAGGAATAGGATGAACATAAACAGGTATATGCATAATAAGATTTCTGAGCCATTCGGCTTCTGTACATGTAGTATCCAAAGCTATCATTTCAGATTCCATTGTACTTCTGACTATGATAGTTTATTTACATGATCCCCAGGAGATTGCAGCTCCTGCTAGGATAAAAACATATCCAGTTGTGGATTTTACATCATGTGAATCAGTTACCCAATTTGCATCGGAGTAACCTTCTATGATATCAGGGTGTCTAGTATAATGAATTTTATAATCTAGAGTACCCTTAAGATATCTAAATACTCTGTCTAATGCAGTCCAATGAGATTGGTTTGGGTTACTAGTGTATCTGCTTAGTCTCCCAATATCAAATGCAATATCAGGTCTGGTCCTATTAGTTATGTACATGAGGGACCCAATCATTTGAGAATATCTATGTTGTTCTATAGGAGATCCTTCATTCTTCTTGAGAACAATATTACTATCATAAGGAGTAAGGGCAGGTTTCTTGTCAAAATACTCAAACTTTTTTAGCATTTTCTCAATTGAATGTGCTAAGGATAGAGTATATCCCTCATTGCATTTGGACACTTGCATTCCTAGAATCAGGTTTACCTCACCTAGGTCTTTCATATCAAACTGGTTAGATAAATAATTTTTAGTATTATTTATCAATTCCAGTGAAGATCCTAAGATAAGCATATCATCAACATACAAGCATAAGATAACACAGCTTTTATTTGTATATATTTTTGGAATACAAACACTTGTCATATTCATTTGGCACAAAACCAAATTCTATAATGACTTTATCAAATTTGTTGTGCCATTGTTTGGGAGCTTGCTTTAGGGCATAAAGAGATTTTACTAATCTGCAAACCTTCTTTTCTTGATCTTTAGCAATACAACCTTTAGGTTGCTCCATATATATCTCTTCTTCTAAATCTTCATTTAGAAATGTTGTCTTTACATCCATTTGATGGATCAGCATACCATGAATGAATGCTAAAGCTAGAAGGGTTCTAATAGAAGATATTCTAGCTATAAGAGAGTATGTATCAAAATAATCTAATCCTTTCTTCTGGGTAAATCCTTTGGCCACTAATCTAGCCTTATATTTTTCTATGGTACCATCGGCTCTAAGTTTCTTCTTAAAGACCCACTTACACCCTATTGGTTTGCTGCCTAAAGGAAGGTCTGCTAAAAACTAAGTATTGTTCTCCATGATGGAGTTGTACTCATTGTTAATAGCTTCTTTCCAGAAAGGGGCATCAGGAGAGGATATGGCTTCTTCATAAGTTGAGGGATCACCCTCTATTAAAAATGTGAAGAATCCTTCTCCTAAATTCTTTTCAATCCTTTCTCTTTTACTCCTTCTAGGTTCTATGACTTGTTCAGGTTGAGAACTAGGTATTAGATCATGAGAACTAGTAGATGGAGTAAGAGAAGGATTAGAGGAAGATGAAGGGGTTCTATCCTTGAAGGAAAAAATATTCTCAAAGTAAACTGCATCTCTAGCTTCTATAATTGTGTTATTGGAGATTTTATTTACTTCAGAATGAGTTACAAGAAATCTATTAGCATTACTATGTAGGGCATATCCTATGAATACAGCATCTACAGTCTTAGGTCCTATCTTCCTCTTTTTGGGTTCATGAATTCCTACTTTAGCTAGACATCCCCAAACTTTGAGATAGTTAATCATAGGAGTCCGACCTTTCCATAACTCATATGGAGTTTTATCATTAGTCTTACTGGGTATCCTATTAAGAATATAACAGGCTGACAATAAGGCTTCTCCCCAAAGATTGTCAGGGGCATCTGAGCTGAGAAGCATGGCATTGACCATATCTAAAAGAGTGCGATTCTTCCTTTCAGCAACTCCATTGGATTGTGGTGAATAAAGAGCAGTTACCTCATGAATAATTCTGGGATCTTCACAGAAGTTAGTCATTTCATATGAGGTATACTCTCCACCACGATCTGATCTAAGGATCTTAATCTTCCTATCCAACTGGTTCTCAGCTTCAGATTTATAAACCTTGAATCTGTCTAGAACTTCATCTTTGGCCTTAAGGAGATAGGTATAACAATACTTTGAATGGTCATCTATAAAAGTAACAAAGTATTTTCTACCGCCTCGGGTCAAAACCCTATTGGAATCACAAACATCACTATGGATAAGTTCTAGGAGTTCAGAATCCCTATAGACAGATTTGAAAGACAATCTAGTGTGTTTGGCTTGAACACAAATCTCACATTTATGTTCATCATCTATAGGAGTCTTAGGGTTAAGATCTAAGTTCATCATCCTTTTGATAGATCCTAAGTTCACATGACCTAGTCTACCATGCCAAACATTTGATGATTCAACATTAGCAACAAAAGAAGGATTAGAACTTTTATTCATAGTACTTAAAACAAAAAGTCCATCTTCCACAAATTCTTTCCCCACAAACAAATCATTCTTAGAGAAAACTACTTTATTGGCCTCCATTACAATTTTGTATCCTAAGGCTACAATGAGGGATCCACTAACAAGATTTCTCCTGACAGACGGCACATGAAGCACATCATGGAGAGGTAGAATTTTTTCTGATGTCATCTTCAGATCTATTCTTCCTCCCCACAACTTGTACCGTTGAGCCATCTCTTAGAGCCACGCCTCCTCCACCTGATTCCTGATAGGTTGAAAAACAGAAGCGATCAAATGAAACATGAACATTAGCTCCAGAATCCAACCACCAATCATCAGAATGGAAAGACAGGTTTACTACAGGTTGAAAGCTTACAGACCTGAAGGAGTTTGAAGACCCATTCAGAATCATGTTAGCCTCTGGCTTGCCTTTTTCCTTGAAGGAGTTCTGGATAGGTTCTTTCTTCCTTTGGAAGCAGTTGATGGCTGTATGGTTGGTTCTACCACACACAAAACAAAATCTTCTTTGATCCAGAGTCTGACCAAAGTTTTTAGGTTTTTGGGGTTGAGGGTTTTGGTGGTGATGGTTTTGGTGATGATGGTTTTGGTGAGGATGTTTTTTGTGAGGAGGTCGAAAACTCTGCTTCTTTTTGAAGGAGTTTTTCTTGGATTTGAGATGGTTGTTTGATCTAGGTTTTTCATGGCTTTCTACAAAGTTTACCTTAGCTGTGGCATTTGACCTAGCTTTGGTCTTGGACCTATATTGCTCTTATGTTCTAATTCTCTGTAGAACTTGAGAGTATGTAATAGATCCTTGTAGATGTAGTAGGTCCTTTGCCACTTTAGACCAGGAAGGAGGGAGTTTATCTATCAAGCATCCTATTTTGTGCTCAGTAGAAAAGAAAGTTCCCTTGGCTTGAACCTGTCTAAGGTGTTCTTGGAACTCATGGATTTGGCCATTTATAGGTTTGTTATCTACCATGACATATTGGTTGAATGTGGTAGAATTGAATCTATCAATTCCAGCATCATCACAACCATACTCATCTTCCAAAGCATCCCAGAGTTCTTTAGCACTTTTATATTCAAAAAATATGTCGTAGAGAGACTCAGACATAGCGTTTAAGATTCCGTGGAAGCAATGGTAGTCTATTTCCTTAGGAGTCTTGGGTTTGGTAGAAAAGGAGGACTTGGAAACCCCTACGTCAGACTCAGTCTCATCAGAATCATTTGAGATGGGCGTCGACCCATCAATGGCAGAAATCAGGCCTAAAGTGGTAAGCCAAAATTTCATCTGGCTCTGCCACCTCTTGAAATATGTGTCATTGAATTTTGCAGGCTTTGCAGAAAAAGTCTATTCCTTGGAAGTCATATTTCTAAGGTCTGAAAAAATTATATTTACTCAATAAGATGGTTTTGAGCTAAAATTAACAATTAAAATAATTTTAGTAATAAACCTTTAAATTTTTAGTTTTTCAAGTTTTGATAATGTTGGGTTAGCTGTAGGGGCCGGATCCCAGCAAGCAGAGGTTCACTAGGAACTCTTAAGTACCGGTCGCTTAGACGATATTTCGCCTTGTTGACAGAAGGACCCTTTCGGCTTGTTCCAAAACAAATCTTATCTTTAGAACTTTAAAAAATAAAAAAAAATTTTACTTAATTAATTAATTGTTTGATTTAGCCTAAATTAAAATATTGAGTAAAATGAAAACTAGTATTGACAAAAATAATACTAGCACAATAGTATTTGTCTAAGATGTCAATTTAACAAACAATGATAATGAACGGATATTAATTGCTATGTGAAATATAATTGATATGTTAAATAATGACAATGAACAAATAATGACAATGAACAAATATTAAATATGTAACAAACGATATTAAATGAGTGACTAAGAAGTTTGTTTACTAGCAAATAGTTGCTAACACAATTTGCTAAGAATATTAAATATTAAATAGCAAGACAAAACTTTGTTAAGAATTTGTTTAGAATAGCAAGACAGAACTTTGGCAAGACAAAACTTTATTAAGAATAGCAAGCAACGAATTTAAATATTAAATATTAAATATTAAATATTTAACAAAACCAAAATTAGCTACAGCAAGACAAACTTTGTTAAGCAATACAAGCAAATAAGCTTACTCAAAATTGTTACAGAATCTATTTAGATGTATATATTTAGAAAGACTTCTATCTATTTCCTTTTAGAAAGACTACTGTTTACTAAGATGTAGCAAACAATTAAACTGTTAGTGAGCAAGTATGCTTACTAACAAGAAAGACTCGTGTCTATTTCGTTTTGTAGTAACAGAATATGTATATATATATATATATATATATATATATATATATATATATATATATATATATATATATATATATTATTAGAGGCAAAATGAACAGTAACAAAAATATATTTATATATACGGATTATCTCTTAGATTGTTGGAATTTTCTTCAAAAACTTTGGATTAAAATCTGCAAGAAAATAAATTAAATTAAAATTACCGGCCTCCGGGGAAGTCGTGTACGAAGCACTGTCCTAAGAGATAGTCCGGGTCTATGTGCAGACTGGATCCGAACACTCCTAGTGGTAAAATTTTCTCTTCACCGGAATCTCTTTGCCGCACACGACGTAGAGAGAGCGACCCCGACTTAGTTCTGCCCAGAGCAACAACGAAGCAACAGAAATTCGAGAGCGACAAGAATTTGAGAGAGTTTCTGTAGAGGAGATTATTTTTTGTGTGTCTAAAGGTGGAGAATGGAGCTCAATATATAGGCAACTCTATATCTAAAAAAAATGAATGATGTTTAATGAGAAATCATTGATATTGAAAGCTATTAAAAAAAATTAAAGGGAGAATGAGCCGTTGGACATATGCCAACGTAAGAAGAAACTTGATTTTTTTTTTTTTCCTTTATTATTGTACAGCTGTACAACAATTATTACATACTAGAAGTTGCGCACTATATTGTTTGTGTTCTTTTTCTCAATTTTTAAATATATACTTGCATGATAAATTTATTTTAAAATAAAGATAACAACATGTATCCTAAGTACACATGTTAATATATTATTAAATACTTAATTTATATATATACTTCTACAAGCACATTTATCAATGCATTTTTAACTTAAATGTATAGAGAAACTGTGAGTTGCCCCCCACTTATTTTACCATAATTCAAGATGCATCCTACCGAATTACCATAATGCATGAAACCTCCAACTTTTAACGAAAATCGTCAATGACTAACAGTCAACGCCTTTGACATACATAAATAAAGTAACAAATTTGAGTTGTACCCCACTTATTTTACCATAACTCAAGGTGCACTACACTTATTTGAGGGTATTTTGGTCATAATTCAAGGTACATCCCACTTAGATTGGAGGTCAAAGAAATTGACTTTTAGTCATTGGCGGTTTTTGTTAAAAGTGAAAATTTTCATGCATTATGGTAATTTGGTATGGTGCACTTTGGATTATGTTAACAAGTGGGGGCAACTCAAAATTTCTCAAATGTGTGTTGATAAATGTAAAATGTGCATTGATAAATGTACTGAGAATATTCATATAAAGCTCACATTTATCAATAAATTAACATGTCTTTATGGCACATGTTAACAAAATACTTAAAATAATATATAATATTTTGAAGTAAATTAGTTTTTAAATATATTTATTTTAGTTGGAAGTGTATAATAATTAATGGTTAGTAATTATGTTGATGAGAAGGAGTATAAATCTTAGTTAATTTAGACATATTTTGATAGATACAAGGTTGGGACAATTTTCAAAAATGAAAATTCAACGGTGAACCTACAACTTTTCATATTATATAGAATCTTTTAATGTACTTAAGAAGAACAAAAGACACTAGAAAACAATCTTATTTCTCTCTCTTTTTCCTATAGGTAATTATCTAATTGTCCTCATTAAATTTGTTGAACAATTTTAATTAGTGAAGTTATGGAATATTAAATTTGTAGTTGTTATATAGTAGTACAGGTAGGATTACACAAGGTTAACCGCCGTGTTTTGGCATCATTGAGGGGAATATTGGTGAAATTCATTTGAAGTTTACCACCTATAACAAAATCCAAAGATTATTCAAAAAGCATTCACCACCAGATTCTATTTGAGATTTCTTCTTGGTCACTTCCCTAAGGAGTTGTAACATCGTTTCTCAAAGAATATATAGCTCAATCTGGCAAAACGGTAAGATTCCTCACATCTCTATTGAACTGTCAACCTTCAAAGAAACCATTTAAGATGATCGGTCAATAACAAAGATGTTGGGCATCTTAAATCCAATGAACAAAATGAAGGAAGCGTAGAACAATTTTTCGAGCAAGTTCTCGACCAATAATAACTTTTGTCGACCAATAATATCTTATGTCAAAATTGCAAAACCCTTTTGCTCGTAGAGCATCCATATCAAAGTCTTACAAACTTCACTTGGAGTAGAACTAACATTGCAGAGGCCTCAATTACTAATACTCAGGTGAGATACAAACTTTGTTCCATAACAAGCACAAAATTTAATGGTTCAACTACTAACTGTTCCTTCTGGGCACGGGACCCAAATTTGCTTCCAGCCTCTCTTTCAGTACTCTACTGACTGATCCTTGGTAACAAAAAAAAAATAGTGCATTATGGAGTTGAAGTATGGTAGAATCCTGATCTCACCGTCACCCATCATCACCAGCCATCACCTTGTGTTAGCTGGAATAAATTCAGTACACAAACAAAATTTAACGATTTAATAAGTTATTTTCAGAATTTTCTCTGGAATAACTTTCTTCAATTATTGCATTACCTATCCCTGAAAACTGAATTTTAAGACATCCCTACAGCAGCTGGTTGCAGGACAGAGGCGGCTTTCTGATTTCCCATTCCGAACAAATTCTCAAATAGTTTTGGGGCCATCTGGGGAAGATTCATTGGCACTGGAGCCATGAAATTAACAATTTTCTCGTGCACACTATACCTGAAATTAGATTAGAAACAAGCAGAAATCAGTCTGAGAAGCTAAAAATTAATTAGCATACCTTCTATCTACATACAAAGAATACTTAAGGAATAATTACCTTATCTTTCGACTTTTTGATGCACGGCGATCAACAATCTTTCGCTTCTTAGGTTGCAGCTTTTTCATAGCATGAAAGGCCATCACTGGAAACAACCAACCAAAACCTAGTCAAACTTCAATAGAAGTTGAAAGCTAAGAGAAAGAAAATCATCTATGAAATATCCTGAAAAGCTCTTATGCCATGGAAAAGACCTTGAGAAGAGAACAAAGTTGCACAAAAACATACCAGATGATGTAAGATCACACGATTCAAAGAATTCCTTGAGCAGTTGCTGGTAAAACTCAGAGTCGTCAAGAAGCTCAGGATCTCCCTCTACATTAACATCCTGTATTTTAAAGAAATCAAGATATTAAGAAATTAGCCGAAATCTGTGGACATCAACCTAGACTATGCATGCATGTGATAAAGAAATAATATGCTAGTACACCCGTATCCTGACTACTTTCCTATTATCATATTGGATTTACAAAGGTATCAGGAATCACTGGCCGTATTACATACAAACCGACCTTGTGATAAAGAAATTCAGTGGATATGACAAAGCAAGAACCGAAATTACAGAATCATCGAGTTCCAAATTATCAATTGTGTTTCAAAGAATAGCCCATCCAAACCAAAAATGATGTTTATCACTTCGTAATACACTTAGTCAAGATTCGTGTCTTTGTCTGCTAATCATAGGTTAAAAGTACATTTGTGAACAAATTAAAGTAAAATGTTTAAGAGAACTCTAAGATAAAGAGCAAACTAAATAAACCAACAGAACCAGACAGTTTGGAACCTCTTCTTTTATACTTTCAGAATTCTCTGGGACCTGCACAAGGAGGCATATGGATAAGAACACATTTATTCTGCCCTTTATAGATGAACAAACTTCTTTTAAAGTCGTGTAGTGGTACATACTTTTCCAAAAATACCAACAGAAAACGAGCCTAACTGCATCCTATTAATCATTCTGCTTGGATCCCTCATGTAACCAGCAACTTGATCACTAATGTTCTGCAGTAAAGCAGGAAGAAGAGAAAATGGACTAAGCCCAGAGATTCCATAAGCAAAAGGCTCGAGTGATAAATAGATGCAAGCCCCAATTACCTGATTGAAGGCATGCAATTTTCCCTTGAAAGCAGCTGCACCGGTTGTCACCTGTGTCTTCCTATGCCATTTGTCCACTGCGTTATTCCTGAATGGTGCTATTCTGCAAGCAATAAAAGATCAGCTCAATTCAACCCAAGTATACAACTGAATTAATACTCAGAGTATGACAAACAATGGAGGGAAGTAAAGAATAGCGGCACCATGACAAACATATAGGGAGTCAGGACAATAATGAGCAACTGGTGCACCATGACAAACATATAGGGAGTCAGTTTATGGTTGAGTGAACACCATATATATAGTTTGTCACCAAACAGTTTAAAGATGAGAAATATGAAAGAGAGCACAAAATTGTGAATACCATCTATAAATGCAACTATAAAGAAAATGCATGACATATGTTAGTAGAGGAGCCTCAAATTTTAGGACAAAGAGCATGGTTGAACAGAGCACTTTCATTTGTAGTCAATTTCTGAATACACTTTTGAGTGCCTAATGTCTTCCAGACAGCCGCCCCCGACCCTAGTAGATGATGGTTGTTTTAGGTAGCTTAGTGTGAAACTTCATCAGATCCTTATTAAGGGGATTCCTATAAAACACGTCTTCTTGTAATCTTTCAGTTTCAGGAACAAATGTCCCTCAAAGAGTTGAATGACAAAATGGCATTACTGCGACGAATCCAAAGGAATAAAAATGTGGTTTATATTTGCCAGAAAATGGCAATCCACCAAGACTGACCAATAAAGTTCCCTGGAGAAAGAACACACTTTCTACAGAATGATCAATTCGGAAATTCTAGTATGGTTGCACTAAATTCAGTTCTTGACTGTTCATATTCAATTACGTCTGCTTTCATACTAGCCTTTGCTAACGCCTTGTGGCTTGTTGGATGCAACGGTAACCCTTTGAGCGTATTTGCACCCAAAGTAGGATTATATGAAAACACGAAAAAGAAATGTTGGAAAGATATGGATAGTTTGATTCAAGGAGTACCTAATGGTGAAAAGTTTCATATCGGAGGTGACTTTCACTCATGTTGGAAAGAAGAACAATGATTAGCATGCATAGAGGTTATGGTTATTGAGTTAGGAATGAAGGCGATGATAAAATCTTTGATTTTGAAGTTTAATATTACCTTATAATAGCAAATAATTGTTCTAGGAAGAGAGATGAGCATTTAATTATTTTTAAGAACGCACCCAATATTAGCCAGATAGATTACTTACTAGAAAGGTTGATAGACTAGTATGTAAAGAATGTAAAGTTATACCAAGAGAGAACCTAACTACTAAACATAGGTTGATGGTGTTAAATACTAGTGTTAGGAAATGGAAGAGAAAGGCTAGGGTGGAGAAGAGACTGAGAACTAAATTGTGGAACTTGAAAGGAGAGCTTACTAACTTTTAAGGATAAGATAATAAAGGAAGATGGGACATAGAAGAGGATTATAATGTTATGCGGTACAATATGGTTTTATCAATAAAATAGCGAGATCGATTCTAGGAGTGTTATAAGACAATGGTTGGACCTCGAAAGAAAGTTGGTGTTGGAACGAGGAAGTTCAAAAGTTTTAAGGCAAACATAATTGTCTATTAAGATTGGCGAAAGTTTATAAGTGAGAAAAACTTTTAGAGTTATAAAGTAGAAATAAAAGAAGCTAAGAAAGCAACTAGTAAAGCTAAATCTAAGACCTATGATTATTTATACAAAAGGTTCGGCTTGCTAAGAGTAGGAAAAGGAAAAGCAGAGACTTAGGTAAGATTAAGTATATCAAGAGTGACGACCAAAAGATATTAGTAAGAGAAAATAATATTAAAGAGATGCATAGTTATTTTTACAAGCTATTTAACGAAAGCAAGCTAGAGAAACTTAGTTTAGATTCAGCGCCATCTCGGGATAAGTCATATGGTTATTGTCGTAAAATTAGAATTTATGAAATTAAGGATGCATTAAAAAATAAATAAAAAATGAAAAAGCAGTAGAACATGATGACATTCCTATTGAGGTTTGAAATATTTAGGAAAGAAATGACTAATATGGTTTATTGATGTATTCAACAAAATTCTAAGGACTAAGAAGATGTCAAATGAATGGACCCATATATAAGAAAAAGGGAGATAGATAAAGATGTATAATTATCAAGGAATCAAGCTTATGAGTCATATCATAAGATAATGGGAGAGTGAACAAGCAAAGATTAATAAAAGAGAGTATAATTTCATAGAATCAATTTCGTTTTATGTCGAGGAGATCTATTATGGAAACATTTTACTTATTAAGAAGATTAATTGAAATATTTTGCGTAACAGAGATTTATATATGATTTTTATTGACTTAAAGAAAGCTTACGATCGAGTTCCTACGAGATAATATGGTGTGCTTTAAAAAAGAAACAAGGTCATAGTAATTATATTAAGACTATTAAGGATATGTAGGATAGAGTTAAGACGACTGTGCGAACTATTAGAGAAGGTAGTAATATGTTCACTATTACCATTGGCTTACATCAAGGACCAACATTGAGTTTTTACTTTCTTGCGATAGTTATGGATGAAATTACTATGCATGTCCAAGCGTAGGTTCCATAGTATATAATGTTTGTTGATCATAATTGGTTTTGAGAGTAGAGAATGATTAGATGCTAAAATATAAATATGGAGAGAGACTTTAGAATTTAAGGGATTTAGTATTAGTTGAACAAAAACATAGTACATGAAATGTAATTTCAACCCAAAGTCAAAGAGAACTGAGGAAGGAGTTCTATAAACGGCCAAGAGATACCTAAGAGTGATAGCTTTTAGTATTTGAAATAAATTAATAGCGAGATTGAGAAGGATGACATGCATAAAATTAAAACATAATGTTTGAAATGGACGAGTGCTTCTTGAGTATTTTGTAATCACAAGATATCTTTGAAGTTGAAAGAAAAATTCTACAAAACTCGTATATGACCAGTCATGCTTTATGAACCAAATTTGGACAATTAAGAAACATGTCCAAAAAAGTAGCCGAAATGAGAATACTAGGATGAATGAGTGGTAATACATTAAAAAATAGGATAAGAAATGAGTGTATCCATTGGAAGTTAGAGGTGGCACCAATTGAGAACAAGATGAGAAAAAACCTACTTACGTGATTTGGACATGGAATGCAGACCAACTAGATGCTCCCGTAAGGAGGAGAGATAATATAATATTTAATGAAGCCGCTAAGACTAGAGATAGGCATAGAGTAACATGGTTTGAAATGTTAAAGAAGGATATAGATTTTGTTAGCGTTCCAGAGGACATGGCCCTAAACATAACCGAATGGAAGAAGAGGATTCAGAAACAGCCGACCCCATAAATTTGGAATAAAGGCTTTGTTGTAGTTGATGTTGTTGTAGTAGTAGTAGTATACTATTATCTGCAGGCCTTCAGTTAGCAGTCCACTTTTCCCATGTTCTGCCAAATTCTTTTCGTTAACAATTTAGACAGCTGCCCATCTAGATGTGAATCTCATTGTACGGCTACAAGATAATGTAGTTAAGGCTGGTGGATAGATAACATAAAATCCGGATTGCAACCATTGCTTTGACACAACGATCACGATCAACTGAATATCCATATCCTAATTATCAAATTTAACATCAGTATGTGACATGATTGAGCTTCCCATTACTAAAAAGAGACTAGTACTTGAAGAACACAAGTTGATGAATGACTACATAAAAATATTGGAAAGAAAAAAAAAAACTGTCCTTCAATGGCAACCAACAAATCAGTAACAATGAGATCTAGAAATTCTTCAATAGGTATATGGGATGGTTGTCTCCAATTATCTAGTAAGTTCCACATGAAGTTCTGAAAGCCAAGTTAGTGACATCAAATTAAATAAGAGCTAGAATCAGGAGAGTGGGAGAGAATTAATATCCAACATTGATAGCAAACCAAGTCCATACAAAAGAACAAGAGCCAACCCAAATCAATAGAAGAAAAATATTCTGCTAAAACTTTTCAAGGTACTGAATCTCACTTCTCAGCTTGTTCATGGTTCTTCCAACCCACTGTCAACCATATTGTACCATACAATCCTAGTTCACTTAGTAAAATAATAGTTATTATGTTAAAATAATGCCGTCCAAGCTTTGACTAACTAGTTGTCTTCGAAACAATTAACAAAAGTTTTTCATGTTTCCTAACTCTGTATGTCCTCTTGCAGCTAAATCCAAGCAGAGAAACTCCTACCAGGCTACCTAAACTAAAGGGTCACAAGACTGATGAAGAGATTCAATATAAGCTCATCTACAGAGTATTAATGTAAATAAAGTATTAGATGTATAAAAGCTTACCAATTTAACAACATACCTGGATTGCATTTCATGTATTTGTAACCAGTCTTCATCAGCTTCTCCCTTCAACTCATTAGGCAAAAGTCCATCCTTGCTAGATTGCTTAGTGTTCCCTAGATCATTAGAGAAAATATATGAGTATCAATTTTCAGTAGCAAGAAGTTTAAGGTAAGCAACATAATTATGTATGAAGGCATACTCTCTTCATAGAAATTTAGGACAAATGATATATTTATAATTTAACAGTATGAAGCAATTTAACCCATCAGGATTAAGGCTGTCAAAACTGATAAGTACACTTAATTTTCTCACCATAAACTCGGGACCTTTTATTGAAAAATATAATGATAATAACCAAATGTGTAACTGATTTCTAAGTTGTCTTGGAATGCTCCATTTTGATCATGGCTAGAAATAAAATTGAAACTGGAAAAAAATAAAAACTGGATATTAATAAACTTGAAACATATAATTCTAAATTCATGTTGACTACTTAGGTTCAGGTAGAAATGCTGCCATTTTGTCCAAACTTTCAATAAACTATTTCTAGATACTAAAACAATTAGTAAATATTTTTTTGATTCTAACTTAATAGATCAGTCTTCATTTTGCCCTTTATTACTACATAAATAGGCCCTAGTCATTTGTCAAAATCTTACAGAAATAGTTCGATAAAAATATCTTAGTTAAGTGTGGTTAGAATGTTACGAGGACTTTCCCTATAATCAACAATAATAAAAGTGAGCATGATCAATTTATAACAAGAAAACTCAGTCAACCAAATTTCTAACAATATGTTTTCAGGAGATCTAGTGTTCTTCTTACTCCTCCATATGCTTCAGCAGGTTTTATTGTAATTCCCAATCACTACCTTAAGAACTTGCTCAAATTTCCTCCTACAAATTATTCTACATATTATCCCCTTCCTGCATTTAGTTATGGATATGGCTTCAGATTATCCCTATATCTCAATGCTTTGACTGATCACACAGCAACATATATTTTGAAAGAGTGCTTATTCATTAGATATTACTTATTATGGTAATGTTATTGACATGTACATTTTGATAATAGAATTTCAGTGTTTTCATTCCATACTGGCAGCTAGCCATGTCCGATATGCTGACTATATTTTCGTTCTGCTCAATTAGAAGGACTATATGTTAAAAAAGTTTGGTTTGCATATTAAGTATACTTGAACCAGCTTATTGAGTTGTTTAAGTTACAATTTGACAATTCTATAAGATACACCTAGCAATTGAAGATATTCTTTCAAAAGTTTATGAAAGAATCTTGAATCTAACAAATGATTTAATTAGATCACCTTATAAACTGATACATATCTTTCTGTTAAACTGATACAAGACATGAAATAATTTAAATAATAAATTTTATAAGAAAATGGCCTACACCATGTCTTTAAGAACAAAGCTTCGTGGATGGCATTTTATTCTCCATGAACTTACTACTCATAGATATATGTATATCTGAAGACATGGATAGTAGGAAACATTGTGGCAGTTTATTGAGCCAACAGTTCCGTTGTTAGGAGTCAATCTATATTTGTTGTGTTACATAGTCTACCCTTGTTGGGTAGGTTTTCATTCTCTAACACAGAAAATGTCATATCAGGATGTAAAGATACATCAGCAAAGGAGATATGCAACACATAATAAATGACTTGATTTACCCTTTGACAATTTATTTTGGTTGACATGCAGTATGCCTTTAGAATACAATTTGATCTGTGGAATTAAATAAGCAAATATTTAACATTGCTAATGATCTAACAATAACTTGACAATATTCAAATTATTCTGAAGATATTCGAAGCCTAACTAAAAATTTGATTTCAAAATAGTTGATTAGGTAATAAGTTATTTTTAAATCATCAATTAGGTTAATCATATGGTGATATAATTTTACAATCAAACTGAATCCTAAAGAGAAAATTCATGAAAAATGTGAAAATACATTGTCAAGAGTAAAAGTGCATTTTGTACAGGGGTTAAATATCTCCTTTGTCGTTGCATCTTAAGTGTTGATTATTATAAACGATTCATTGTAATGTTTCACTTGATAGAGTGCATTTTACAGATAGAATTTATAACTTAGCAACCAATAAGATACTTCAACCTTACAAAATCAAGAATCAAACAGGAACCAGTTTTTAGCATATAATCTTTCTACTTGAGCATAATCAAAATAGAGCAGGAATTATTTACATGAGTAGCTAGCTGTCAAAGTGGAACTTTGAAATTGAAAGTTATTGCCAAAACATTCATGCGAACACCACTGCTACCAGAATAAGGAACGTATAAGCAGTTTTTGGAATGCCACATGACAAGATCAAAATTTGTTGAAATATAAAACTACAATGATTAGCGGACAAGAATACCGGCATCACACTTTTGACCTGTACCTTTACAGCTATGCATATAGTTAATACTAAAACATGTATGTGGAGTTATGTTAACATGTGCCCTTAGGGCACATGTTAACACATCTATAAATGTGCATTTTACATGGGTACTCCCACCAACACATTAAATATAGCAACATTTCACTTAAATTATGCATTTACCAATGTAAAATTTGCATTTATCAATGTGTTGGTGGGAGTACCCATGTAAAATGCACATTTATCAATGTGTTATCATGTGCCCTAAGGGCACATGTTAACATAACCTTTGCTAAAATAGGGACTAAATACTCTTCACCGCATAAAATACTTTGTAATATATAAAGTATACAAGTTTAAATGTGTTTAAAAAAGCGCCAAACATATTGGACATGTGTGCCGTGTCAAACAAGGATGGACATGGCACATATTAGTTGAGGAAGTGTCCAGCATATCCTACAAAAACTACAGAGGATTATAATCATACCAGCTGTGCTTTCAACAATTGAATGGTTCTGTTCAAGCAAAGCCTGCAAGCATAAATAATATGAATCAAAGTTTGCGCTTGAAAGTGAAAGGTATAGATGCCTGCCATCTGACAGAAATAGTGCATCGAGTGAGCCATTTAAGAAAAATAACCATACCTCCTGCAGCTCTAACATAAAATCTAATGTCTGTTTGCATGACGATACCAGGTCTGCATAAGCTTCATCAACTACCTTGTCCGAACTGCAAAATGAGGACTTGACAGGTTCCTGGAATGTGTAGCATAGTGGCTATTAGGACACGTCCACAAGAAGTACGAAATGGTCAACTGAAGGATGCTAAATACAGTTTTCGGTTAGTGAGACATTATGCAAAAGCACACCTGTGGTAGTTTGTTTGAACTTGAAAATGGCTTCTGCAGTAAGAACCTGAATTCCAAGGTCTTATCCCAAAGTGCCTAGAAAAGCGAATAGATTTAAGAAAACCGTACCATTACAATTGCACAAATTGTTCCTAAAGAGCTTTAATAAAGCATTAGAATCAGTTCATGAGCATGTCTGAGTCAATAAATCTATTCAAAAGACTGAAAATAATTTCATTGCATTTGCCAACTAGCCTTTGATGATGTCAAGTAATGATTCAGGCCTTGTTTATAGAAAACCAATATCTATAATCTCAGAAACAGACACTGATTTGGCTGATTGATAATTCTTCAGCATTCATAAGCATTAAATGCTAGATAAATATTCTACAGTGTGCAACCATTTCGGTATCCTTCTGTATGATTTTTTCTCTACAAGGTTTCTTCTCATTTCATAGCACATAGGTCCAGTGTCCCATTAACTATTTCACATCAACCTCTATCATCTTAGCTCTTGTAACAAGCATCACTAACTTTTCTTCGTAAGAAAGATGCGCGGAACCATAAATATTATTTTCTACAATAGATGTGGCATATGAAGAGGGCATAAGACTTTGCATTCTGAAATCCACAAAAGAGGACAGATGGAAACAGGGAAAATATTCAAATCGTATCGACAAAAGCAGGGAAAGTATTCAGACTCTCAGACTGTGTTTCAAAAGCAAAGCACTGAAGGAAAGGATACAAGAAATTTTGACAAAAGAAAGCATTTTGCAGCCATGATAAATAATCTCGTCTTTTCATGCATATAGTGCTGCAAACATTGTGAGGACCATATTTTTTTTTTCTATCCCAATCCAGCCAACAAGACCAACAAAGAGTATATCCTCACATTACCCATATGTTCAAACTTCCTTTGTATTGTTTGTACATGCACTTGCCCAAGTTACAAACAGCCATTTAAGCTATGCACCTGATTAGAAGAAAAAAATGATCCACGTAATTTGGAGAATATAATAGTCTCTTCCACGGATATATAGAGAATTTATACTTCCAAGATAATCAATTCTTTTGCAATCTCCTTCTTCAGGTGATATTTCAAATACTTATGACACAACAGATAATAAAGATAAGATAGATGATTATTCAAATGCGATGGTTGATTTAAAAAAGCTACACCTTCTGGTTCTTTACAGCTTGACCTTTAATAGCATCTTCATCTTTATGACGTTTTAAGTTCTTCAAGAGATCTCTGAAAGAAAACATAAGAAGATAATTACAATCAAAAGCCCATAAAACAGGTGGCCACACCTAACCAAAGTTTGTAGCCATTTTCCTATTCACAGGGAGAATAAACTTGATCTGGATAGGAGTGTTCATGATTTTAGAAGACTTGCTACCCAGTGAGAACATAATTCTGTCTAAGACTCTAAATATATTTCAAGAAGAATAGCAACTGGATTAAAAGCTCAAGTTATGTAAGCACTCAAGAAAGAAAGAAATGCATCCCATTTAACTAATAATGTCTCACGCCAAATGTTCTGCAAAATCATTTCCGTACAATACTATCAAGTTTTTTTTTTTTTCCTTCCATTTCTAACCCAGCATAGCAATCAACTCGATGAACCACTTCGGCTAGGAAGCACGGACACTCCAAAAATTGGGGCCATGTCGTGTAGGAGACTATAGGACACAGTCCGCACACTCCAAAATACACACTACGGCACACCAAAATAGGATCTGTGTCCGTGTAGCTATGTCCTTACCATATTGTCCATCTCCATGCTACATAGCACTTTGGGTAACCCATCACAAGCAAGTTTGATTGGAGGTTTCTTAACAGACTATATAGTAAATACTTGTTCTTTAACTGCCGCCCCATCCTCCCTCCCTACCTGCTTCCCTCAATCAAGCAAGGAAGAACAGGAACACAAGAAGCTATAAAAAGACAGTCTTAGTTGGATAGTGCACCTTTCTAATATACAAACAATATATTAGGAGCTGCAGTTTCATATAATGGTCATAAAACACAACCACTTGACCATATCAATAAATCTGAGATCAAAACCCTAGTTATCACAGTGCACGAGAGTATTATATGTTATTGATATGGGTTGAGAATGTACAATACACGATCAACAAAAGGTATCAAAATTCTAACTCTGCAACATGGTACATACAGGATCATGAATAAATTCATACAATATTTCAATCCTTACTTCAAAAGTTCAAAGGTAGGCCATCACCTTTCATGTGGCTTCCTTCACCACAAATTACGGATAAACTAAGTTCTAACCACAAATTTCTCTCATAAACATCTTAGCTCACTCTAGACATAACCCAATGCCATCAAGCATCATCTCAGTTTATTTTTATCATCAACAAGGGCACCATTTCCAACCCAGCAAGTTCTGTTTTTGGTCACCATGGTGCATAGTGCACAATTTGTACCTTGTTATGGACTATTTCATCTTTTCCCAGGTGTGTAGGATTTGTATTTCAATCACACTAGTCAACCTGGAACTGTATCCTTCACCTTACAAGAAAATAAGTTACATAAGATGAAATTTGTTTGTTTGACCTGCCAAATTGATGCATATTTGCAGATAGATGAATGAAAATTATCTTTTGAAGTATTAACTGATGACAAAGTTCGAAAAAATTAATGCTTATCAAGCCTTTAACAATTATACAAGGATTAAAAGTATGTTTTCTTTTCTTTTCATTGTGTTGGCTGGCAGTTATCAGTTTATGTCAACAGTACACATAAACTATGGTGGTACATTCCTTGCAAAAGCATAAAATAAGGGCTTACTAATTTGTAATAGTATAAAGTATAGAGTGGTGAATATATATAATATTCAAAGCCCTGAGGAACTTCACCAAGCTTGCTTGAGAATTTTAGCATGACACTGGCTTTGACTAAAAATGACCTTACAAACGTAAAAATTTACAAAAAATTGGACCCATCAAAGTTTCCCCTGATGATGTTCATAATACTATATGATCACCTTTGGTGGTCCATATAAGGTGCCACCAAAGACATAATGAACCTTGTTGTCAGGATCGGACAATACGAACCGACCCGATCTTGGGGTTCCGCGATCCGGATCCCATGGTTGGAATGGCCGGATCAAGAATTGGACGCGGATTGGTTGGATCATATGGTCCAGACCATGGAATCGGGATCCAACCCAGATCGTGCGATCCCGACCCGACAGACCCAAACCCGAGTTGTTGTTTTTTTAATTAAGGAATTTCTTTAAGGTATATACTTTTCTATGCTACTCTTTATTAATTAGATCATTTTTTTTGGGCAATTTCAAGGTTTAAAGTATCGGCCGAAACCGATACGTATCGGGCGTATCGGATCGGATTTGCCATTAACACAAAGGTGAATCAACGGGCTGACTGTGCCAAGATAAAGAGTGGATATCTCTTATACAAAACACAAAGGTTTTTGAATCCTAGGACTGACTGTGCCAAGATAAAGAGTGGTTGGGATTTAATCTTGGTGAATCAACGGTTGTGGGGTTTTATGGGGATCCAAAGAGTGGGTTTGCACTCATAATGGTTGTGGATGAGCATTATTGAGAGTGGAGTTTTATGGGGAATGAGCATTATTGAGAGTGGAGTTTTATGGGGAATGAGCATTATTGACAGTGGGGTTTTATGGGGAATCCAAAGAGTGGAGTTTGCACTCATAATGGTTGTGGATGAGCATTATTGAGAGTGGAATTTTATGGGGAATCCAAAGAAAATTCACATCCAGCAGTGGTTGGGATTTAATATTTTGATGGGGGCTTCATAATTATTATTGTTCGTTTAAAATTGGGGGTCCTAGATTTTGAGGGAAAATACCTTAAATGAACCATGCCCTGTGGGCATGGGTTATGACTAGTGGACGTGGAGGAGATAGAGATGACGAAGCCGGACTTCGACTGAGAGGGGGAGGGAGGGGAAGGTGGTGGTGGTGGTGGTTGAGTATAGATTCTAGGGTTTATGGCTTGAGTTTAGGGCTGGGGTGGAGTAGGGGGGTTGGGGTGTCAACGTAGACTTGAGTTTAGGGCTGACAACGGGTCGGGTCTGGATCCGGATCCGGGTTCGGGTCCGGTTGCATATTTTATACCAGAAGACGTCAATTAGCTTCTAAACTCGTAACGTTGTACGTGCAAAAAAAATATTTAAAAAATTAGAACTTTGGATATCTCTTATACAAAACACAAAGGTTTTTGAATCCTAGGGCTGACTGTGCCAAGATAAAGAGTGGTTGGAATTTAATCTTGGTGAATCAACGGTTGTGGAGTTTTATGGGGATCCAAAGAGTGGGTTTGCACTCATAATGGTTGTGGATGAGCATTATTGAGAGTGGGGTTTTATGGGGAATGAGCATTATTGAGAGTGGGGTTTTATGGGGAATGAGCATTATTGAGAGTGGAGTTTTATGGGGAATCCAAAGAGTGGGGTTTGCACTCATAATGGTTGTGGATGAGCATTATTGAGAGTGGAATTTTATGGGAAATCCAAAGAAAATTCACATCCAGCAGTGGTTGGGATTTAATATTTTGATGGGGGCTTCATAATTATTATTGTTCGTTTAAAATTGGGGGTCCAAGATTTTGAGGGGGAATACCTTATGGTTTGGATTAAAATTGGGGGTCCAATCGCTAAAATTGGCCACCAAAATCGTTCTTCCGATAGTAACACCCCTAGACCAAATCGTGCTTCTTTTTTCCCCGTACGAGCCGAATTCTCGAAAAGAGCTAATAAATACTACTATTTGGAGGGATTCTTACTGCTCATTGCGAAGGCTGTTGTACTCTTTCTCGAGTTCCTCCATCTCGGCGTCATTCTTCCCCCTGATTTGCTTGTCGCCGCCGCCGCCGCCGCCGTCGTCGTCCTGGACAACAATTATGTACCAACTTACCATAAACCCAAAATAAATATTAAAGAAGTAAGAAAAAAAGACTGGCAGTGTCCAAATATACCATCATGTTCTCCTCCTCCTCGTCGCTGTTTCCTTCGGACGCGCTCTCGTTCTCCTCGCCGTCGTCGAACTCGTCGAATCTCCGACCAAAACAAGACGTCCAATCCCACAGAAAAAATCAATAATGTGAATTGGTAACAGTTGGGAGTGAAATTGCTATAAATAGAACCCAAATTTCTCACAAGAACCACAAATCACAAAGCAAACAAGAAATCGGAGAGAAATTAGGAAGAAAACTTACCTAAATTTCGGGTAAGCTGCTTCGATCGCCGCCTCCGCCGTCGACGCCGCCGTCTGGAACGCCTCCGCCGCCGACGCCGCCGCCTGGAACGCGTGCTCGTCCGCCGCCGCCGTCTGTAACGCCTCCCCGCCCGCCGGCGCTGTCTCTGGCCAGCAGCCTCGAGCTGTGGTGGAGGGGGAGGGGGGAGTCCGGCGGCGGAGGGGGAGGGGGAGTCCAGCGGAGGGGGAGGGGGAACCCAGCGGAGGGGGAGGGAGAGAAAGCATTTCTGTGAAATGTTTTCTCTCTCCTCAACGAGATATTTTATACTTAGGCGTGCCCTAAAAAAAAAAAAAAAAATTTGCTTGTTCCAGAAGGATCGAACCCAGAACGAATGGTCACAGACTCAAACATACTCCCGCTAACCACAGAACCCATTTAAATCTTATGTCTAACTTTCGAGACGATTGACTTGTTTTCTATGTGATATATGCTAAAACCTACTTGTTTTCTGAATCTATGAATCACTTATTTATATTTGAGTTGTCCGTATTTTTCATATTTATTTGACTTTTTTATAGATTAATCAAGAATCTTACGATTCACGATCCCGCACTAATCCGGACCCATTTACGATTTTACGATCCGATCCGATCTGATTTTGACAACATTGAAGTATATAATTCTAAGCTAAGTGGTCTTTACATACTCAACCTTCTAAAATATTTTTAAGGCTACAGGATTGTGTAATTGAGCAAATATTATGATGAGAATCTAACAGTTACAAGGATCAACTCCATTTGGCAGGGCCGCATGGAGGTTGTTGACTTGCTATAAAGAAATACAATATGGCCTTTTAAAGAAGTATTCTTCTTCGATAACTAGGGGTTCGAGTCGATTGTTTCTTCTTATAACTAGTGCTTGGAAAACATGTCCAGGTGGGATTTAGAAAGTAGAAATATCTACTTGAACGAACGTTGAGCTATTCAAGCACTAGCAACATTTCCTCAATAAATTGAGAACTTCTACAAGGAACAATAAGCGGGAGCAGAAGAAGCATCCAAGCCTTTTCATCATAATGGGGTCAATTATGGAGCGAAGAAAGCTCCGATCAAAAAATTAGACGAAGTTTCCCTGACCAACAGTCAAACCTCTATAGTGTCGCCAAATTAAACAAGAGAGGTTCTTGTCAGGAAGCTCAAGAAGCAGGTTGGCAGCTAGGAAAGCCTACCTTTTCAGTCATTTAAGATGAAGTCCACGCAACCAAGGAGCACTCTCCGAGTTCCATACACTAGAAAAGATGAATCTTTAAATATTTAGTATAGGAATTACATTCATCATCGGGGCATCGGCTTCTTGTGTTGGTCTAGTCAAACAAGAGCGTGTGAATTAGTCTAATCAAGCGAGATATATAAATTGAGCTAGCCTGATCTTGATAACCCTAGGACAGAGCATCAGCTTCTCGCAATAGCACATTGCCTGAGCTATGTACTAGCGTTTGTTCTGCCACGGTGAAGAAACCAAATGTTTCCTACCACCTTTTCTTTTCCAATCGCTAAAATTGGCCACCAAAATCGTTCTTCCGATAGTAACACCCCTAGACCAAATCGTGCTTCTTTTTTGCCCGTACGAGCCGAATTCTCGAAAAGAGCTAATAAATACTACTATTTGGAGGGATTCTTACTGCTCATTGCGAAGGCTGTTGTACTCTTTCTCGAGTTCCTCCATCTCGGCGTCATTCTGCCCCCTGATTTGCTTGTCGCCGCCGCCGCCGCCGCCATCGTCGTCGTCCTGGACAACAATTATGTACCAACTTACCATAAACCCAAAATAAATATTAAAGAAGTAAGAAAAAAAGACTGGCAGTGTCCAAATATACCATCATGTTCTCCTCCTCCTCGTCGCTGTTTCCGTCGGACGCGCTCTCGTTCTCCTCGCCGTCGTCGAACTCGTCGAAGTCGGAGTCGTCGGACCAATTCGAATCGAGTCTTGTCTCGCTCTCCGAGTCTCTGCTGGGCTCTGGAGTGCTCGTCTTCTCCTCTTCAACTTGTTTGGATCGCTTTGACGCTCGTCCCATTCTGACTCTTTTGTGTGTGTGTGTGTGTGTGTATTTAAAAAAAATGATAATAATCCAAACAAAGTGGAAGCGGAAGGACGGTGGCGGCGGCGGAGGAGGAGGAGGAGGAAGGGTTTGAGGTCTCGTGGACGTGGAGGAGATAGAGATGACGAAGCCGGACTTCGACTGAGAGGGGAAGGGAAGGGAAGGTGGTGGTGGTGGTGGTTGAGTATAGATTCTAGGGTTTATGGCTTGAGTTTAGGGCTGGGGTGGAGTAGGGGGGTTGGGGTGTCAACGCAGACTTGAGTTTAGGGCTGACAACGGGTCGGGTCTGGATCCGGATCAGGGTTCGGGTCCGGTTGCATATTTTATATCAGAAGACGTCAATTAGCTTCTAAACTAGTAACGTTGTACGTGCAAAAAAATATTTAAAAAATTAGAACTTTGGATATCTCTTATACAAAACACAAAGGTTTTTGAATCCTAGGGCTGACTGTGCCAAGATAAAGAGTGGTTGGGATTTAATCTTGGTGAATCAACGGTTGTGGGGTTTTATGGGGATCCAAAGAGTGGGTTTGCACTCATAATGGTTGTGGATGAGCATTATTGAGAGTGGGGTTTTATGGGGAATGAGCATTATTGAGAGTGGGGTTTTATGGGGAATGAGCATTATTGAGAGTGGGATTTTATGGGGAATCCAAAGAGTGGGGTTTGCACTCATAATGGTTGTGGATGAGCATTATTGAGAGTGGAATTTTATAGGGAATCCAAAGAAAATTCACATCCAGCGTGTGTGTGTGTGTATTTTAAAAAAATGATAATAATCCAAACAAAGTGGAAGCGGAAGGACGGTGGCGGCGGAGGAGGAGGAGGAGGAGGAGGAGGAAGGGTTTGAGGTCTCGTGGACGTGGAGGAGATAGAGATGACGAAGCCGGACTTCGACTGAGAGGGGGAGGGAGGGGAAGGTGGTGGTGGTGGTGGTTGAGTATAGATTCTAGGGTTTATGGCTTGAGTTTAGGGCTGGGGTGGAGTAGGGGGGTTGGGGTGTCAATGCAGACTTGAGTTTAGGGCTGACAACGGGTCGGGTCTGGATCCGGATCCGGGTTCGGGTCCGGTTGCATATTTTATACCAGAAGACGTCAATTAGCTTCTAAACTAGTAACGTTGTACGTGCAAAAAAATATTTAAAAAATTAGAACTTTGGATCTCTCTTATACAAAACATAAAGGTTTTTGAATCCTAGGGCTGACTGTGCCAAGATAAAGAGTGGTTGGAATTTAATCTTGGTGAATCAACGGTTGTGGGGTTTTATGGGGATCCAAAGAGTGGGTTTGCACTCATAATGGTTGTGGATGAGCATTATTGAGAGTGGAGTTTTATGGGGAATGAGCATTATTGAGAGTGGGGTTTTATGGGGAATGAGTATTATTGAGAGTGGAGTTTTATGGAGAATCCAAAGAGTGGGGTTTGCACTCATAATGGTTGTGGATGAGCATTATTGAGAGTGGGATTTTATGGGGAATTCAAAGAAAATTCACATCCAGCAGTGGTTGGGATTTAATATTTTGATGGGGGCTTCATAATTATTATTGTTCGTTTAAAATTGGGGGTCCAAGATTTTGAGGGAGAATACCTTATGGTTTGGATTAAAATTGGGGGTCCAATAGCTAAAATTGGCCACCAAAATCGTTCTTCCGATAGTAACACCCCTAGACCAAATCGTGCTTCTTTTTTGCCCGTACGAGCCGAATTCTCGAAAAGAGCTAATAAATACTACTATTTGGAGGGATTCGTACTGCTCATTGCGAAGGCTGTTGTACTCTTTCTCGAGTTCCTCCATCTCGACGTCATTCTGCCCCCTGATTTGCTTGTCGCCGCCGCCGCCGCCGCCGCCGCCATCATCGTCGTCCTGGACAACAATTATGTACCAACTTACCATAAACCCAAAATAAATATTAAAGAAGTAAGAAAAAAAGACTGGCAGTGTCCAAATATACCATCATGTTCTCCTCCTCCTCGTCGCTGTTTCCGTCGGACGCGCTCTCGTTCTCCTCGCCGTCGTCGAACTCGTCGAAGTCGGAGTCGTCGGACCGATTCGAATCGAGTCTTGTCTCGCTCTCCGAGTCGCTGCTGGGCTCTGGAGTGCTCGTCTTCTCCTCTTCAACTTGTTTGGATCGCTTTGACGCTCGTCCCATTCTGACTCTTTTGTGTGTGTGTGTGTGTATTTAAAAAAAATGATAATAATCCAAACAAAGTGGAAGCAGAAGGACGGTGGCGGCGGAGGAGGAGGAGGAGGAGGAAGGGTTTGAGGTCTCGTGGACGTGGAGGAGATAGAGATGACGAAGCCGGACTTCGACTGAGAGGGTCGAGGGAGGGGAAGGTGGTGGTGGTGGTGGTTGAGTATAGATTCTAGGGTTTATGGCTTGAGTTTAGGGCTGGGGTGGAGTAGGTGGGTTGGGGTGTCAATGCAGACTTGAGTTTAGGGCTGACAACGGGTCGGGTCTGGATCCGGATCCGGGTTCGGGTTCGGGTCCGGTTGCATATTTTATACCAGAAGACGTCAATTAGCTTCTAAACTAGTAACGTTGTACGTGCAAAAAAATATTTAAAAAATTAGAACTTTGGATATCTCTTATACAAAATACAAAGGTTTTTGAATCCTAGGGCTGACTGTGCCAAGATAAAGAGTGGTTGGGATTAAATCTTGGTGAATCAACGGTTGTGGGATTTTATGGGGATCCAAAGAGTGGGTTTGCACTCATAATGGTTGTGGATGAGCATTATTGAGAGTGGGGTTTTATGGGGAATGAGCATTATTGAGAGTGGGGTTTTATGGGGAATGAGCATTATTGAGAGTGGGGTTTTATGGGGAATCCAAAGAGTGGGGTTTGCACTCATAATGGTTGTGGATGAGCATTATTGAGAGTGGGATTTTATGGAGAATCCAAAGAAAATTCACATCCAGCAGTGGTTGGGATTTAATATTTTGATGGGGGCTTCATAATTATTATTGTTCGTTTAAAATTGGGGGTCCAAGATTTTGAGGGGGAATACCTTATGGTTTGGATTAAAATTGGGGGTCCAATCGCTAAAATTGGCCACCAAAATCGTTCTTCCGATAGTAACACCCCTAGACCAAATCGTGCTTCTTTTTTGCCCGTACGAGCCGAATTCTCGAAAATAGCTAATAAATACTACTATTTGGAGGGATTCTTACTGCTCATTGCGAAGGCTGTTGTACTCTTTCTCGAGTTCCTCCATCTCGACATCATTCTGCCCCCTGATTTGCTTGTCGCCGCCGCCGCCGCCGCCGCTGCCATCATCGTCGTCCTGGACAACAATTATGTACCAACTTACCATAAACCCAAAATAAATATTAAAGAAGTAAGAAAAAAGACTGGCAGTGTCCAAATATACCATCATGTTCTCCTCCTCCTCGTCGCTGTTTCCGTCGGACGCGCTCTCGTTCTCCTCGCCGTCGTCGAACTCGTCGAAGTCGGAGTCGTCGGACCGATTCGAATCGAGTCTTGTCTCGCTCTCCGAGTCGCTGCTGGGCTCTGGAGTGCTCGTCTTCTCCTCTTCAACTTGTTTGGATCGCTTTGACGCTCGTCCCATTCTGACTCTTTTGTGTGTGTGTGTGTGTGTATTTAAAAAAAATGATAATAATCCAAACAAAGTGGAAGCGGAAGGACGGTGGCGGCGGCGGAGGAGGAGGAAGGGTTTGAGGTCTCGTGGACATGGAGGAGATAGAGATGACGAAGCCGGACTTCGACTGAGAGGGTCGAGGGAGGGGAAGGTGGTGGTGGTGGTGGTTGAGTATAGATTCTAGGGTTTATGGCTTGAGTTTAGGGCTGGGGTGGATGATAAGTACCCAGCATAAAGGGACTGTTCAGTGTAGCCTGGCTACTCAGTATAGCTTCTGTGGGCTATTCAGTATTAGTCCCAACATAGTATTAGCCTCCATTAGAGTCCTTAATCGAGTATTAGCCTCAATTCGAGGCCTTGGCCCTGTGCCATTTCTTTCTGCAATAGAGAGGGGGATGATATGAGCCTCAATTCGAGGCCTTGGCCCTGTGCCATTTCTTTCTGCAATAGAGAGGGGCATGTTGGAGAATTCGTATAACCTTCTCAGCATAAATAGCTGAGATACTAAGCGATCACTATGGATTGAGAGTATAGTTTCCTTCTTCCTCAAGTTCTCCTGTAGCCATAGCTCTCTCTCTCTGTAATTTTCCTTCTTGCAAATTAGCTCAATAAAAATATCATCAGTCCTCCTCTCTGTTCTGTTCTTCCTATCCAATTTCCTGCATAGTTCATACAATTAGACACAGAGTATTAGTGAGAATGGCAAATATTAACAGATCTGTACTGAATCTAGGTCAGTTGGGACGAGGACCCAACAATTTGGTATCAGAGCCATCAAACTCGAGCAGCTGGAGCTCTCGACAAGGATCGACAGAGAAATCTCATCAATATGGTTGGGGATCTCCTGGATATGGCTTTGGATCTCCTCAATATGGCTTTGGATCTCATCTTCAATCCTATGCTCCGGCCATGGAGCCCCCGACTCCGCCACCATCACCCGCTCCGGATTACTACGGCTATCCACAGATGTTGATGTCGCAGTTCTCGGTGCAGTGTCCACAGTATCTACAGTACCAGCAGTACCCGACGTCGTTACAGCCGTACGCAAACTCGTCGACAAGGAACCAGCAACCACAGTTGTACGCAACTCCGTCGCCACAGCAGTATCAGTATTCGCAGCCGCAGTACCCGACGTTATCGCAGTCGTACGCAAACTCGTCGTCGTGGTACCACCAGTCGCCGCAGATCTCCCCACCGCAGCAGCAGTATCAATCTGTCAGGTACGTGTTTGATGAAATGCCTGTGGGAGTAGTTTCTAAGCATGAGGCCTTTGTGTTTGATGAAATGCATGTGGGAGGAGGAACTCGAGTTATTGACGAAGGAGTGAGGAGAAAAGACAGCAGAAGCAGTTTTGAGCCTGATTGTATCATAAAAAGTGCTCTCGTGGATGAGCCATCGGGTGAAATTGAATTCAACAGATCTTATACAACTGGATGCTTAATTGAGGTTTCTGGAGATGAGAGCAAAGCTGACACTTCGAATAATTATGAGAATGACGAAGACGAGCAAAAAAGTAGCAACGGTGGATTTGTTCCTATTGCAAAGTCTGATTGCTACTCGAAGGATGGTGACGAGTCATCATTTCTAATGATCAATGCTTGTGGTGAACCCGTAATGAGCTCTTCCAGTTCTGACAATGGCTCGGCGTGCCTCAACGGAGGAGATAGTAGCACCATCTTCTCAAGTGCGCAAAATACTGAATCTTCATCAACTTCGAATTCTGAAAATGCTAGCCCACAAACAGAAGGACGAGTGGACACTTCAAGTAAGTACAAGACAGATGTAGGTCGTTCTTTCATCAGACCTAGTACAGAATTTTCATTGGCTAGTCAAAATAATGCACTTGTGCAAAACCAGATCCTTGAGCTCAGAGTGTTAAAAATATTGGTCGAGATGGCAAGATCCAGTTTTACTGGAGAAGTCATTAAGGCATTATATGCCATATCTGCTTTAATCATAAATAGTGGCTATGGACATGGATTATTCTATCTGGAGAATAGAAATTATATGTTACATGATATAATGAGCAACTCTAGCATTGATATTAGGCTTCATAAGAAGAAAAAGGCTTTAATGGCAATTAGGAGTCTGCTCAAACTTGCTTCCACAAATGTCTTATATTTTAAAGTTTTCTGCAGTCTGGATAGAGTATGGGACCCAGGTATATTATATCAAGTGTCAGGTCAGTACGAGGCTGGTAATGTACACATGATAGAGGCTGATCAAGGCAACAGTGATGAAGCTACTGCTTTGCATACCCCTTTAGTGGGTACCAATCAGAACATCCAGGGAGGTGGTGATGTGTACAGAGGTCCAATGCTTTCTTCTTCTCCAGCAATGGCCTTTTCTGCTGCTTCTGCATTTCCATTTGCTGGAATTCCTTTTGGTGCTAGTTTTCCTCTTACCTCGATCTCTTTCTCTAGTGGCTCGAAAGCTTATGTCAATTCATCAATAGGGATAGGTTCTTGCTTCCCTTCAATTCCTTCTCAGCTCATGGGAACAACAAGAGGTGTTTCTTTACATTATCTGAGACTTTATGTGAGCATAGAGAATGTCGAGCTCACTCAATCTAATAAAATCGAAAAGGATGGTTTTTCGCTGGTTGTAGCATATGCCTTTGTTGGCTCAGTGGACATTGAATTCGAGAGGGAACCTATTAGAATATCAAAGGATGGGAAGTGTGTATACTGCAGGGACATGTGGCTGTCAACTGAAGAAATTGCAGAGGTTGTTCGATCTAGTGTAGTACCAGATATGTTCATGAGCATTTATGAATCAATCACAAAAGGCAATCTTATATGGAATGAGCTGCATATTTCAGCCACGAGTTTATATAAATTGGCTCTCATTGTATTTTCTGAAGTTAAGGGAATGAATGAGCTAAATGATGGGAAGCCAAGAAAAGTAGAAAATGCAAGGCCAGAGGTGAGACAAGTTGATGCCCCACGATTTCCCAAATCCAAAGAAGAATTAATGAGGGTATGGGATCCAGGAATCACACTAAAATCAGTATGTGAGCCAGTGACCACCTATCATAAAGTTCAGGTTCCAGCTCAGTCAGTTGTAGCCTATAGCAGTGTAGTTGAGATGGTATCTAAGGCTGATGGTGCCTTTGCAATTTTGAAGGATACATTGAATGAGCCTTTGGGACGGGGGACAGAGATTAAGGTGCAACTTAGAGTTGAAGCAAAGGAGTATTTGGAAGAATCCAAACTGAAGGAGTTGGTAAAGAAGTATTATGAATTTATCAATTTCCGAATCTCACTTTGGGCAAGCAAAGAAGTGGAAATTATTATGCAGCCAATGAAACATTTTCAGAGAAGCCTCCTAGTTTGACTAGTCATCTTAAGATGAGTGCTAGCAGCTCAACTCAGCCCCAGAAGCTAGCACCTAAATATTTTGGTCCTTATCAGGTGATTGAAAGAATTGGACCAGTTGCATATAAACTGGACTTACCTGCAGGTTCTCTCATTCACCCAGTGTTTCATGTGTCACAACTCAAGATCAGGGTGAGCTCAAGAGTGACAGTGCAAGCTGAAAACCCCAGTTATCAAGAAAACCTTCTGTTAGAACCTGATTGGGTCCTGGACAGGAGGATGGTTTCCAGAGGAAATAAAGCTGCTGTTGATCTGCTTGTACAATGGAAAGATGGAACACCTGAAGAAGCCACATGGGTCCATTATGAGAAGTTTATCAAGGATTATCCCTTGTTTGACCTTGAGACAAGGTCAAAATAAGGGAGGGCCATTGATAAGTACCCAGCATAAAGGGACTGTTCAGTGTAGCCTGGCTACTCAGTGTAGCTTCTGTGGGCTATTCAGTATTAGTCCCAACATAGTATTAGCCTCCATTAGAGGCCTTAATCGAGTATTAGCCTCAATTCGAGGCCTTGGCCCTGTGCCATTTCTTTTTGCAATAGAGAGGGGGATGCTATGAGCCTCAATTCGAGGCCTTGGCCCTGTGCCATTTCTTTCTGCAATAGAGAGGGGCATGTTGGAGAATTCGTATAACCTTCTCAGCATAAATAGCTGAGATACTAAGCTATCACTATGGATTGAGAGTATAGTTTCCTTCTTCCTCAAGTTCTCCTGTAGCCATAGCTCTCTCTCTGTAATTTTCCTTCTTGCAAATTAGCTCAATAAAAATATCATCAGTCCTCCTCTCTGTTCTGTTCTTCCTATCCAATTTCCTGCATAGTTCATACAATTAGACACAGAGAATTAGTGAGAATGGCAAATATTAACAGATATGTACTGAATCTAGGTCAGTTGGGACGAGGACCCAACAGTGGAGTAGGTGGGTTGGGGTGTCAATGCAGACTTGAGTTTAGGGCTGACAACGGGTCGGGTCTGGATCCGGATCCGGGTTCGGGTCCGGTTGCATATTTTATACCAGAAGACGTCAATTAGCTTCTAAACTAGTAACATTGTACGTGCAAAAAAATATTTAAAAAATTAGAACTTTGGATATCTCTTATACAAAACACAAAGGTTTTTGAATCCTAGGGCTGACTGTGCCAAGATAAAGAGTGGTTGAGATTTAATCTTGGTGAATCAACGGTTGTGGATGAGTGGAATTTTATGGGAAATTCAAAGAGTGGGGTTTGCACTCATAATGGTTGTGAATGAGCATTATTGAGAGTGGGGTTTTATGGGAAATGAGCATTATTGAGAGTGAGATTTTATGGGGAATCCAAAGAGTGGGGTTTGCACTCATAATGGTTGTGGATGAGCATTATTGAGAGTGGAGTTTTATGGAAAATCCAAAAAAAATTCACATCCAGCAGTGGTTGGGATTTAATATTTTGATGGGGGCCTCATAATTATTATTGTACGTTTAAAATTGGGGGTCCAAAATTTTGAGGGGGAATACCTTAAATGAACCGTGCCCGATGGGCACGGGTTATGACTAGTATATATATATATATATATATATATATATATATATATATATATATATATATGGGAGCAGATCAAAGGCCCCGTCCGCGGAGCCCCGTCGAAGCCCCGCCCCCCCTGCACCATCGGATCGCGCGAGCTCGCGCGATCCAACGGCTAAGGATCGCGGGGGCTTCGGCGGGGCTCCGCGGGCGGGGCTCCCGATCCGCTCCCTATATATATATATATATATATATATATATATATATATATATATATATATATATATATATATATATAAAAGATAATACCATATAGTTAGTTTAAACATAGTTTAATATTGAATATATTTTAATTAAAGTTTATTTTGTGTAAAATTTTGGATATATATTTAGATAATACGATGTAGTAGTTAAATATTGAATATTTTAACTACATTTGTTCTTTGTAAAATTTTGGGTATTTGTTTAGATAGGCTAAATTACAACTTGATACCCTCAACTATTTCAATTTTTCAATTTAATACCCTAAACTTTGATAGGTACTAACTTGATACCCTGAATTTTTTTTGGGACACAATTGCCCCTCCCATCCACATACACAATAAACGCCCCTCCCTCCCGCCGGCACCCCCCCTCACGCCGGTACCCCCCCCCCCCCTCACGCCGACGACAACCCCCCCCCCCTCCCGCATCCGCGACAACCCCACGCCCACCCTGCGTTGTGCATCACCGCGAAGCCGCCCTGGTTAGCGGGGTCGCCGTAGGGGGCATCCGATCGTAGGGGTGAGCATTCGGTTTATTCGGTTCAAACCGAACCGAATAAGCAAAAACCGAACTGGACCGAAACCGAATAAGCAAAACCGAACCGAATTGGTCAATAACTGAACCGAACCGAATTAAATCGGTTCGGTTTTCGGTTTATTCGATTTTTGGGTTTTTTTTGTGTGTTTTTTTGTTAATATATATAATAACTAAATATACCAAGATATATTTAGTATATACCTATAACATATACCTATATATATTTAGTATATACCTATAATTAACACACACACACACATATATATATATATATATATATATATATATATATATATATATATATATATATATATATATATATAAACTAAAATTTCTTATTCGGTTTTCGGTTTTGGACCGAAACCGAATTCCAAAACTGAAACCGAAACCGAAACCGAATAAACAAATTTAGTATTTTCAAAACCGAAACCGAACCGATTTTTTTTAAAACCGAACCGAATTCCTTATTCGGTTCGGTTCGGTTCGGTTTTCGGTCCAAAACCGAATAATGCTCACCCCTATCCGATCGTGCAGGGGCGGCGGGGCACGCTGAGGAGGTTGGCCCGTGGGCTGGCCCGAAGCTGCGCGGGACGGCGGGGTCGCAGGCAGGTGAAGCAGCCGGAGGCAGGGGCACGAGGCTGCGGGGTCAGGGGTGTCGCACGTGGCGGCGGGGTGAGGGGGCGCGAGCTTCGCCGAAGGAGGCGGGTGCGGGTGAGGGGGGCAATCGTGGAGGGTAGGGCGGCCAGAGGAGAGGTGCTGCCGGAGAAGGAGGGGGAGAGGGTGTTGTGGGTTTGGAAGGGAGGATTATTTTTGTCTTTTTTGAAATTTTGGGTATCACCATAAAATTATTATATAGTTGAGGGTATTAAGTTAGCGCATATCAAAGTTGAGGGTATCAAGTTGAACATTTTGGATAGTTGAGGGTATCAAGTTGTAATTTACTCTTTAGATAAAAACATATGGTTAGTTTAAATATAATTTAAATATTGAATATACTTTAATTTAAATATGTTATAGATGTGTGTTTGAAGACTTTCAGTTATTTTTATAGTTAGTTATATACACAAGGCATGTACGGTGGTACATAATTATAAGAATTTAATTTATTTTGTTAATTAGTACGTGATATACAAACGGTTTGGACGGGTCACTTTTAAGTTGTTTTCAAGTCCCATTATAATTGTAGGGATACTTGTTTGCGTAATTACAAAAAACCCACTTACATTAGGCCAAGTTTTTTTTTGCAACTTTTGGGTTGTATGAAACTTTCCACGTAAGTGGGATTTCTTCTGGAGGAAGATTTGGATTTGTACTTTCAATGGTGGAAACCGTAAGGACTTGTTTGGTAAATGATATTTGTACTTGGATTTGGATTTGGAAATACAAAATTCAAATCCAAATCCAAATCCAAATCTTGAATTTCCAAATCTCATTTACCAAATTCATTGTTTTGTTTGTCCATTGGATTTGGTTGAATCCAAATCCATTCTTTTGGATAAAAAAATAAAATTCGCCTTTGAATTATAATAAAATATTAATTAATTATAATTAATACATTAGTAAATTAAGATTAGAATAAAATGTTACTAAATAAATTTATAATTGTGATTAATAAATTAATAGTTATGATTATAATAAAATAGAATTATTAATTAAATATTATAATTATAATTACAGTTAGAATTCATAATTAAATAATTATGATAATAGCTATGATTATTAAATTATTAATTAAGACTATAACGATGATTAATAAATTATTAAATAAATTATTATAACAAATTATTTATCAAATTATTAAATTATAAATTATTAACTATGATTATAATTGTGATTAAAATATTATTAATAAAGATTATAATAAAATAATAATTAACAAATTATTAATTAAGTTTATAATAAGACTAATAAATTATTAATTATATAATTATGATTAATAAATTTATAATTATGATTATGATAAAAGATTAATTAATAAAATAGAATTATTATTAAAATATTATAATTATAATTTACAATTAAATAATTCTTATAATTATTATAATAGTTATAATTTTTAAATTATTAATTAAGACTATAAGATGATTAATAAACTATTAATTAAATTATTATAATAAATTAATTATTAAATTATTAATTATAAATTATTAACTATGATTATAGTTGTGATTAAAATATTATTAATTAAGTTTATAATAAAATAGTAATTAACTAATTATTAATTGTGTTAATAATAAGACTAATAAATTATTAATTATGATTATAATTGGATGTTAATTAATAAATTATTAATTAAGATTATAGTTATGAGTAATAAATTATTATAATTATGATTATAACTATAAATTATTTATTAAGATTATAATAAAATTATTAATTAATAAATTATTAATTTAGAATATAATTATGATAACTAACTATTATTTTTTATAAAATAATAAACAACTATTAGTCATAAAAAAAATTTGTAAAGTACTAATAATGACTAATTTTCAATTAACTATTAGTCAATTTTAATTAACTATAAATTAACTACAAATGAACTATAAATTAAATATTTTTTAAAAATAATAATTTAAAAAATTATTATATAAAAATAAATAGTTATTAGTTAATTATTAATTAGTATTAACTAAATAATAGAACAACGAAATTATAAAAAATAAATAATTTTTTCCTCCAAAATTCAACTTTCTTTCTTCCAAATCCAAATTTTTGATTTGGTCATACATTCCATATCCAAATTCATCTCCAACCAAACATAGGATTTCATGAATTAGAACTCATACATTTTTTTGTCCTCCTAGTAGAGGAAAAATGTGCTTGGTTATGATAAGAAAGTGAGAAAGTTGATATTTTGAAGAAGTAAAAAATATAAGGACAAATTCATCACATATTAATTATTTATGAAATATAATTAGTTATTAATTACATAATAACAACAACAACAAAAGTAATTATTATTAGTATTATTATTATTATTGTTATTATTGTTGTCTTATTTAATCTAATAATTATTATTATTGATTTTTCTATTAATATGTTTTCCCTCTCATCCTTTCCTATATCCCAAATCATCTCTCTTTCTCTCTCTCTCTCTCTCTCTCTCTCTCTCTCTCTCTATATATATATATATATATATATATATATATATATATATATATATATATATATATATATATATATGAGGGATCCACATCCCCTCAATTTTGTATCCCCTCTCCATCCCCATGTTCACAACCATTGGATCGTGTTTAAGTCATCTAATCTTAACCATTGATTTGAACCATTCAAATCAACGGTTAAGATTAGATGACTTAAACAAGATCCAACGGTTGCTATTCCGGGGATGGAGAGGGGATGCAAAATTGAGGGGATGTGGATCCCTCATATATATACATATATATATATATATATATATATATATATATATATATATATATATATATATATATATATATATATATATATATATATATATATATATATATATACATACTTCCCTCTCCTACCACTACTTCCTCTGATCGGTTACCGAAGGAAGCTTCCAGAGGAGGATGGGAAGAGAAGGGCTATCGCGGGCGACCACGGCCAGGTCGAGATCGGCTACATCCGGGGTGGGGTGGCTCACGCTGATCACGAGCTTTCCAAGGTCGTCACAGTCTTGTCATCCAAGAACCGCACAAGGCACCCAGTGTTCTCCAATCGAGAAATTCCTAAAAATTACTTTTCAGCCTTCATGTTTCTTTCTCTCCACACAGGGGCTGTTTTGAAAGAGGGGGGTGGGCTGCAAGTGTATAATTTTGCTGCAAGTGAGCACTGCAAGTAAGAGTTTCAGCGTTTGGTTGGGGAAGCAACTGCACTGTAAGTGGGGGTTTTCTGACATAAGCCACTTGCTCCCTCTATTTTTATGTTGTCCACCTGCACCAAAAAAGTGAGGAGAATAAGCTACAAGCAGGCGACGATACTCTTCTTCGCCATGCTTCCCGCTGCTGGCAGCCCCACTGACATTCAATCACTTCCTATGTCTTCGGGTCTGACCTCGAAGACCATCGCCAACTCTAGAACACCATTGAGCTTCGGTCGAATCAATCAACAACGATTATCCCTAGGCCAGATCTGTTGGGAATCGTATACGCCCTATAAGCCCTCCAATACTGCGTCGGAGACATTGCTGCAGCGAAAAATTAGGCCAACCCACATGAAATAACCAACCCCCGCCTAACAAACACCAAGAACAGATAAAGACAAGTATATGGTGGTGACTACGTCACATAGACAAATCTAAATCTGTCACGCCCCAGAACCAGAATACTGGAGAGCGGGGGCAGACATAGCCAGCTACGTATAATGAAATAGAATCCATCTCACCATACGGTCACGACTGTCTAGACACTACCAAAATTCAGCAGATTAGCGACGGACAATTAGCGACGAAAAATTTAAGTCGGCGTTAGCGACGGCTTAGTGGCCGATCTCATCTTCTTCTTCCTTCCTCCACCAACACCATAGGCAAGTGCACCTTGCCACCAAATAATCACCCTATTTTATTTGTCCATTAGCTAGATTAGGCCATGGTGAACAACATTAGAACTTGGTATTTTGTGATTTGGAGCTTCCATTTTTCTAGATCTAGGTTTTAATCATTTTCAGAAATTCTTGGTTTTGATCTATTAAACCTCGATTTTTGCTTGTTTTGATGCTTCCATATGGAAGAGAATTCAATTTTACACAAGTTAGAACTTTGAAAACCTAGATTTGGTTTTGATTTGGTTAAGATATGAAGATTTGAATATTTGGAGTTCTTGGGGTTGCTCTCGGTTTGGAGGAGAAGACCCCCCTCGGCCAGCGCTCTTTAGCGCAGGGCTGACTTGCGCTCGGCCCCCTGGGCTGAACTGCGCAACCCTTCGGCCAGCGCCTTGTGCTGAGCTGAACTGCGCTGGCGCTCCTTAGCTCCAGCGCCTCCCTCCCCCTAGCGCGCTTGACCCTAGCGCGCTCGGCCCCTGCGCAGCTCGCTCCTGCGCAACCCGACCCAGTGCAATCTGACCCCCTCCCCTCTGCGCAAGCTAACCCTGCGCAACCCAACCCCCCTTGTGCAGCTCAGTCCATGCGCAGTCTAACCTCAGCGCAGTTCATCCTCTACGCAGTCCATTCCTCCAGCGCAATCTGATCCCCTACGCAGTCTATTTGTCCATAGTGATTTGGTCTTATTTTCTTTAAGCTTGGCTTCTATTTTATGGATTGGAGCTTTGAGATCTTGTTCCACACAGCACGACTAACTTGACCCAACACGACCTGGCACAGTTTATGGTATTTTGTTTATGACTAGTACGGTTTTTCGTGAATTCTGTGATTTATGATCCTAGTGCTTTCTGATCTTCTTGATAGCGACCCGATGGGGTGTGCTCTTAACTTGTAACCTGTAATCTACGATTAATCTTGTAACTGGATAACTTGATAGTGGCCCGTGGTGGCTCACTCCTGACTTGCAACTTGACTCGACTTGATGCTGTTGCGACGGCTAACTTAACTTGTATAATCAACTTTGACGCCGTGGGTGTTCATTCTTGCTGCCTTGTGCAATCCACTTGTCTTGTCTTGCATCATGTCTAGGATGTGACTCCCTGGTTACCACGGTCAGGGACTCGCACTGAATATGAATTAGGCTAATGACTAGATCTAACTGTAGTTCATGGAGAATTTCCAGTCACAGGCAATCTCGTTATCTGGGCGCTTTAATCGACTTGTAGCTTGCCAACGAGTAGAGCACATTTCCAGCACACTATCATGTGTTGCACCTCTAAGTCACCTAAGGGTATATCGTCTCCAGGGCGATGTACCCAACCATACTCTCAACCCACGGAAGGATAACTAGATAGTCTGCAGGGCTTAGGACTGAGAATTTCTCACTTGCATCTTGTTAGTAACTAGGCTTGTGATAACCCTAGTTAGTTAAGTAGTAAGCCGTAGTGTTTGCTTGGCCGCTTGTGATTGGATGGTGTCCAGCCTTGTCTAAGTTTCGTCTAGTCCCAGTACCTGGTACTCCTGAGCATGATTGTTTTATTTATCTTTAACAATAAATGGATAGAGACAAGGTGCTATTCAGGCGAAGGGATACGACCCCGGTCCTTGTTTGGTTTATGGGTTGTAGCCTGGCTTCCAGGATGGCCCCACGTCCCTAGTCGTTTGTTGTCCTGTTGTACTCTTTATTACTTGTACTTTTCTTCTATTTCTTATATTCTGATATGCTGGCTTTTGTTCTTATTTCGTGGCCTCCTTTGTGGCACTTGCTCTTATGGGGTTTGACCCAGCTGGTTTGTGTGGCCAGATTTCGGAGCAGCTCCCGAGGATCTACCGAACCTCCAGCCCAATGGTGGTGACTAGAAGGAACCTTGTCACGACCCGCTCCCGAATAATCGGACACGAGTCGGACACGCCCAGCCTTCATTGCTAGACACAATGAAGTAAGCTGTATCAACTAGGGAAAACTAACCAGATAAACATGAAAGATAGAGAATCACAGCATCTATAACGATCCCAGAATATTCAAATACATGTCTAAGCATTTTATTATTACATTCATCCAGAAAATGTACTAAAGTCTGACTAAAGTCTCAAAAGCAGGAAAGACAACTAAATGGAAGATAACTAGGCTTCTGCAGCCTCTATGTCACAAGCAGCTCCAGCTGGCTCAAGGAAAGCAGTATCCTGCCCATAGTATGTGTCACATAAAGCCTCCATCTCACCTATCATAACATATCCAGTCAGGAGCGGAGCAAAGCACAGTTCTAGGTAATGAACAATAACATAATATGGAAAGTAAATGCTAGAAGAACAGGATAAGAACAAGTATGTAAAGAACATGAAGAACATGAACTACTGCTATAAAGATACATGAAAGATCATGACAATGTAAGATGCAGTAAAGATCACGACTAATATCAAGATCAGGATCAAGAGAAACTAATGTAAGAACAATATCCTGAACATGTGTTTATATGTTTGAAATACTACTTAGATATGTGACCGGCTTGGGTAAGATCATGAAAGAACATGAAAGGATCCTGGAAGATCATGTAGGTACGGCTTAGGACCCGCGTGCACTGTGCGAGGCCTAAGCTAAAGATCATGAATAAGTAACCGGGTTTAGTCACATATCTAGAGTATTTCCCCACCCCAAGATACAAGTAAGATCATGAAAGAACAAGTAAGATCATGAATAAGATCATGAAAGAACAAGTAAGATCATGAACGTGTCGCAGTGTGTCAGCAATAAAGAACAAGAAGATGCACTGAACAAAACCATAGAATGTACTTGCCTGGCTCCAGCAATATGGTAGACAATCTAGCTGGATGTTCTCCTGTTAACAATAGTGATGTACAAGTTGGTTAATAACTAAACTAGTTGTTTCTAGGTTAATTAAAGAACTAAATCTTATCTTGTTTCTTCCCAAATAAGTTAGTCTTATTTGGAGGTTCACAAGTACTAGGTTTAATTACTAATTACCCGTTTTCTTTTGGGAAAAAACACATGTTAAACACAACCCTTGGTTTTACGTGTTTAACACTAAGAGTTCTATAAGTTTATAATTCAAAAACTCATTATATATATAGAGTTAGCATTTGCAACTTTTTATATATATAAAAAGTGGTTTGTTTATAAACTGGTTTTAACAGTCATAAAGAATTAACTAAACAGCAGTAAAAAGTTAACTAATTTGTTTTTAATTACAAAAATTGGTCTTACGAGGATGTTTCCATCAACTCACAGCAATTTTTAGAAAATAACATTTCTATTTATTTGAAAAAGGTTTTACAAAAATTTACACTACAGACAGTTCTGCCCCAAAAGCAAGTCCACAGACCAACACAGTCACTCGGCCCACTTACCCCAGACCAAGGATCAGTTCAGACCCACCTTCTAACCAGCCCAATTATAACTACAACAGCATATAAGCCCGGCCCAACACAGCCCAGCCAAACCAGCCCACCCACAATTAATTACAGTCAGCCAGCTATAATTAATAAATATTACAACACATACAGTATGGCCCAGCCCATACTACAGCCCACAAAAGAATATACAAAGATAAGCCCACTGAATAAACACCAACCCGGCCCAACAAATAATTAGCCACAAACTGCCAAAGTCCACCGCCGGTCAGGCCCAAAGTCCAAGGCCAGTCACGTCAGGTCAGAAGGTCACATCATCTCCTTGGTGTCCAACACGCACGTCGGACACGGGAAAGAGGACACGGCTACAGCAAGTCCAGCAATGTTCTAGCCACAACTTCGCGCCACTTCGTATCCGACACGAACATCGGATACGAACAGGTAGGTACAGTCCACAGTCCAGTCGGGACAGAGGTCCAACACCAGAAAATCCCTCAGCAACAAATACAGAAAAGAGAAGAAGAAGTCATCAATTAAAATCCATAAAATATGCATGCAGTGTCGGACACGAGAGTATCCGACTATGAGATCTCAGTTCAAAAATGGAACCAACATCATATCCAAAATTATGGCATGCATGCAGTGTCAGACACAAGAGTGTTTAGACACAGGATCTCAGTCCCAAAAAGAAAGATTCAGAACCTCAGATCTTCTCCAAAAATCCTCACAGAAATGGACAAGGAAAACATTCCAAAAACAACCCATCCCTGATCTAACGAACCGAGCAACCCTAGAGTCACCACTGGTTTGTTAGGTCTAGGCCAACCGACAGCATGCAAGAAAAGAAATAGATCCACTGGATCCTACTCAGAAAACACCATCGAAAACCCACACTCAACAGATCTGGAACCACTACCAGATCTGGAGAAAACTCCTCAGAAAAATAATAACACAACCACAGAATAGTCACAGATCAATCGATCTCAAAGAATCAACTAAAGAACATCACAGATCTAACATGCAACCCAAAATAACCACATGCAAGGGTCGATCTACAAGATCGGACCACAGAAACCCTAGATCCAACGGATCTGAACAGTTAGAACTGTTCGAAGAGAAAGACAATCATCATCGATCTCGCACAACCACAGAAACCCTAGATCTCGTCACCGATCAAAGGATCTCAGAGTCTAGGCCATAGATCTGACTTAGATCTGACCAACAATAGAACTTAGGGTTAGGGTTTACCCTCTGGAAGTCGAAGCCAAGCTCGTCGAGGAAGAAGTCAGGAAGAAGACAGGAAGAAGACAGGAAGAAGACGAGCTCGAGTCACTGCTCAGCTCCCTCAGTCGCCACCGTCAAAGCCATCATCATCGGGGTCGTCGGCTTCAACAGGGACGAAGTCGCCATCAGCATGGAAGTCGCCGCGCTCCCTCAGATCTACGCCACCAGAGCCACCGTCTTCATCATCGTCGCCGTCGTCGTCATCGTCATCAGAGTCGCCGAAGGTCGTCGGAGCTGGGAACCCGAGGAGTCGGCGAAGGACTCGAGAAGAGCGGATGACTCGAGAAGAGGCGGTGGAAGTCTCGAGAAACTGGTGGAGAACGAAGAGTCGGCGGAGAGAACGAGAACAGAAGTCTCGAGAAATCGGTGGAAGAATAATGAATGCACACTCTCTCTCTCCACTCAACCGTTGGTTATAAAACAACGAAATGGAATTTTACAGATAGGCCCCCCCGCAAATAGGCCAATATGCAAAAACCCCCTCCTCTTATTAATAATTGCCCGCAACTAACATTATATAGGAAAATTTACAGATAAACCCTCTGCCTTTTCATAATTGCATAATTCATTTAAAAACAGTTTTTAAAATAAGAAAAACAATGTAAAAGTTGTTACAACAACTTCTAATTGTTAAATTGTCAAAAATGTAATTCATTCAAAATGTTTCCCAAATAATAATAAGTATAGAAAATCAATCTTTATTTAAGAAAAACTGGAAAGTGGAGTTACAAATTATCCCCCCCTCAAAAAAAATTTCGTCCTCGAAATTCGAAGGACAACAAAACAATCAATGCAAAAACACCAGGAAGATTCAAGCTCAAACCATTTATTGTATTTAAAGGTTTCAATTATCAAAATACAATTAGGCAAACAAAGTGGGATCTCTCTCCCGCATCTCGTCCTCGCCCTCCCATGTGGACTCTCCCGGAGAGTGGTGTCTCCACATGACGCGGACAAGAGGAATGGTCTGGTTCCGCAGACGCTTCTCCCTCCGGTCGAGGATCTCTACTGGCTGCTCCTCGTAAGTCAATCTCGGGCCCACCTCCAGCTCTGAATAGTCCACCACGTGGCTGGGGTCTGGAATGTATCGTCGAAGCTGAGATACGTGGAAAACATCGTGCACTCCCTCCAACCTAGCTGGAAGCGCTAGTCGGTACGCCACCTCGCCAATCCGTGCTGTCACGTCGAATGGTCCAATGAATCTCGGACTGAGCTTCCCGCCTCTACCGAACCGAATGACGCCTCTGGTCGGTGAGATCTTCAAGAACACTCTGTCTCCAACCTCGAACTCAAGCGGCCGTCTGGTGCTGTCCGCCCAATGCTTCTGTCGATCCATGACGCTCTGAGCCTTGAGTCCAAGTATACACAAGAAGTTTGGGATATCATGCTTTGACAAAGGTCAAGGATCAAATAGTCACGAAGTGGAAGGAATTTCAATTACAACTAAGAGGAGAAAAATCATGAAGACACAACTATTAAGTACGATCAAAAATTGATAGTTTTAACACAAGTGGGCTAGCACAAGATAGGAAAATCATGGTCAGACAGACATGTTTTAAGATCAAAATTTAGACAAGACACAAGCGAAGTATGGAATCAAAATCTGGTAATATATAATTTGAGGAAATCAATGATCTAATGGTACAATACTAAAAGGTAATTAGCAAGGGTTGATTTGAGGAACGTACGAAATACTCAGGAGATACAGTATCAAATCAGGGTGAACATGCAAGGATGTGTGATTCTCGAAAACCAATAATTATATGAAAATGGAATATAGTTTCTATGGTATCCGGAAACATATAGATATTTGAAATCACTTTACTTAGAATCCCTGCCCCGCCAGTGCATGTATGGCTGCAGTGAATTTTTCGGTTCCATGACTTAAATAACAATATGTTACCAAATAACATATCAACTTTATTCATTTTCAAATAATTATCGACGAAGCAACTCAAGAGATCTAAATATGAAGAGTTTAGGACAAAGTCTCAATAATACCCGAAACCTATGAATGTCTGAAATCACTTCAACTTAAAGTTCCTGCCTCGCCAGTGCGCTACTGGCTGCAGTGAACCCTCAGTCTCCATAATCCAGCTAATGGCTGCAGCGCGCAACTGTCATGCCACAGTAGGTCATCGAATAGCCTCTCGACTTTATCCCTAGGAATTTCAAAAGAGTTTCAAAATGAATTTCAATAGTCCAAGTCACGGAAATGTGAAGTTACCTGACTGTTAGAGTACATGAGTTTATTAGGCACTAAAAATGACAAGGGATCCAATCAGTGAGTACAAAAGGGCAGCCAGGGAGATTTAAAATTCAGACAGGACAAAGTTTCAAATTATGACGGAATATCAACTGATATCGGAAATGGTAACAAGATTCCACATATGGGACGTTATCCCGAAGGGATAACAGAGTCTCGAAGGACGAACTGAAGCAAGGTATCAGATAGAAAACAAGTTTCAAAAATAAGAAATAAAATCCCGTACTGGAAACGAGTTTCAATAAAATCTCGAATAACAATGAAAACTTGAATAGAAAACGAAATCTCCAATAAAGTACACAATGGAAAATAGAAAATCAAGTATCAACAAAGTCGTGAATAAGGAACAAATTCTCGAATAGAAAATCTCAATGAGGAGACAAGATTTGGAATAGGGAACACAGTCTCAACGAGTCGCGAGTAGGAACTGAAATTCAAAGTCCGGTAAATCTTGGATGGGAGGCAAAATCACGAACAAAACAAAGTCTCGAAATAGGAAACATGATCTTAAATTTTCGAATGGAATCAAGTTATGAATAGGAAAAAGAATCAATGGGTGAGTAAAACAATATCCATGAAACAAGCGATACTTCAAATAGGGAACAAGATCGAAGCAAGGTTGTGAACAGAACAATTTCCAAGTAGAAACAAGCCACGTAGGAAACGAATCTCACATAGGGAACAGGTCGAAACCGAAGTTTTCAAACGATGTCTTGAATGGTGAATAGAAACAAGTACTGAATCAAATTCCAACTATCCCAAAATAGAAAACTGAACTTCGGAAAGGAACAAAATTTACAAATTGTAACTAGTCCTGAATAGGAAACAAAATTCCTGAGTAGAATCTCGAAAAGTGCAAGGTTACGAAGAATGGATTAGAGGAGTATCAATCAACGAATAGGAAACAATATCTCGAGTTAAGTTTCGAATACCAACCAAGATTCCAAAATAGAAAACAAGAAGTTCCCAGAAATGGTCTAGATGCTAAGAGAAATTTAAGGAAAAACTAGGCTGCTAATCAAGATACATGGTTTTTCCCAACCATGCAAAAATCTTCAGTCTTCAGTCTGTCTTCAGTATTCCTCCGGAACGGAAATCTTTTTAACCTCCTTCAATTGTCCTGGCGTAGGTTGATCCCTGCGGTAGTACTCCATGTGGTTGCTGATTCTGAAAAGGTGGTTCTCTTTGCTGTAGTCTGATGCTCCTCGCGCTTGTTCTCGGGCAATGTGATCAACGGTCTCCGGACAATCTTGACTTGGTGGGCAGACGATCCGCAGAACAAGTGTAGTCTCCATCTTTTGCGGCACTCTTCATAGTGGCATCCTGAGAGGTGGCAGAAATTGTAAATGATCGTCGGCTGGATCTGAATCTGGATCTCCCGTTGGGCTGAAGTGCAGGGCTCTGGCAGGAATTTATGACTACTGGCGTGCTGGCTGCTGAGATCTACTTCTGATGATACGACTGGTGGTGTGACCGAAGAAATGCCGACTGAGTGTTGTGATGTTTTGCGGGTCCAGGGTAGTTGTTGTCTTTGTCATAAATCTTCATGTCTTTCATGAGCTTCAGCTTCCGGTTTCGTTCCATTGTCTGTGTTACATTCTGAATATTCAGGCTGGTGGCTCTAATCTTCAGAGAAGTCGGATCCTCACATGCTGAGATGATCTTCAGTGGCGGCTTCAGGTTCTCGATCGGCTCTCTGGTGCAAGATATGCGCTTGGGGTTAGAAAAGTCCAAGTGTCTGAGCGTCTGGAAATCAGAAGTCCTTCCTGGCTCGGAGAGTGTATCCACAAGTCTGACTTGGAAAGGGTGGCCTGCTTCCTCTGGTTGTCAAGGGACTCTTCAGACATCTCCGTCAATTACGTACTACCCATGGGGATAGTAGAGTGATAGAAGGTAGTGGAAGTTCGGAAACGTCAAGTGCAGGCCGCTCTGTACCGCCTGCAACTCCAGAACCGCTCGCAACTCCAGTCTGATCTGCGGTCTTCCTTGTGGCCACCATCCTGCATAAAAAGAAAACTTCGTTGAACGACAAACCCTAAAACCTATCAAACAATGTTTTTAATATAAATAAGCACCTGAAGAACATGAATAACCTGATATACCCTTATTTCCCGATTTTCCTATGCTGTGATCAAGTTTCCCTAGTGTAAATCAAGTCCCCCAATAGTACACTAAGTCCTAGGTACCATTAGGATAGACCTGCATGGGCCACCACTAAAAACATGTCACGACCCGCTCCCGAATAATCGGACACGAGTCGGACACGCCCAGCCTTCATTGCTAGACACAATGAAGTAAGCTGTATCAACTAGGGAAAACTAACCAGATAAACATGAAAGATAGAGAATCACAGCATCTATAACGATCCCAGAATATTCAAATACATGTCTAAGCATTTTATTATTACATTCATCCAGAAAATGTACTAAAGTCTGACTAAAGTCTCAAAAGCAGGAAAGACAACTAAATGGAAGATAACTAGGCTTCTGCAGCCTCTATGTCACAAGCAGCTCCAGCTGGCTCAAGGAAAGCAGTATCCTGCCCATAGTATGTGTCACATAAAGCCTCCATCTCACCTATCATAACATATCCAGTCAGGAGCGGAGCAAAGCACAGTTCTAGGTAATGAACAATAACATATGGAAAGTAAATGCTAGAAGAACAGGATAAGAACAAGTATGTAAAGAACATGAAGATCATGAACTACTGCTATAAAGATACATGAAAGATCACGACAATGTAAGATGCAGTAAAGATCACGACTAATATTAAGATCAGGATCAAGAGAAACTAATGTAAGAACAATATCCTGAACATGTGTTTATATGTTTGAAATACTACTTAGATATGTGACCGGCTTGGGTAAGATCATGAAAGAACATGAAAGGATCCTGGAAGATCATGTAGGTACGGCTTAGGACCCGCGTGCACTGTGCGAGGCCTAAGCTAAAGATCATGAATAAGTAACCGGGTTTAGTCACATATCTAGAGTATTTCCCCACCCCAAGATACAAGTAAGATCATGAAAGAACAAGTAAGATCATGAATAAGATCATGAAAGAACAAGTAAGATCATGAACGTGTCGCAGTGTGTCAGCAATAAAGAACAAGGAAGATGCACTGAACAAAACCATAGAATGTACTTGCCTGGCTCCAGCAATATGGTAGACAATCTAGCTGGATGTTCTCCTGTTAACAATAGTGATGTACAAGTTGGTTAATAACTAAACTAGTTGTTTCTAGGTTAATTAAAGAACTAAATCTTATCTTGTTTCTTCCCAAATAAGTTAGTCTTATTTGGAGGTTCACAAGTACTAGGTTTAATTACTAATTACCCGTTTTCTTTTGGGAAAAAACACATGTTAAACACAACCCTTGGTTTTACGTGTTTAACACTAAGAGTTCTATAAGTTTATAATTCAAAAACTCATTATATATATAGAGTTAGCATTTGCAACTTTTTATATATATAAAAAGTGGTTTGTTTATAAACTGGTTTTAACAGTCATAAAGAATTAACTAAACAGCAGTAAAAAGTTAACTAATTTGTTTTTAATTACAAAAATTGGTCTTACGAGGATGTTTCCATCAACTCACAGCAATTTTTAGAAAATAACATTTCTATTTATTTGAAAAAGGTTTTACAAAAATTTACACTACAGACAGTTCTGCCCCAAAAGCAAGTCCACAGACCAACACAGTCACTCGGCCCACTTACCCCAGACCAAGGATCAGTTCAGACCCACCTTCTAACCAGCCCAATTATAACTACAACAGCATATAAGCCCGGCCCAACACAGCCCAGCCAAACCAGCCCACCCACAATTAATTACAGTCAGCCAGCTATAATTAATAAATATTACAACACATACAGTATGGCCCAGCCCATACTACAGCCCACAAAAGAATATACAAAGATAAGCCCACTGAATAAACACCAACCCGGCCCAACAAATAATTAGCCACAAACTGCCAAAGTCCACCGCCGGTCAGGCCCAAAGTCCAAGGCCAGTCACGTCAGGTCAGAAGGTCACATCATCTCCTTGGTGTCCAACACGCACGTCGGACACGGGAAAGAGGACACGGCTACAGCAAGTCCAGCAATGTTCTAGCCACAACTTCGCGCCACTTCGTATCCGACACGAACATCGGATACGAACAGGTAGGTACAGTCCACAGTCCAGTCGGGACAGAGGTCCAACACCAGAAAATCCCTCAGCAACAAATACAGAAAAGAGAAGAAGAAGTCATCAATTAAAATCCATAAAATATGCATGCAGTGTCGGACACGAGAGTATCCGACTATGAGATCTCAGTTCAAAAATGGAACCAACATCATATCCAAAATTATGGCATGCATGCAGTGTCAGACACAAGAGTGTTTAGACACAGGATCTCAGTCCCAAAAAGAAAGATTCAGAACCTCAGATCTTCTCCAAAAATCCTCACAGAAATGGACAAGGAAAACATTCCAAAAACAACCCATCCCTGATCTAACGAACCGAGCAACCCTAGAGTCACCACTGGTTTGTTAGGTCTAGGCCAACCGACAGCATGCAAGAAAAGAAATAGATCCACTGGATCCTACTCAGAAAACACCATCGAAAACCCACACTCAACAGATCTGGAACCACTACCAGATCTGGAGAAAACTCCTCAGAAAAATAATAACACAACCACAGAATAGTCACAGATCAATCGATCTCAAAGAATCAACTAAAGAACATCACAGATCTAACATGCAACCCAAAATAACCACATGCAAGGGTCGATCTACAAGATCGGACCACAGAAACCCTAGATCCAACGGATCTGAACAGTTAGAACTGTTCGAAGAGAAAGACAATCATCATCGATCTCGCACAACCACAGAAACCCTAGATCTCGTCACCGATCAAAGGATCTCAGAGTCTAGGCCATAGATCTGACTTAGATCTGACCAACAATAGAACTTAGGGTTAGGGTTTACCCTCTGGAAGTCGAAGCCAAGCTCGTCGAGGAAGAAGTCAGGAAGAAGACAGGAAGAAGACAGGAAGAAGACGAGCTCGAGTCACTGCTCAGCTCCCTCAGTCGCCACCGTCAAAGCCATCATCATCGGGGTCGTCGGCTTCAACAGGGACGAAGTCGCCATCAGCATGGAAGTCGCCGCGCTCCCTCAGATCTACGCCACCAGAGCCACCGTCTTCATCATCGTCGCCGTCGTCGTCATCGTCATCAGAGTCGCCGAAGGTCGTCGGAGCTGGGAACCCGAGGAGTCGGCGAAGGACTCGAGAAGAGCGGATGACTCGAGAAGAGGCGGTGGAAGTCTCGAGAAACTGGTGGAGAACGAAGAGTCGGCGGGAGAGAACGAGAACAGAAGTCTCGAGAAATCGGTGGAAGAATAATGAATGCACACTCTCTCTCTCCACTCAACCGTTGGTTATAAAACAACGAAATGGAATTTTACAGATAGGCCCCCCCGCAAATAGGCCAATATGCAAAAACCCCCTCCTCTTATTAATAATTGCCCGCAACTAACATTATATAGGAAAATTTACAGATAAACCCTCTGCCTTTTCATAATTGCATAATTCATTTAAAAACAGTTTTTAAAATAAGAAAAACAATGTAAAAGTTGTTACAACAACTTCTAATTGTTAAATTGTCAAAAATGTAATTCATTCAAAATGTTTCCCAAATAATAATAAGTATAGAAAATCAATCTTTATTTAAGAAAACTGGAAAGTGGAGTTACAAACCTGGGCTACGAGTGGGTTTTCTATTTTGTTTCGCTCACTCCATTATAAAATTATTCTTTTGAGGCGTTTAGCCGACGAGCACCTGTTAGCTCGATGCATATTTACTTACTGTCTGCCTACGGGCTGTAAACATGATTAACAAATCCTAGGGTTGATCATGTATGACTAAACTCTTGCTAGTCCTCGCATTTTGTACGACTAACTTCATGATCAGCTGAATATGTAATATTTGGGACGCCTTTTATTGTATATTTGGTGGTCTAACATCTTGTAACTATATTACTTGCTTGAGATTGAGACAATAGGCTTGTTCTTGACCATAGGTGACTGTTGGCTTGTAGTTAAACCCTCATATTTCTAGACAGCCGTGACCGTATAGCGAGGTGGATTCCATTTTAATATACGTAGCTGGCTATGTACGCCCCCACTCTCCAGTATTCTGGTTCTGGGGCGTCACAGGAGTTGGCCGGGGCTAGGGCACGGGGGTTTGGAGAAAGTGAGAGGGAGTGAAAATGAGAGTGAGAATGGGGAAGAGAGAGCAGGGGTGGGTTTTAGAAGGAGGGGAGTGGAGAGAAAGAAGGGGAATGGATGGAGTTGTGGAGTGAGAGGGAAATGAGGAGAAATAAGGGGGTATGTGGCCTGGTCGTGGGGAGACCAGGTTAGGTCGGAAAATTTTAGTTTTTTTTAATAATAATAATAGTTATTAAACCAGCCATAGGTATATATATATATATATATATATATATATATATATATATATATATATATATATATATATATATATATATATATATATATATATATAATTCCAGGTTTTAATGGGAAAACCAAGGGTGGGTTCGAAAAATGGGGTCTGGTTCGAGTTCGGGGTCGGTGTCCGGACTCGGGGTTGGACTCCGGACACGGGATCGGAGATAGGGCCACAAACAAAATCCAATAATTAATTTTAAAAATAACCTTTTCCTGATCCGACTAATAATAATAATAATAATAATAATAATAATAATAATAATAATAATAATAAAAATAAAATTCTAACTGGGAATTCAGGACTATGATGTCAAAACAAAATCGGACAAATATCCCAAAAGCAATAATTTCAATTTATCCAAAAATTCCAGAAAATCAGGTTGTGGGTTTTAGAGGGAGTAGGTTTCTGATTTTGATTGTGAACTCTTTAGATTTTGACTTGCCAGCGGCCCATGTGCATTATAGTAGTTGTTTTCTTTGTTAGCAATTTGGCAAACCGAAAAAAATTCAGGACGACAAAAGCACGAGTTTAAATCGGCACATTGCAAGTAAAATACGTTAAAAAGATCGGTCAAATATTCATCAAATGAAAATATTGAGGTTAAAAATTTCGCATGGTTAAATAGATTGTCAAATTTAGTTAATTAAACATGCTTCAACCGTTTTTTTTTTGTGCCAATTTTTTCACTATGCTTAAAATTTGTATACTAATTTGAATGATTCAAAACTACGCAAGTATTATAAATATACGAAAAAAATTTGCGTATAATATGAGTTTTATTCGGATTGCCAACCAGGGTTGTTTCTTACTATTATTGTAGTATTATTATATGGGCATGAAAGAAACTTCATGACTCAAACATCCAATAATATTCCATTTTGACATGGAATGAATATGGAGTTTGTTGAATCTAATCTTTATTTTTAAAAAACTAAACATATAACATATATGGTCAAACTCTATCAAGGAATTGTCAATGAACAAATTATATCATTCAAGCATGATAGATAATAAGATGAATTGTCGATGAGATGAGGAAGTAGTACCCAAGACTTGAATTCTTTTATCGAGTTGGATTATACGTCAATGTAGAATTTGTTAGCTAATTAATTAAACTTTGCATATATCACTTCGGGATCTGCTATCGCTCTTGCTCGTTTCCTCCAGCCAAAACCAGATTTTTTTTTTTTATTGAGTTCCTCAAGACCTGATCAGAGGAACTAATTGAACGTATCCAAAATATGAATTACATGAAAGAAGTACTCAATTTGGATCTTTCTCTGTGAATCTGTTCGCAAATTGGTTCTTAACTGGAAGCAAGGGGGTTATGCCTATGCGCCAATCTTGATTACATAGAGAAAGGTCTTGATGAACTAAAATCTAGTAAGAGCTATGGATTTAGTCAAAGCCAAGAAGTGTTACTAATATCTGTACTGATTCTGAAATCCAAGTCATCTTGGTTGTTTCTTCAGTTATAAAGATGTTCATGCAATGTGCTCATAATATGTAGGGTTCCTAATTGATAGGCTACTTCCCTTTATAGTTGATGACCATCTATATACAGTTCTATATCTTGTGCAAATATACACAAGTACCCATTCTGGTTAGAAGATATTGCAGTTAAGTAGACAAGGAATCGGTTGCCAATTCTGCCGAATCGGTAAGTCGTCATTAGATGTGATGATGTACAAATCTAAGTTGCACTCGTACAAGGCGTGCTCGTGTATATTTGTAAAATAGTTATTTTACAGGAGTTTGCAAAGAATAAAATAGAGAAATTGAATAACAACGTAACACAGTAACACAGAAGAAAGAAGTACTCTTTATTTATAATTTACAACACACAAACGGCTCTCAACCAGCCGAGTAAAAAAGTGTCAAAATTGACTTACAACTTTAAAACAGCAAAATGAGATACAACGCTTCATATATTATATTGCTTTACTAAAAAAAAACGAAGTAAAAACACATTCTACGCACGCAAGTCCTCAAAACATGACTTAGAAGCTTCAAAGTATGGACAAAGTTTATGCAAAGCTGGATGAGCTTTCTCTGTATGTCTCCTTGATTACCAACACTAGTGGAGACGTAGGTCAGTATATATTTGGAAATGCTGGTGAGCGACAAATTAACCCAACTCACCAAATCAACAAAGTAATAATAATGTGAAAGTATGCAGGATTATTAGTGATCTTTCTATCTTTCCTAATGTCATTTAACAATTATAAGACATAACATGTACACCAAAAAGTGATTCTTATCCACAATTGATTTTCTTTGCTGCAAATAAGGTTTACCATATTCTTTCCTACAGAAGACATCATTAACTATACAACTGGTCTATATGAAGGTCATTGGCGACCGCACCATCTTGGACTATTTAGAAAATTACGACGTCCCCCGCAAGCTCGCCTCACTGGAGGTCATGCAATCCTTGTGCCTTACCTTAGCACCAATATCATTTTCCTCCTAGGTCGAATCGATTCCACGATCGCGGACACAAAATATTATGCACAAATTTTTCATGACCATGCAGACATAAAATTCCAACCGAACAAACTGAATCAATTATATCGGTCCAATTTCGATAATGATTAATTTCAGTTTGATTTCGATTTTAGATTTATAAATTTTTGGCTTATTTGGTTTTTACTATTTTGATTCGGTTGAAACCGAACAAACCGCTGGTGAATCTAGTTTACAAACTCTCTAGGACATTACGTAAGCTTTTCCAAAAGGCTAATTAGCGTTTAGACCCTGAATTTTATACCGGTTTCAAATTGAAAAGTTTGTACCCTTTATTTTATTTATTTTGATTTTTTCCCCATTATGAACATGGGTACAAAAGCAACAACTAACACATGCTACAAAAGAGGATATAATGGAAAAAATGAGACTGAAAATAAAAATCTAGGGTCCAAACTTTTCAATGTATTAAACTCTAAGCTTGTATAAAGTACATGGTCTAAATGCTAATTAGCCATTTTCCAAATGAATGAACCAGAAAGAGATATCATCATGTGAATTTTGTTCAGTAATGGCATAGATGAACTAATATAACACTAACAAGTGTGTATGCTAGTCAATAATAACCACCTAGTTGTGGTACAAATGCCACGGAATTGCTGATTATGCAAAGGGACATAGTGCCTCGGTGCGGAACCTACGGGCCGCCGCTCAATGAATCAAAGTATGGAAACATGAGATGGAAGATCGGTAATGTGAGATGATATAATCTCTGAGTTTCCTGATCAACAAAATCCTCAGCCAAGAGACACAAGCATACAACCATAAACATATGATGATCATACAAAGCATAAACAAATCGTTCGGAAACATTTTCCTTTGCTGAGGATTCCCATCTTGGAAATCATAGATCAGTCCTTGATGGTTGATACAAACACACAAATTGTGGCTATAAAGAAGAAGAAGAAGCTGCCATTTTAGACTTGGAGCTCAGAATCTCCAGCGTCTCGTCGTTCTGCTCTATTCCGTCTTCTTTCATTCTCTCCAAGACTTTGTCCACTTTTCTTCCCGCCCTAACATGAGCCTTGATCAGTGCATGGTACATGTCCCTCTCAACCGGAATTGCGTTCTGCAGCAAACCAACAAAAGTCTCTGCAGCTTGAACACTCCCTTGCTCGCCAAGATAATTCAAGGCACTCCTGACTACCACAGAGTTGGGCTCCCATCCAGTATTTGGAGCATGCACACAGAGGGCATTCAGCATAAGCTCGTACGCCTTCTCCGCGTCGCCCTTCGCCGCGTAGCCCGCGGCCGCGATCCCCCAGCTGTTCGACGGCGGCCGGTGGCCTTTGCTCAGGTAGTCGGTGAGCACGGCCTCGGCCTTCTCCGGGGATCCGTTCTGCCGGTACAACGCTGAGAAGAACGTTTGGCACCCGGAAGTCGAAGGAGTTCCCGCTCGACTCCCACTCTTTCAGGAGGCGCTCGGCTTCTTCCAGGTCCCCCAGCTTCATCAGGGCCGAAAGCATGACACCGTAGTCCCTGTTGATGTGCTTCTTACAGTTCTCCTTCTGAAGCTCCCATAGCCGCAGCATCTCGGATTTGTCACCTAGGACGCTATAGAGAGAGATGAGATGATTGAAGCAGTTTCCGTCCTTCTTGTCCAGTTTCTCTTCTGCTTTCTTCAGTGCATGGATGGCCTTGTCGGTGATCCCTTCTCTAATATAGATGTTTGCAAGCACAGAGTAGGTGTTCCAGTCCATGACAATCTGGGGCTGCTGTTTCATTTCTTCTACAACCCTCTCGACAGCATCGATGTCCGACGCTCGGCCGTAAGAATTGATGCAGATCCTGTAGCTGAAGTTGTCGGGCAGGACACGGTTGGCCTTCATGTCGGCCAGCACGGAGGGGATCTTCTCGTGCTGGTCGGTGTTCGTGTAGAGAGACATGATGTTGTTGTAGGGGAGAGGGTTGGAAGCAAACCCCATTTCTTTCATCTTCTGGAAGTGAGACAGGGACTTCTCGACCAGACGCTCTCTGACGTAGCAGTTCAGGAGCGCGCCGTAGGTTTTCTCCGTCTTGTCCTTTTCGTCCAGGTCGTCGAAGTAGCTTTCTGCGGGTGGCAAACCACGGACTTGACCGATCAAGTCCAGTAGCACGGCATGGTCACCCGGGGTAAAAGCCACTTTGCCTTTGTCCTTCATCCACTCGGAGACCTGATTCCATAGGGCAGTGGATTAAGTTACAAGGAAAAATAACAAAGACGCAGACTGTCTAAAATAACATCTTAAAAGCTATAGAGGAATTCAAGTAGTCCAGCTAAGTATTGTGCATTAATGTTGTTGCACAAAACTTTCCATTTCTCCAAATATCTGTCACAGTACCTCTCCCCTAGTTCTTTAAGGATCAAGCACATGAAACAACATCAAGAAACAACCGAACATTCCCCAATGTCAAAGTACCAATCAGATGAAACTGGGAAATCATCGAGTTTCTAGTTCATACCCACAAGAGTGGAAACTCAATATGAGGCGGAACAAAGCTTAATTATCTTACTTATATGTTATTTTAAGTCCTGTTAGAATGGCCTCTTCGCGATGTGCGCCCAAAGATAAAACTTCGAGAGGATCATGGCACTTGATTCATTTAATTTCAAAACGACTACTGAATGGTTCGTCTTGCATTATGCTCCCTTCATTATTTCCTATCAACTACTGTTATTCCAAGCATCCTGGTCAATTTCTAAGTTTTTAGCGACTACATGACAGCTACTTTGTGTCAAAGAATGAAAACGTGACAAAACTCTATACAGTTTATACTAGGATACTGAGCTCAGTGCCTACTGTATCATACTATCACCTGAAAGATAAGCTTAAGTTCTTGTCTTAGTTTCATCCCTATCGGCAGATATGTATGGTTTGCTTCAGAGCTTCATGCTTAGCTGTAGAGATCGTAGGAAGTAAAACTAGGGTAATGGGAAAAAATAGTGGAGTGTTCATTTACTGTTGAATAGTATAAATTATATAACCTGCAACACTAAAGTTTTGGTACAGTGGTAGAGACTTTAAAATGATGGATTTACAAGAAAAAGTATATCCTGTGTCGATCCAGCTATCAACCCATAAAATGGATCTTCCACCTGCAGCAGCGAGTTGAATAATATAAATATAACACTCATCCCTCAGAAAAAATCGGGAGTTTTGTTGCAGCTGTAGAGACTTTAGCATTGGTAAATGCCAACTTCCCATGCTTAATGAACATCACCAAGTAAATTTGCAACTACTACATTGCATAACTATAAATTTGAAGACAACATCAGAACTGGCATGATGGTCTATATATGGACTCACTATTGTCATAGGTACAGAGTACAGATTGCAGATTTTATCCTAATTTATATGCATCAACTTATGACCGGTTGCGAAATCTTATGATTTTTTTTAGACAAGGCCAGTCAGACCGTCCATGTCCTGGGCTACTAGCACCAAGACTCCCTTCCATTACCATTTATTTTTCCCGGGCTGATGGTCTATATATGGACTCACTATTGTCATAGGTACAGAGTACAGATTGCAGATTTTATCCTAATTTATACGCATCAACTTATGACCGGTTGCAAAATCTTATGATTTTTTTTTAGACAAGGCCAGTCAGACCGTCCGTGTCCTGGGCTACTAGCACCAAGACCCCCTTACTATAATATATATATAACACTCATCCCTCAACAAAAATCCAGAGTTTTGTTGCAGCTGTAGAGACTTTAGCATTGGTAAATGCCAACTTCCTATGCTTAATGAATATCACCTAGTAAATTTGCAACTACTACTTTGCATTACTATAAATTTTGAAGGCAACATCAGAACTGGCATGATGGTCTATATATGGACTCACTATTGTCATAGGTACAGAGTACAGATTGCAGATTTTAACCTAATTTTATACGCATCAACTTATGACCGGTTGTGAAATCTTATGATTTTTTTAGACAAGGCCAGTCAGACCGTCCATGTCCTGGGCTACTAGCACCAAGAACCCCTTCCATTACCATTTATTTTGCCCGGGCTGGGAATTGAACCCACGCACACTCCTCCCCTCCCTTACTCGTGTTACCACTAGACCACCCCCTTGGTGGTGAACCTTATGATTTGAATCATCATTAATGTAAATAAAATGCTATAACAAGTTCATTTATCAAAAGCTTATGAAGTCCTTAGGCATGTATAGCAAGTTTATCAACTAATGAAAGAACTGCAGTGTTTTATGTCCTAACAGCACAAACATATGCATCTTCTAATACAGTCAGAAAAAGAAGGCAAGTGTGTTTCCTTCTAGGTGGAAATAAGCATTGTTTGGGATAAGAGAATAAATCAAATCTCAAAGTAGAAGGTAACGAAGATTTGCAACAGTTCCTGCAACTGGAACCAGATGTATATTTTTTGGAAACTGAAGAGCACCATAAATCTAGAAGATTCAGTAGCCAAACAAGCCTACCGAGCAGAGAAAAAAGAAGAAATTATATGCCTTATGGTTTTCCGAATGTTGGGCAATTAAAAACATCGTAGCCAGAAAATGCTTGTAGCTAAGTAAGAATGCTGAGATGTGTTGGCTTCTACCCATTAAACCAATCGAAGTAACTTATATTTTATGCATTTGATCTACACGTTATCTTTATTGGAAATACCTATAAAGGAGTCTTCGTTATATCCTATAATATGAAATTTGGAACTATTCAATTTGTTGTAATAGTGTAATACAACTAATCAGAGTTATATGTGTTTCATTCCATGTATGAATTCTAAAGAGTTGCCACAATTTGAAACTACTCAACAATTTGTTTGTAAGTTTTACATGCATCAAACTAGGAACTTTCCTGAACATGGTGTCTATATTGTTAATTTGAAGCCTTCGGTGTGAAATTATGTGTATCATTAGCATGTCGTAAACTAATCCTTAGACTGTAGATCCAGCCTTCTCCAGTAAAGATGGCTAGAGGATGTGAAAGCTACTCTTTTGATATGATGCGTATATGTGTATTACGGATGTCAGGAACCAAAGAGTAGTAAAGAAAAAAGCCATACTTTCGCCAAATACTGCAGATAGATTGGAGCATTGTTCTATGTAATGTAAAAGAAGGATTCTTCCATAGACTTTTGACCTTTTAATCTTTTATATATCTAAAATTTCAGGAGCATAGTTTCCTTTTAATGGTCGACTCATTGAACTACTTAGCTTCACTGGTATTTTCTCTTACCCTCATATACCACTGGTAAAATTTCTTTAAGTTCTGTAAAAGAACGAAGTTTCAAGTGCACACATGATGGCAGCAATGTAATTGTAACATTTTAGTAACAACACCAAGTCAGCCATGCCGGCACTACGATCTCTCAAGGTACAATGTTTTAAACCAAGAGTATCTCTATTACTAACATATTCTTTGCAGTCTGGTATTTGGCATTGTTACTTCATTTGCCACCCAAGTTTTGCATGGATTAATACACAAGATCGGAAAATGAAGCTCAAGTGAGCAAAGTATCTAAAGTTTACATTATTGAGCAGTATACATAAACTAGATTTTTGGGCATGTGCACAACTGTAGTTACCGGGATCCCCCTCCCTCCGGAACCGTGTTCAGGATCTCTCACGACCCCAAATTTGACGGGCTCACAGTTAGCATAGACAAAAGAGCGATCCGGATATTACAAGATGAAGTTAGAAAAAAAAAAAAAAAAATCGTTTGAACATTGAATGGTAATATGAAAGACAATAAAATCAATTAATTTTCAAAATGAAGAATGCAAGAGTTGGCTGTCGTAGGATTTGGTACGAGTTAATCCCTAGTAGACAGGAAGATATATGTACAAACACAAACAAATACCACCATCTTACAACATATCATGAAAAGTGGCATACCCCCACATCTCTTCTGCCTCCACAACCCCTTGCCCCCCCCCCCCCCCCCCCCCCCCCCCCCCCCCCCCCCCCCCGCGCCCTCCCCCCCCCCACACACACACACAAACAAAGTATCACGTATCGAACAGCATGGAATATATTAAGTAGATTGTTTAGCACATTTCATTCATCTGGAGTGTATACCACATAGAAGAAAACCTAACAAAAGGACGACCTAGTGCCACGAGGCTCCTACCTAGATAGAAGAAAACCTGCTACACAATAAATATGAATTTGAAATTTAGAGTTGAGTATGTTTGCGCAGAATTATATTCAATAATTTACATGGTAATATATAGGTCAACATAATAGTTGAAAGAATATATACACACAAAAATTAGTGGTATTCTTATTATTAAAGCACCGTTGACAGATTGGCTTGCAAAATTCCATCCCTCATGTTAATAGCGTGCAAAAAACCATCACCTAGCGAAGTATTATGCAAAATAGTTACATTTTCAATATACTGCAATTAAGATAGTACCCATAATGAGAAGCCTGTCATTTTGGGGGGAACCACAAACAGTCTAAGTGACACAACCATGATCTTTGGCATTACTATATGCCAACATTAGTAAAGTATCTGCTAGAAGAAATTTTATGTGAACAAAACCGGCTCAATTGCTTTCATGGTACCCCAAGTTATACCCAAGTAACAATATGGTACCTAATTTATTATTTCTTACTGTGTGGTAACACAACTTTTGATTATGGTGTATTACGGTACCTGTTACCATTTTCCGTCCAATGCCTCACGGAAATGCCAACGTGGCATCCCAACTCAGTTAAGGAGTGTACACGTGTGCAGTCCACGTGTACACTCAACTTAATATAACCTTTCTTCATCTGTCTCTCTCTCTCTCTCTATTCGCTCGACATACTCCGACGAGAAGCCGAGGCCACCGAGAGACGCGGACGTCGAGGAGACGAGCGGTGCGGCTGAAGGCGAAGCTACCGGAGCATTCGCAGATGGGTACCTAGCCCTCTCTCCCTTGCTCTCTTCTTCTTCTTCTTCTTCATCATTTTCGAATCTCATGTTGTTTCTCCTTATTACCGAAACCCTAAAATTTGAAAAACCTCGAAGTAGAGTAAACAGTAGAGGAAAACCCTAACCAGTAGCTATTATTATGGAAACCCTAAAGTAATTTATTGTGTAATCATGCAATAATTTATTGTGGAAACCCTAAAATAAAAGAAGAGCCGATCTGAAAATGTTTATTCTGACAAAATTGCAGCAATCGAAGCAAGTGAAAAGGAATGGGATCTTGCGAAGATCCCATGTTATTGCGAAGGAACTTCTCTGTGCAAATTATTCACTGCAAATACACCTTGGAATCGTGGGCGCCAATTTTTAAAATGTGCAAAAGAGGTAGGATGTGATTTTTGGTGTTGGACTGATGAACTTCGGTTATGTCGTTGCGAAGCCGGATTTTGCAAAATACGAACATCAAAGGTGCCTAGGAGCTTAGGTAAAAAATTCTACTGTTGTCCATTATCTACCAGTGTAAGTGAAACATACTTTTCTTTGTACATTAATATAAATCAATTATTATTTCTTGCTAGTAATGTGTAACTTATAATTGTAATTTCTTTTTCAATACTTGTAGAGGGAAAATTCCGGTTGTGAATACATTGAATGGATGCAAGAAGCTACGGCCTCAAAGACAAAGAACAAAATGGTGGATGATGGAGCTACTACTTCTTCGGGACAAGGCAAGGATATCATGAAGGAGATCATATTGGAAGTTGAAATTGAACACCGTGTAGCGCAACGACAACTTGAAATGTATGGGGCTATTCTGAAGAAATTTGGAAGATTTAAGATGGAGTAATTGTAAACTCGTATTTATCTTGTAATGACTAAAAGTTGTAATGACTAAAAGTTGAAGTTGTAATGACTAGTAAACTTGTAGTTTATGGATCGAAATTGTAATGGCTTTGCAGCTGTAAACAAGCTCTGGATTTTCATCCTGACCCTTTTTGATGTTGTATAGAATGATGTATTGAATGGTGTATTGAATGGTTCTGGATTTTCATGGTGAGAGAGATTCAAGTTTATTGTAATGGTTATCTTTTGTATAATAGAAGTCATCTTTTGAGTCATGTTTTTGTTATCAAACACTACATGGTGGATTTTCATGTTTTTGTTATCAAACACTACATTCACACAAAATATGAAACACACAAAGTAGAACCAGTGACCTGCATTTCAATATGAAACACACAAGTTATATATACATCCATTCCAATTATATATACATCTATTCAATTTTTAACTAATGTTGCAGCAGCATTTTAAAGAGCCACATAAAGACTGCATTTAAAAGAGCCACATAAAATACTGCATTACATAAAAGACATGCATTTGACACAAATACTGAGCTGCATTTAAAAGAGCCAAATACAAGACTGCATTACATAAAAGACCTGCATTTCACACAAGTTATATATACATCCATTCCAATTATATATACATCTACAACCACTGCATTTTCAAAACTGCATTACATATTAGCCTTCATGTATATGAGCCACATAAAAGACTGCATTTAGAAGACTGCATAAAAGACAGCATTTAGAAGACTGCATTTGAAAGAGTGTGCAGGTGATAGAAACACACAAATAATTGTCCAGAAACATAATTGTCCTGGTGATACAAACACTGATAATTTAAAAGACTCCAAACTGCATTTAGAAATACACATCCAGTTTGGCATCTCAAGAAACATAATTGTCCAGAAACATAATTGCCATGGTGATATAAACACAAAATAATTGACCACTTGTCCAGTACATATTAGGCCTTCTTCTATAAGGCCACATAATTGTCCAGAAACATAAATCCAGTACATATTAGGCCTTCTAAATGGCCACACAATTGTCCAGGTGATAGAAACATGGCTCAAAATAATTACATCAAATGTCATTACATGCTTTTGGTTCACCTATGAAAGAAATAGGACTAAAACAAAATCTTTCAGTTGTGAACCACAAAATTAGTGTTGTCCAAATTAGTCTAGACACTTGTCATTCAGTTTTTGCTTTTCTTAGATGGTAGATTGTATCTTGATAGCACCACTCTGCCCTTTGCTTTCTTTCCCTGACCATTCTTTGGCAATGTTGAAGTTGGATGAGTTGGGGCTGCTGCTGTGCTCCTTTGGCTTGCTGAGATGTCTTGGTTGGAAGCTCCCACACCTAAGCCTCCATCAACAGAGCCAAGGCCTGAAAATCGAGATTGGTTGGAAGCTCCCACACTGCTTAGGTTTGTATTATTGACCACCTGACTTGTACCCTGATAACAAAGTATAACAACAAGAAATTCCATCACTGACAGTAGAACAAAGTAGAACAGAGTAGAACAAAGTCACAAAGTAGAACCAAGTAGAGCATGTTAATGAACTGATCACTCAATTTTATGCACTTACATCCATCATCCACCTAAGTGTGGTTGGTGCACTGCTGACACCCACATTCAAATCACTGTCAGTTTGCCTTGAAGATCCAGCCTGAAATGTAGGTACATATACAAGATTAGAAATTCAGTAGCCTAAAACATTCATACAAGTTGCAATAAAACAGTGATCAAAATATTAAGTCAAAACATTCACTTGTATGTTGGGAATTCTTACAGTGGCAATAATGCCTGTAAAGGATACTTACAGTTGGGAATTCTCCTCTTTCACTTGTATGTTGTTCATTTCCAGTAGTGTTTTCTGCACTTACACTGCCTCTGCTTCCTCCAGCCTGCAAAATTAGTAAAAGTACGCATTATATATACAACAATCTTGACATAGAATGTAAGTACAAATCGACATACTTACATTCACCCCATGGAACCTCTTGTTATGGGCATGTGACCCACAAACACTGCATGTCATTTTACTCAGGCCTTTCTTACTGAGCTTGGCCCTGGTTTTCTCACTTGTCTTCTGCTTCTCCTTCTGCTTCTGTTTTCCTTTGTCTTCCAACTCAATTGGGTCCTTCCTTCTAGCCATTGTCTTCCTTCCACTCCTTTTCTTCACTGGGGTAGGGGGTAACAAAATACCCTGAGGAAATGGATGTTTTTCCCATAATGCAGGCCCATTTAAAGGGTGAATTACATTACTGTACACTAGTCTGTAAGTTGAAATTTTGTAGCAGTCATCAACAAAGCTTTCAGGCCTTTCATTATTTCCAAATATGCAAGCACAAGCATGCTGACATGGTATTGCAGAAAGTTCCCATTTTCTGCATGAACAAGTTTTCATAACCATGTCAACAACAAATTGACCACCTGGCCCACTAACTTGGACCTTAGGACCTCCAGAAAACTCTGTTGTCCACATATAGGATTCCTTCTTGTGCTTTTCCAGCTTCTTTTGAATTTTAGGACACAGTCTGCCCCTCCACTTCATTCCCAATTTGGCCTTTGTATCTATCCTCTTCATTAGCATGGTCCTAATCATCTCAAACATTGTGATGACTGGTTTCTCTCTAGCTTCAAGGATGTACTTGTTAAAGGCCTCACTGTAGTTGTTCAGCAATACATCACACTTGCAAGTATCCTTGAAGAATGCCCTGCTCCAATGGACTGTTGGTCTAGCATCAATCCATTGCTTAGCTTCAATACTCTTCTCTTCCATTTCCTTCTCATAATTCTTGAACTCAGCTAGGTTTGTGGATCTTCCCATTTTCTTCAGTATCTCCACCAACCCAATATCTCTAAATTTCTTTCTCAATTCTGCTCCAAATGCCTTAGACAAACCCTGTGTTCTGAATTTGGAAAATGTCTGTCAATTGCATTGATAAGGCCCTACATATACAAAGGAAAGATGTAAGATGGTAATGTTAAGAAACTGTAATGTTTGTTATGACAAGTTGAGAGATGACAGTGTTTAATACTTACTTTTTGCCTATCACTCATGAAGACCCAATGGTGAGAGTTGTGCATACTAAAGTCTTCTTTTAGCAACCCCAGAAACCAGTCCCAATTTTCAGTATTCTCAACTGTCACAATTGCAAATGCAAGTGGGTACATGCAGTCATTTGGGTCAATTCCTGTAGCAACCAACAATTGCCCACCATAGGTGCACTTCAAGAAGCATCCATCCAGACAGACAATTGGCCTGCAGTGTTTGAAACCCTCTTTGATACCTGCCAAGCACATGTACATCCCACGAAATTTCCCTCTAGCCTCTTTAAATTCAAATGTAGAACCAGGATTTGTCCTCAGAACCTCCCATTTGTAATCCCATAACCTACCATACTGTAAGTCTTCATCACCCTCAATCTTCTTTAATGCATAGTTCTTTGCCCTCCTAGCCTTCATGTAGTCAATTGTGAGAGCCAAATCCTTCTTTACTCTTTTAACTATTTGACTAATTTTCCATTCTGGGTCATCTCTAAATTCATTCATGTACATTTCAGCAATAACCTTATAACTCAGATGAAAGTTGCTGTTAACCTTGCCACAAGTGTGCTCAAGGTTGTAGCTCTTGAGAAGGAAAGTCTTATTCTCTTTGTCTTTCCTATCCAACTTGCTTGCAAAAATGAAAAACTTGCAGTCTTTGGAATGGCACTTGCACCTCACCCTATTTTGATCATTGGTTGGAAACCAAACTTGCCATCTGTGATTTATGCCCCACTGTTTGCAGGCCTTCTTGAACTCATCTTTATCTTTAAATTGTAGCCCCAATTCCCATTTAGGATCATCCATGTTCCTGTTGGCATTAAATCTAGGAAACTTTCTCTTTGGATGTTCACTAACAAAATCAGAGTCAGAGCTGCTTTCAGTACTAACAATCTCATCTGATGGAGGACCATAGTCACTGCTCTCCCCCTCACATGCTGCAAATCTAAGTGAAGCTTCTAAAGCACTGTCATCTACTGTTTTGGGCTTCCTCTTGTGTCTGCCAGTACTGCCTTTTCTCATTTTTCCTGCTTCAACATCCTGCAAGACCCCTTCATCATTAACTTGCCCAGTCTCCATTAAGACTTCCTGCAAGTCCTCATCCCCCTCCATTTCATCAAAATCTGAATCAAATAGATGACCATCAGGAACATGGATTTTGATACCTTCTTCAAAACCATCATCAACAACATCAGCTTCATCTTCTTCAGGGTCAACTTCTTCATGAAGGAATGTGGCAGCTACATCAGCTGCATCTCCTGCCTGTGAGTATGTCATGTCTTCACCTCCATGTGGGTTTGTGGCAGCAACAAGTGGACTCTTCACCTCTGGATTTGCAGACCCCATATCAGGGTCAGAACTATTTTCCCCTTCATCAAGATCAACAACTGCCACTTCTTCATGTTGGTCTATGGCACCAACATCAAAATCAACTGCCACTTCTTCATGTTGGTCTATGGCACCAACATCAAAATCAACTGCCACTTCTTCAGGTTGGTCTGTGGCACCAAAATCAACATCATGTAACTCTTCATCACTGTCATCATGCAACTCAACTGTCTCATTCTCTGAGTCTGCAAGGTACTCAGTTTCTTGATCACATTCTTCATCTCCCATATGCATAACATAGAGATCTACCTCCCCACTACCATGTTCAACAGTATTATGAGCCATTTCAAACACACTTGCATCATTGACAAGTCGTTTTAGACCATAATTAACTTCCTTACCAGCCTCCTTCCATAAATACATCAGCTTTCCTCTATATAAAACTTAACCCACATATGAATCATCTTGAATGACACAGTATCAACATCAAACCACTTTGAAACTACTTCCCCATCAAAATATTGCAGATTAATTTTAAAACTACCTGTTAGCACAGATGAAGGTTATATATTCATGTCTAGATAAAACCATGTCACATATAATCATGTATTCATGTCTACTCTACATATAATCATATATTCATGTCTATATAAAATCATAAAATCATGTAGATCAATTACATTATATATAATACAAGACTATATATTCATGTCCAGATAAAACCATGTCACATATATTCAAGTCTATATAATTATGTCTATCTAAAATCATGTGCATATAAAATCATATATTCATGCCTATAAAATCAAAACTACCTGTTAGCACATGTCACATATAATCATGTCTATATAATCATGTATTCATGTCTACTCTACATATAATCATATATTCATGTCTATATAAAATCATAAAATCATGTAGATCAATTACATTATATAATACAAGACTATATATCATGTCCAGATAAAACCATGTCACATATATTCAAGTCTATATAATTATGTCTATCTAAAATCATGTGCATATAAAATCATATATTCATGCCTATAAAATCAAAACTACCTGTTAGCACATGTCACATATTCATGTCTAGATAAAACCATGTCACATATATTCAAGTCTATATAATTATGTCTATCTAAAATCATGTACATTATATATAATACAAGACTATATATTCATGTCATATGCACATTGGTGTATGTAAGCATATATGGACAGGTAGATATACAGGGTGTGTGTATATATTACAGGGTGTGTGTATATTACAGGGATCACAATTGTGACTTGGTCATTTAGCATACACAATTACCCTGTACAGGCAGGGTAAAACCCTAATTTTAACAAGATAACCCTAATTCTAACAAAATAACCCTAATTCTAACAAAGGAACCCTAATTTTAACAATATAACCCTAATTTCGACCAGGTGCCTGTACATGTGCCTGTATAGTCTAACAAAAGAACCCTAATTTTAACAAAAGAACCCTAATTTCGTAATGAAAATAAAAGTTTCAACGCCTAAATTGAACAATCGAAGAAGATGATCCCTAAACAAACTTCGTGCAAATTATTTCGGTGCATGCAGAACCCTAAATTCAGTTCGTGCTCTTCATTTAGGGTTTTCAGAATGAAATGAAGAGAATAAAACCATAACGAAGTGTGTTTCGTTGCATGCAGAACCCTAAACTCAGTTCCTGCTCTTCATTAGGGTTTTCAGAATTAAATTATAAAAAACCCTAAAATCATTCTTCGACGAAAAATAAGAAGACAGAGAGAGGAGGGGGGGAAGAGAGGTACCCATCTGCGATTCTCCGATCGTCGCCTCTACTCGTCTTCAGCAGATCGTCGTCGCCTCTCCTCGTCTTCAGCAGATCGTCGTCGCCCCCTTTTCGCACGTTCGTCGGTCCAGGGAAGAGGAAGAGTTACAGAAAGAGAGAGAGAGAGGGCGGGAATTGAGCCACTCCCCCGGCCCCACCCCTTATTTGTTGAGTGTACACGTGGACTGCACACGTGTACACTCCTTAACTGAGTTGGGATGCCACGTTGGCATTTCCGTGAGGCATTGGACGGAAAATGGTAACAGGTACCGTAATACACCATAATCAAAAGTTGTGTTACCACACAGTAAGAATAATAAATTAGGTACCATATTGTTACTTGGGTATAACTTGGGGTACCATGAAAGCAATTGAGCCGAACAAAACCATCACTGAACCTGAAAGATCCAAGGTTGCTTTTAAGGCTAGTTTGGATTGCAGTTATGTTTCATTTGAACTCCATGAGCAAAATCACAACAGAGTAGACATTTGGCTAGTGACTCCAGTTCCATCCAAACTGCAGGTTCCAATTCATTTGGGGGCTCAAACAATCATTTGAGGAACGCTGGCCCAGCCAACATTCTGGAAATAGGTGTTTGAGCAAACATCCACCTTCCAAACTACAATCCGAACTAAGCCTTAGTCCTAGTGGCAAACAATCTCATCTGATATCTGCACATTGCCTAACCAGCATCTCCAATACACTGTTTGGGGGTTTGCATGAATTGGTTTAGTGCGTAATAGGTTACAAAATTTTCCATGTCTGAAAGGATCTCCATTTTTTTCATTTTCCTAAATTCTCTAAAAGTTAAAAATAAAATAAAATACAGGGTTTACGAAAGCAAACAATTGATGGAAATATTTTCATCTCCCTAAATCAACAAATAGAATACAAGTCATCAACATCCTAAAGTGGATTAGTTCTGAACTAGGTGGAATCTATATGTTATCACTATACCTGATTTTCCCTCGAAGTAGCATCAAGTAATGATAAAACATGGACCCAAATATCAAGTAATGATAAAACATCTAGTTTGGAAATGCCTTCAGCTAACCTCCATAGATCATCACTAAGGTATACTAAAGCCATCATGAATCACACCCATTTTTTCACTCTTTTAAGTACATTTATAATTATTTATAACCCAGACAAATCCAAATTAAATTTTATTCAACTATATTTTTCTTATGAAGTAGCAGCAGATATGTTGATGGCAATAGCCAACAGGCACCATGAGGCTAAGAAATATAAATTAATTGAAACAAAGATGACGACCATGAGATGCAAAGAGAATTGTGCTTGCGAAATTGCGTTTAGACTCTTTACAGAACACAATTTCAAAAATAACCATAGTTTGGTAACAAATTTCAGAAGTAACAGTACCCTCTTCACTGAATAGATTTCTAAAAATCCTCAAAGAGATTGCCATTGAGGTTGAAACTTGAAAGTATTATAAAATTGGAGGATTGACGTTATAACCATAGTTTGCAGTATCAGCTGATACCGATACGATACGGCAATAACGATATGGTTTGGCATGTCCCAATGCGATACCGGCCGCTACCGAGACTAACGTTAGGGGTCTCTTTCTCGGTCCATTCGGCAGAGAAAATTGAACAAAAAGACCAATCAACAATGGCATAAAAGCATAAGGTGGTAAATGAATAAAACTTATTTATCACAGGTAAACCAATCGCAAGGGTGACTATTATTTCATTCAATTTCAGAACTACTAGGAAACTACACACAAAATACTTAAAATTATGCCTAAATGTATCAAATTTTTAAAAAAAATTAATAATTTATTATTAATTTTGATACCAAACAAATTAATAATTTTTTTAAAAATAATATTTTTTAAAAAAATTATTAATTTATTATTAATTTTTTAAAATTATGCCTAAATTATGCTTTTTGATACCAAAAAAAAAAAATCCAATATTTGATCCGAAACCGTCGATACGGCCGATACTGATACTCCTGGAGCCGTCTCATACCATTTCCGATACTAATATTGTGAACCTTATAACTAATTTACTCGGCCAAATCCTAAACCAATGTTACCTGGTTGTGGTTTGTTTCGATAGATGAGAGAGGTACAGGTTACGCTACTCTACTTTCCCTGGTTCTAGTATGAGGGGTAGGCTTAACCAAATATGTTCTAGTTCACTTGAGAAAAGTTTGTGTGTCTATATATACATTTGTGTACTAGGGAATAATTTGTACAGAAATACTATAACAACGTACTCTTGCATACTTCATTTTTACAATTAATTGATTTTATCGCCTTTTCTATTACAATTTGATTTAAAATCTTTCTAAATTTCATGTAGAGATCTGGATCTCCCTGGTCACCAATTTTGGGTATCCAGATCAAGAACCCGCTGAATTGGGGTCCTGGGATCAGGAATACTGTTCCTAGGGAGTTGAGGAATCCTGGAAACCATATTCTAAACGCTAGAAAATGCATTATAGTTATGCGAATAATATTCTTTTACATAATTATAAAACAAGAAAATGGGAATGACATTCAATTTTGCTCTTTGGCTTAATGAGTCATTGAGATAAATGCAACTCCCTATAGCAAATTAAGGTTGGCCAAAATTGATGTAGGTTTACTTTTTGAGTTTGAAAAAGCAATTTGAAATATGAAACTCCAGTGAAAAAAAAAAAAACTAGAGTTTTATTTAGGTTAGAGAATGTTTGGAGGAAGTATTGAAATTTTGTTAAAAAAGAAGAATCCTTTATCCCATATTTTTGGGGTCAGCTTTGTTAAAAGAATAACAAAAGAAAAAAAAGAGAGAAAAATATGTTGTTTTACATCCATTAAGATTGGAGTTTTGCTAACTCCAATATGGATGGTATTTTGGCAAAAGTCCAATTTGGATAGTATTTTGGAGTTAGAAATAAAGTTTTGTTTAACTCAAAATTCTAGTAATAAAATAAAAATCCCAAAACACATCACTCTTTAAGTTAATTTGAGTTTAGAAGCCTAACCCCAACAAACCCCAGTTTTACTTGGAGGGTGTTTCTTGGTTGCATTGGGCTTAAAACAAAGGCAGGTCTACCTACCCGTCCATTGGCCATCTAAGTTATATGGCATGATCCTCTTATTCTCACAGTTCCCTTGGTTATTGTTGAATAATATAGACATAAAACACTCACCCCTTATCAACAGTCTAGAGTTTTGGTGCAGAGGCCAAGAATTTAACATGGTATTCAGATCAAAGCAGGTTACTCTCTCCGGTGCACGTACTAAGCAGATTTTACAATAAAATATATGAATGTGTTGTGAATACAGGTCTCATCCATAAAATGGTCTTCAACCTGCGAGAGCATGTTGAAAAATATAAATCTACATAACCTCCGTCATCAATAGGGGGTTACCAATCTGGATATCAGAAACACGGTGTGGGTGTGATTTATAGTCACAATTGCAGTGATGTTAGACAAAAATGCAGTGCTTACATAATGTCTTTGACTGTTATTGTGATTTGAAACCACACCCACACTGTGTTTCTAAAATCCATCTAAAAAAATACTTTTTTTGTTTGATATAGATATGACAAGTAATGCAAATTCAAGAATAATGAATATTCGGATTACATATTATATTTAAGATAATAATAATAAGCCTAGAAACCAATCAAACCGGGCGAATAGCTGACCTATACGGCTCAGTTTTTTGTTGGTTTTGAAATAAATTCCTCCATATATGGAGAGAGAGAGAGAGAGAGAGGAGTATAGGAAGACGAATATGGATGAAATTCAACTCAATATAGGCTATGGCCAAGTACAAAACAAAACAGCAACTGCTATAGAAGCTATAGAAGCAAACTGTTACATGCTCAATGCTGAACTGCCATCAGACATCTATATCTACTATAAAATGACCTCACACATTTCATCAACATCTATTAGTATACAAACCAAGGTTCTAAATGGCAGTAGGCGGTGCATGGCGGAGAGGGTCCGTGTATCGTCTAGACGTTTGATGTATTTTGGACATTTTTTTTAAACTATTTTATCACTTCTTCTTCTTTTTTTGCATAATATGCATATCTTAAAGGCGCTTTATGCATAACTAAGTTGTAGAACAAAGATTTATGAAGTTTCAGTCTTGTAAAAGTGAACCATAAGTTCATAGTGCTTGCAAAAGTGTTTCTCCAAAACATCTAGTCTGGTATTGCTCCGCCTAAGCGTCCGCCTACGTCACCTCACCCCCGCCTACACCGTCTCACCTCCGCCTATGCCGCCAAACCTCTGCAGGCCGCCTACTCCACCGCCAACGGCAAAAGCGGTATGGAGGGCGGCCACCTAGCGCCTAGGTGCTGTCTTCATACCATCAAATTAAGAGAGAATGATAGAAAATTCGGTAAGTGGTGTAATAAATGTTGTCGTAAGTAGTGTTGTGGTCATTTTAATTGCAACAAATACCATGATAGTTGGCTGAATTGATGCAAATATTTGTTGCGCCAATTCCACCATTTACATCCCAACCAAACACCCCCATTTATTCTTTTATACACAATAACTCCACGTTTGGTTCACGGAATCATGGTATTGGGAGAGGAAAGTCATTCCTTTTCTATGTTTGGATGCATGAAGGAAAGGGGGAGGAAAAGAAAATGATTCCGAAAGGGAGGGAAAATAGGGAGGAAATGGTTCCCCCACCAACCCAAGGATTCACTTTATCACACTAAGGCCTCGTTTGGTTCACGGAAAGGAAATGAATTCTCATGTATTTTCCAGGGGGATGGGAAAGTAGGATTCCTGTCACATTTCCTTTCCGTTGTTTGGTTAAACAAGGAAACTACCTAGAAAGAAAAGCAAAATATAACAATGTTCCAATAATATCCTTACCTTTTAAAATAAAAATAATATTATAAAAATTAACATTAATGGTAAAATAAGCAATGACATATGGTTACTTTTGTCATAACTTTTGTAAAAAATGTTGGGAAAAGAGGAGAAAAAAATCAATGCCATGGGTCTTGAGTGGAACCATATTCCCACCAATTTTCCCCCTTGTCAGGAAATTGATTCCCAAGTTTGTGGCTACCAAACAAAGGAAAGGAACAACTTTCCTTTCTTGGTTCTTTAAATCCGTGAACCAAACGAGGCCTAAGGATCACTTTATCTCCTAATTTTCTTGGACTTCGCAAACACCGGAAAGGAAAATAGATAAAAATAGCACTTTCCCAAAAAAGGAAATGAAAAGGAATTGATTTCCTTTCTTTTCCATTCCGTGAACCAAACGAGGCCTAAGAAATAAATTCAATTATACAGGACCGACAATTTTGAGGAGAAGGGGATTCACCTCGAGGGCTTGGGTGCAGCGGCGGCGCTTGCGGAGTTCGCGGACGAGGTGCTGGAGCTCGACGGGGCGGAGGGGCTTCCCCCGGTGGACCCACCGGCCGAGCTCGGGGGTGACGCTGATGCTCGGGTGGCCCAGGGGGAGGACCAACGAAGAAATCGTCTCCGGCTTGGTGTTGCTGCTGCTGCTGCTCTTCTTCTTCTGACTGCTGTAGTTCCTCCTTCTACTGCTCCATGGAAATGGCGATGGCTGCTGCAGGTTGTGGAGAATGGATGATGATGATGATGATGGTGATGGTGATGCTTCTGAAGGAAGAAGAGGGATCTTTAGGTGGCGGCGGAGGAGACGCGAGAGGGACGACAGGGAAGAACTCATGGAGGAGGACGAAGAGAGAGAGAGAGAGAGAGAGCAGAAGCTGTTTGATGAAATGAAGGGGGGACTAGAGAGAAGGGTTTATACTTTGTGTTTGGGTTTTAGTTCCAGGTCCACATAAATTATAGGAATTTTTTTTTTTTTTTTTTACATTAGTCTATTAATATGAATTTATACTTGCATTCTATTTTTATTTATTAGACTTATTGTCACGACCCGATCCCAACTAATTGGGTCGAACCGGATCATGCCCAGCCTGCACCGTTGTTGAGACGGCGGCAGTAGCTGTTCAGTAGCAGGTAACCATACAACAACACTATATTTGTCACAACTCAACATCGGAAATAAACTTTATTAAACTTTGAAATTTAAATACAAAAGGAAACTGTTCTGAAATGAAATACAGAATTTGAAATAACAAAATGCAGGAAACGAAATCTATCTATCGGCCGGATCATCGGCCTCAGTCCCAACGTCCTCCTGTGGGGACTCTGGCAGCACAACTGGGTACAACACAGGGTCATAGTAGCTGTTGTAATACAGCTCTGCATCCTCAATATCCCCTAAAAATGTACCTCCAGTCAGGAGGGAGCAAAGTACAATCCATGCTAATTTTAAACAGTTAAATTAAATAATAGAATCATGCAATTCTAAACAGTTTAAACATGAAACATTTTCAACAGTAAAACAGTGTGATTTGAACAGCAATGAAATATGACCGCTTAGGTTTGTTATAGTAATGGATAGGGTTTTTGTTACAATATGGTCATAATCATTACGCTATTCCCCCAGTCCCCAGTAGTTACAGTACTCTCAGAGAGAGTTTCGTGTTTGCATCGTGGTTTAAACTTGCAGTAAACGATTAAATAAATAACTGTAAACTAACATAAACTATACTTGCCTCAAGGGAAATGACTGAGAGGTAGAAGACTTCGAGACAGGTAATTAGAGTCGTCCTCGAATTCCTACATTCGAGAAATAGACTCAGATATCAGGTTTACCAACCTAGCTACGCTAGTTGAAATCTCTATTTGCGTCCTAATCCAATTTTAGCTCTTTAATTAACCAAACACAGAAATACGGTTATTAGTGCGTTGATTTAATACGAGGGAAAAAGATTTTTTATATCTTTGAATTCGGAAAACTCGTCGATGCCAGATTATTTTAGGAAAACTTGGTATTTTTTATAGCTTATAAATATAAAGCTATTTTTTCTTATTTAGTGAGAAATACGTGGTTTTTAATTAACAATAAACTTGTCAATTTTAAGTGAGAAAATCTTAATTAATTTTATACGAAAATACTTTTATTCAATTTACTCGTTAAATAGAAAAACTCGCAAAACCAGAAATAACCAAAAATCTACGCTACCTAATTACAGTTACAGACCACAGCCACTGGGCTTATGCCCATTACAATTTATTTACATAAATTGAAATAAGACAAAACTGACGTTAGTCCTAAACTGAAAATAAATAAATATGAACAGAATTTAAATAGTAAAAATAAAGGTAAAAATAGAGTCTCAGATATGGTCCAATCCTCAACTTGGCTAATGTCTCAACGTCCGGGCGCGGGGCCGGTTTCGTTTGCACTTAGGGGTCCATTGACCGATACGGTCGTCACCCAAAACCAAATATCAAATAAAATTCCGAAATTTATTTTAAATTCATTTTTAAAATAATCTGGAATTTACGGAAAAATCCGGCAGCATCTCCTCTGTTTTTGGTCAACCCAAAAACTGGGAAATAGCGCCGATAGTTTCCTGCAAATCCCAAACCAGGAAAAACCCGAATTTATACATATATAAAATCCACAACCAATCCACAGAATAATCGGAACGACCCGAAATAATTTCGGAAGTCCGATTCCAATCCCACAAATCACAGAACGCTACCGAAAAATCCGGAAAAGCTAAAACATACCAAAAATCAATTCCGAAATATTCGAAATCCAAAATAATCCATAGAACCTTTCCGAAGGTCCCGGAAAATTACGACGTCGCTAAAACCGAATTCCCAAGGGGAATCGGGACCATTTCTCATCATCGACTATAATAAAATGAGCGGGACAGGGGGTTATACCTCAGGTTGCTCGGCTAGAGCTCTCAGATTAATAATAGAAAGAATATAGGGCTCCGAACAGCGAAATAATTCCCGAAACAGCGCTGGAACAGCAGCGACCAGCAGCGTCGTTGCCGAAAATCAGCAGATCGGGGAGTCGGTAAGGGCGCTGGCCAGAGAGACGCTGCGCCAGGGCGCACAGGGAATCGGGAGACCTCGCGGGTAGAAGCGCGCGGCTAGGGCACGGCGGGAACGCCGGGAAACACGGGGGTGCTCGCCCAGAGGGGGCGCCGGAGCTCTGGCGGTCGGCCGAGGAGCTCGGCGGGGCTGGCGCGGTCGGGTGGACGTCGGTCGGCAGGGGGGCGCGCTGACGCGGTCGGCCCTAGGGAGGCCGGCGGTGGGATGCGTCGGAAGGGCGCGGGTTCGAGCGGAGGAGCTCGGGCGTCGACGGGAAACGCCGCACGGGGGCGCGCTGGCGTCGGACCGGCTGGAGGGTCGACGGGGTCGCGGCTCCGCTGGGCGGGCCGACGTCGAGGGCTGACGCGGGTCGGTGGTCGGGGAGGGTGGTCGGCCGGGAGGAGGCGCGGGTCGCTGGGCGTCGGGCCTGGAGAGGGTTTGTGGGGAAGGATGAAGAAGAGAGGAGAGTTGGGGAAGAAAGAGAGGGTTGTGCTCCAACAGAGGAGCTTGAGGGGTTCTTAAAGAGAAATGAGGAGAATTGGTATGCTGTGAGGAGGAAATAAGGGGAACGTTAGTGTTAAGTGGTGAGAGGAGTTTGTGGAGAGAAAGGGGGAAACGTGTGGGAAGAAGTGGAGTTGTGCTGGTCCAAATTGGACCGGCTCTCCAAAGCATTTTTTTTTTATTTATTTATTAATACATTAACCAACAGATTTTGGAAAGGAAGAAAAATATGGGATTGGGTTCGGGCTCAGGCCTGGGTCTGGGTTCGGACTCAGGTCTGGGTCTGAATTCAAAAATCCTGGTTATTAATTTCGAAATCATTTGCACTCAAAAATATACAATAATAATAATAATAATAATAATATTAGAAATACTAATAATTAATACAAAAACACTAATAATAATGAATCATAAAATAGGGTTTCACAATCTTCCTTCCTTAGAAAATTTCGTCCTCGAAATTAAAGCAAGGTTAGGGATTACCTCAAGTCTCAAACAGGTACGGGTACTGCTCCCGCATCTGGTCTTCTCGCTCCCAGGTCGACTCGCCTGGTGAGTTGTGCCGCCACATCACTCTGACTATTGGCGTCACGGTGTTCCTGGTTCTCTTCTCGCCTCGGTCCAAAATTGCCACTGGTTTCTGGCACTGTGAGGCTGGGTCCAATCTCCAGCTCTGAATGGTCCAAGATATGGCTCGGGTCCGGGATGTAGTCTCAGCTGCGAGACGTGGAAGACGTTGTGGACGCCTTCGAGACTTGGGGTAGAGCCACCCGATAAGCCACTTCTCCTATCCTGTTAAGTACTTCAAATGGACCAATATACCTGGGGCTTAACTTTCCTGCTCTGCCGAAACGGATTGTTCCTCTGGTAGGCGAGATCTTCACAAACACACTGTCGCCTTCTTCAAATTCCAAAGGCCGTCTGCTGCTATCGGCCAATGCTTCTGCCTGTCTTGGGCTATCCGGAGCTTGTCTCTGATCATTCTCACCTTCTCTGCTGCTTCGGTCACCATCTCAGGTCCAAGCAACACTCGTTCTCCGACGTCGTCCCAGGCAAGTGGAGTGCGGCAACGACGTCCATAGAGTGCCTCGAACGGTGTCATCCCAATGCTAGCTTGGTAGCTGTTGTTGTAAGAGAACTCTACCAAGTGCAAATGGTCTTCCCAAGACCCTCCAAATTAGGACGCAGGATCTCAGCATATCTTCTAGCGTCTGGATTGTTCTTCCGATTGCCCGTCAGTCTGAGGGTGGTAGGCGGTGCTGAACTTCAGTTGGGTTCCCAAGCTGTCATGCAAACTCTTCCAAAATGTGAGGTAAATCTAGTATCTCTGTCAGATACGATACTTACCGGAACTCCATGAATCCGGTAGATGTGCCGCATGTACAGTGCTGCCAACTTCTCGGTGGATAAACCAACTTTGAAGGGGATAAAGTGAGCTGACTTCGTAGTCGGTCCACGATAACCCAAATGGCATCCTTCCCTCCTTGGGATCGAGGCAGTCCCGATACAAAATCCATCGTTATGTGCTCCCATTTCCACTCCGGAATGTCAAGCGGCTGCAATAATCCTGCTGGTCTCTGCCTGCTGGCTTTAACTTGCTGACAAATTAAACATCTAGCCACATACCTGGATACGTCCTTCCTCATTCCGTACCACCATACTATAGTCCGCATATCCCGGTACATCTTGTTGGCTCCAGGGTGTATGGAATACTGCGACTGGTGCGCTTCTTGCATCAGCTCGTTCCTCAGTTCGCCAGTTGGTACGCAAAGCCTCGTACCATTCTTCAATGCTCCGTCGCTGGCGATTGAGAATCCTTCAAGTGTTCCTGCTAGCACTTGGTCTCTGAGTTTGCAAAGCGTCTCGTCTTGGAATTGTGTCTCTTGATCCTGTCCATAAGACTCGAACGCACTTGCAACTGCATCAATGATGACTCATCTCCTGGTACGATGGCTTCTCTTCCAAGTTTCTTCATCTCCTCCTCGGGCAGTACAATTTCCAATCCAAGCTTCTCCATGTCCTCCAGCAAATGGCGCTCCTTGGTCAAGAACATCGCCATTGGGTATCGACTAAGTGCATCTGCAACAACATTAGCCTTACCCGGATGGTACTGCAGGTTGATATCAAAATCCTTCATCAGCTCCAGCCATCGTCTTTGTCTCATGTTCAGCTCCTTCTGAGTGAAAACATATTTCAGACTTTTGTGGTCCGTAAATATTTCCACTATCTCTCCATACAGGTAGTGCTTCCATAGCTTCAAAGCAAATATCACCGCTGCAAGCTCCAAATCATGAGTGGGGTAGTTCTTCTCATGAGTCCGCAATTGTCTAGATGCATAGGCAATCACTTTCCCGTGTTGTTGAAGAACGCAGCCCAGTCCTTTTCCGGAAGCATCACTATAGATTGAGAAACCGCCGGTACCTGCGGGTAGCGCAAGTATCGGCGCAGTTGTGAGCCTCTTCTTCAGTTCCTCAAAAGCTGACTGGCATGCTTCAGACCATATGAATTCCTCGTTCTTCCTGGTAAGCTTCGTCATTGGCTCCGCAATCTTGGAGAAATCCTTCACGAACTTCCGGTAGTAGCCAGCTAGTCCCAAAAAGCTCCTGATCTCTGCAACCGAGCTTGGTGCAGTCCACTTCTCAATAGCAGCTATCTTCTTTGGATACCGAAATTCCTTTTCCTGTGACAACATGGCCCAAAAATTCCACTTTGTCTAAAAAGAATTCGCATTTGGATAGCTTACCATAGAGCTTCTCCTTCCTCAAGGTACTCAGCACTTTCCTCAAGTGCTCTTCATGCTCTTCCTCCGTCTTCGAGTAGATCAGTATGTCATCGATAAAGACAACAACAAACTGATCCAGATATTCATGGAAAACCTTGTTCATGAGGTTCATGAATACCGCAGGAGCATTTGTCAGTCCAAACGGCATGACCAAGAATTCAAATTGTCCATACTTGGTGTTGAACGCCGTCTTGGGAATATCCTCCTTCCTGACCTTGATTTGATGGTAGCCTGATCTGAGATCTATCTTTGAAAATACCTTGGCTCCACTCAGTTGATCAAACAGGTCGTCGATCCGGGCAGGGGGTACTGTTCTGATGGTGATGTTGTTCAGCGCCCGGTAGTCATGCACATCCGCACGGTCCATCCTTCTTGGGCACGAACAAAACTGGTGCTCCCCAGGGTGAAGCTCCGTCTCTGATAAATCCTTGCGACTTCAGCTCGTCGATCTGATCCTTCATCTCCTTAGCCTCCTTGGGGTTGACCCTGTAGCATCCCCGAGAAATAGGGAAGAGCCGGGTACTAGATCGATGGTGAATTCCACACCTCGATCCGGCGGCAATCCTGGAAGACTATCTGGAAAGACGTCCATAAATTCCGCTATGATAGGGTGAGAGGCCCGGGTTCTTCGGTGATAGAGGAGTAGGTAATACTCTTCATATCTTCCGGAGCCCGAGAGATTTCAAACTCCGGTTCTCCTGGTGGGCTGAAGATTACACATCCTCGGTGACAATCTATCAGCGCATGCTGTTCACTTAACCAGTCCATCCCTAGGACATCATAGTTGGGCAGGGGCATCACTAGTAAAGGTGTTGAGAACTGATGGCCAGAGATGGTTATGGGACAATTACAAGCCTCAGTGATGGGTATAGGTCCACCACCGGTCATAACCCTACTAATCACCTTGCTAAGTCCCGAATCTATGTGGTGTGCAGATATAAACTTTGATGATATAAAACTATGTGATGCACCCGAATCAAATAATGTTAGACAGGATGTGAAAACACATAAATGGAACCTGTGATGACATCTGCGGTGGGTTCCTGCTCTGGCTCCTGCTCATCAGCTGCTAGGGCAAAAGCTCGCCCAGTCTTCTGCTGGTGCTGTCCAAACTGTTGTTGCTGAGTAGGTAGGGGAGCTCTTTGCTGGTTGGTTCCGGGCCGGTGGGCTGACATGGGACAGTCCTTCACTTGGTGGGTGGCAGACCCACAGACTAGGCAATGTCCCAGCCTCTTCCTGTAGATGTTTGACTGATGCCCTGACCTCTTGCAATAGTCGTAGACAGGGATCTGCTTCTGGTGTGCCCTGTCATTGGTCCTCGCCTGATGATGATGCTGCTGCTGGTGCGAGGGCCTGTTGTTGTTGGGCCTCTTCTGACTACCCTGGAAGTTGCTAGTTCCAGGGTACTCCCGCTTGGATCGAGAAGGCTGGCTCTTCTCCACATCCTGAGCTCGGATCAGGATCCTCTCATAGGTCTTCGCGCCACCTGCGATCACAGGGGTGCGAATCTCTTCTCGTAAGCCATACCTGAATCGCTCAGCACGATCCTTGGGGTCAGCTACCAGGTTCTGGGCAAAGCGGCTTAGTCGGCCGAACTCTGCCGCATACTCGCTGACCGTCATGCTTCCCTGCTTCAGGTCCTGGAATTGCCTCTCCATGTCCCGCATCTCCGATGTCGGAAGAACTTCCTGCGGAACAGCTTCTTGAAAGTGTCCCAGTCGAGCTGCTTGTCCTGGAGTCGGGTTCATTCCGATACCAGGTGCTCGCCACATCCTGTAGTTGGAGCCCTACAGCTTCAGTCTTGAGATCCTCCGGGAGTCGAGCGACGCTCAAGAGACGCTCCATGCTATCCAGCCATTCATCGGCGTAGATGATACCCTCGGTTCCTTTGAAAGGTCGAGGGCCTTGCTTCTTAAAGCTTTCTATGTCTCCCACCTCCATACAATAATACACCTCTAATAAAAAGAATGGTCTTATAGATATAAATCTTAACTCCTGAATCATGCTTACCTTGGCAGTTCGTGGCTCTGATGAAGTGGTTCTCCTCTCTCGAGGGCAGCCATGGCCACGTTGTGGGCATTCTCCATGCCTTCTCTCATAATCGCGGTCTGCTCGCGATGGGCTTCAGCTTGGGCAGCAGTCTGCTCTCTATGGGCTTCTGCTTGAGCTCTCTGTGCTTCAAGCACTCCTCGTAGCATTCCCACTAGGTCAGTGGGATCCACGGCACTGGGGGACAGCTGGTGCGGGCACTACCGCAGGGATCTGCGGCTCAGCCCGGGGAAGTGCCGGTTCCGCCGTTTGCGCTGTGGAAGCGTAAACGGGCCGGGGAGCTGGTGCAGCATGAGGACGGTCTGACAGCTGCAAGGGTGGTGGGTCCCGACGTGCTTGAGAAGGGGTGTGATCAGTTGATGACACCTCATCTTCAGCAAGGCCGGATCGGTAGTCTTTCCTTTGGCCATAATCTAGAAGGTTTAGGGTACATACATAAGCAAGGTATCCTACCAGTCTATAATCAAACAAAAATATTTATTTATATAATTGGTCCTATGTCGTGACAAATCAATGTTTAGTGTTCTAATTGTTTCTAGATATGTTTTCCTAAGTTGTTGTATGACCTGCATGAGCCACCACTAAAAACATGTCACGATCCGATCCCAACTAATTGGGTCGAACCGGATCATGCCCAGCCTGTACCGTTGTTGAGACGGCGGCAGTAAGCTGTTCAGTAGTAGGTAACCATACAACAACACTATATTTGTCACAACTCAACATCGAAATAAACTTTATTAAACTTTGAAATTTAAATACAAAAGGAAACTGTTCTGAAATGAAATACAGAATTTGAAATAACAAAATACAGGAAACGAAATCTATCTATCGGCCGGATCATCGGCCTCAGTCCCAACGTCCTCCTGTGGGGACTCTGACAGCACAACTGGGTACAACACAGGTCGTAGTAGCTGTTGTAATACACTCTGCATCCTCAATATCCCCTACAAATGTATCTCCAGTCAGGAGGAGCAAAGTACAATCATGCTAATTTTAAACAGTTAAATTAAATAATAGAATCGTGCAATTCTAAACAGTTTAAACATGAAACAGTTTTCAACAGTAAAACAGTGTGATTTGAACAGGCAATGAAATATGACCGGCTTAGGTTTGTTACAGTAATGGATAGGAATTTTTGTTACAGTATGGTCATAATCATTACGCTATTCCCCAGTCCCCAGTAGTTACAGTACTCTCAGAGAGATTTTCGTGTTTGCATCGTGGTTTAAACTTGCTATAAACGATTAAATAAATAACTGTAAACTAACATAAACTATACTTGCCTCAAGGGAAATGACTGGAGAGGTAGAAGACTTCGAGACAGGTAATTAGAGTCGTCTCGAATTCCTACATTCGAGAAATAGACTCAGATATCAGGTTTACCAACCTAGCTACGCTAGTTGAAATCTCTATTTGCGTCTAATCCAATTTTAGTTCTTTAATTAACCAAACACAGAAATACGGTTATTGTACGTTGATTTAATACGAGGGAAAAAGATTGTTTTATATCTTTGAATTCGGAAAACTCGTCGATGCCAGATTATTTTAGGAAAACTTGGTATTTTTTTATAGCTTATAAATATAAAGCTATTTTTTCTTATTTAGTGAGAAATACGTGGTTTTTAATTAACAATAAACTTGTCATTTTAAGTGAGAAAATCTTAATTAATTTTATACGAAAATACTTTTATTCAATTTACTCGTTAAATAGAAAAACTCGCAAAACCAGAAATAACCAAAAATCTACGCTACCTAATTACAGTTACAGACCACAGCCAGCTGGGCTTATGCCCATTACAATTTATTTACATAAATTGAAATAAGACAAAACTGACGTTAGTCCTAAACTGAAAATAAATAAAATATGAACAGAATTTAAATAGTAAAAATAAATGTAAAAATAGAGTCTCAGATATGGTCCAATCCTCAACTTGGCTAATGCCTCAACGTCCGGACGGGGCCGGTTTCGTTTGCACTTAGCCGGGTCCATTGACCGATACGGTCGTCACCCAAAACCAAATATCAAATAAAATTCCGAAATTCATTTAAATTCATTTTAAAATAATCTGGAATTTACGGAAAAATCCGGTAGCATCTCCTCTGTTTTTGGTCAACCCAAAAACTGGAAATAGCGCCGATAGTTTCCTGCAAATCCCAAACCAGGGAAAACCCGAATTTATACATATATAAAATCCACAACCAATCCACAGAATAATCGGAACGACCCGAAATAATTTCGGAAGTCCGATTCCAATCCCACAAATCACAGAACGCTACCGAAAAATCCGGAAAAGCTAAAACATACCAAAAATCAATTCCCGAAATATTTCGGAAATCCAAAATAATCCACAGAACCTTTCCGAAGGTCCCGGAAAATTACGACGTCGCTAAAACCGAATTCCCAAGGGGAATCGGGGACCATTTCTCATCATCGACTATAATAAAATGAGCGGGACAGGGGTTATACCTCAGGTTGCTCGGCTAGAGCTCTCAGATGAATAATAGAAAGAATATAGGGCTCCGAACAGCGAAATAATTCCCGAAACAACGCTGGAACAGCAGCGACCAGCAGCGTCGTTGCCGAAAATCAGCAGATCGGGGAGTCGGGAAGGGCGCTGGCCAGAGAGACGCTGCGCCAGGGCGCACAGGGAATCGGGAGACCGCGCGGGTAGAGGCGCGCGGCTAGGGCACGGCGGGGAACGCCGGGAAACACGGGGGTGCTCGGCTAGAGGGGGCGCCGGAGCTCTGGCGGTCGGCCGAGGAGCTCGACGGGGCTGGCGCGGTCGGGTGGACGTCGGTCGGCAGGGGGGCGCGCTGACGCGGTCGGCCCTAGGGAGGCCGGCGGTGGGATGCGTCGGGAAGGGCGCGGGTTCGAGCGGAGGAGCTCGGGCGTCGGGGAACGCCGCACGGGGGCGCGCTGGCGTCGGACCGGCCGGAGGGTCGGCGGGGTCGCGGCTCCGCTGGGCGGGCGCGGCGTCGAGGGCTGACGCGGGTCGGCGATCGGCCGGAGGGTGGTCGGCCGGGAGGAGGCGCGGGGCGTCGGGCCTGGAGAGGGTTTGTGAGGAAGGATGAAGAAGAGTGGAGAGTTGGGGAAGAAAGAGAGGGTTGTGCTCCAACAGAGGAGCTTGAGGGGTTCTTAAAGAGAAATGAGGAGAATTGGTATGCTGTGAGGAGGAAATAAGGGGAGACGTTAGTGTTAAGTGGTGAGAGGAGTTTGTGGAGAGAAAGGGGGAAACGTGTGGGAAGAAGTGGAGTTGTGCTGGTCCAAATTGGACCGCTCTCCAAAGCTTTTTTTATTTATTTATTTATTTATTAATACATTAACCAACAGATTTTGGAAAGGAAAAAAATGGGATTGGTTCGGGCTCAGGCCTGGGTCTGGGTTCGGACTCGGTCTGGATCTGAATTCAAAATCCTGGTTATTAATTTCGAAATCATTTGCACTCAAAAATACAATAATAATAATAATAATTAATATTAGAAATACTAAATTAATACAAAAACACTAATAATAATGAATCACAAATATGGGTTTCACACTTATATTCCAATTTTTTATCACAGAAATATTTTTATAACAAAAAAATATTTTTCTTGGCAAAGGAACATTTTTTTTTGACAAAAGTATGATGCAAGTCTAATAAAAAAAGTGTGTTGTGACAAATTCATATTAATAAGTTGAATGAAAGTTAAATTTTTTTCTAATTATATACGACGATATAACGTGGCAGCCTAATGTTGATATTCTGTGAAAAGATACCGTCCGGAGAAGTAGATAGACAGAATTACGTCTTGTTCCATCAGAACCCTAGCTTTATTGCGAGCCAAATACCTTAAAAGAATCACTAAGGCTGCTTTTGATTGAGCATTTTTTCATGGAAATATTACCATCACAATTTTCCACCAACGTGTAGTGTTTGATAACATATATTTTCATGGAATTATCTTTTCAAAAATCTGCCATTTTCCATATTTTTGTCCAAAATGGTTGAGATAAAATTGATCCAGCCCATAGGAAAATATCAATTTCCATGAAAAAAAAAACTATTTCCCATGGAAAATAACAACAATCAAACATCCAAATTAATTCCGTAAAAAAAAATTCATGAATTTTTTTTTCCTAGTAAAATAATTCCGTGGAATTATAATTTATTTTCTTTCCACATTGTAATCAAACTAGGAAAGAGGGGATTCACTTGATTCCTCAACTTCACCTACCTTCTTACCATGAGCAAACTAGCTGCTCGACGTGAGACAGAGGGGCATCCTCATCAAGAAAGAAACAGAGGCTGATGGACTGCACCCAATTTCTCATACCAGTGCCAAATACTGCACTGCACCTGACCATAGAAAGCCAGGTCCTTGCCTCCGGTGATCTTTTTCCCATGTCCCCCTCACCCAGAACCACCAGGAAACCAACAATTATTTGGGCATGTTTATTGTAATTGGCCGCGGTTAATCCTCTTTCATGTTTAATGAAAGCTTTTCAATGTACAGGTGGACTGCCCTCTTTAACCTGAAATCGCTGAGACTGCAGTTGAGTGAACATGAGAGATCAGATAATATGTCTGCAACCGATGCTACGACTACGAGGTAAAAATGTAAGGAGGCTTGAAATGATCAAACACTTACCATGTGTCTCTGAAGTTCAGTGGTAGGACTCCTCAAAGAACCCCATGTTCCACAGAAACTGGTATATAAACCATGTTTGTATGTTGCACCATCCTTTACTTGACACAGAATACCTTCATCAAGGGAAACTAGTAGTATCAGGAGTTTGTAACCTAGAAATAACCAGTGTTTTGATTATTAATGTGGGGTGAGGCATGACCAAATTAAGCTTTGAAGCATAGTTTGCATTATCGGCCGATACCGATCCGATGCGGCGTGTCCCTATCCGATACCGACCGATACCCGATACCGATATTAGGGCTCTCTTTTTCGGTCATTTCGGCAAAAAATTGAACGGAAAAGACAAATCAGCAAGGGTTTAAAGCACAATAATGTTGTAAAAGCATGTAAAGAAAAAAAAATTATTTTGCATGTAAACCAATGGGTAAGGATGACTACTATTTCATTTAATTTCAAAACTACTAAGAAATAACACTGAAAATACTTAAAAATTATGCCTAAATGTATAAATAAATAATGTTAATAATTTATTAATAATTATTTGTTTTCCGATACCAAAAAATCCGATACTCCGATCCGAAATCGCTGATACCGATACTCATAGAAATGGTCCGATACCGATACTGCAAACCTTGCTTTGAAGTGAAAAAAAAACATAAGGTTCATGAATTTTAAAATTTGACAATTATAAAACATCTAGAAAATTGGTAAAACATGAAGAGAAATTGCGGGGGACATAAAATCATTGATCATACAAGTCCTCTAAAAATTTACAGAGAAGAAAGGTAATTGATAAAGAAGAGAGGTATGTCATTGTCAAGCAAATTCACAAGCTTAAATGTGCAGGATGGCAAAGGTGCTTCAAGTCAATGGAAATGCAGTGCTCTATATCATCACAGGTGACTGAAAGAGATGAGCAAGGAGCAAGATTATACCCATCTACAGAAGAAATCAAATTCATAGGCTTCAGAGGGTCAACTAGCTCTGCTTAGCTAGCACTCATATAGGTTGTATATGTTAGAGCCGGGGCACAATTTTCCGATGGACAACCGAGAATTCGTAACAATTGTACAAACAATTGTTATTACGTAACACTTTTCAGAATGTACGTAAGAGAAATTTCACTAATGCAACACTTCACAGAAGTTGTACAGAACGTAACACTTCACAGAAGGTACTTAAGAGAAATTTCACTAGTGCTACACTTCACAGAAGGTGCACAGAACGTACACTTCAGAGAAGGTCCGTAATAGAAATTCTACTAGTACTCACTTCACAGAAGGTGCTAATAGAATTCTGTTTGTACGAAGAAGGTGATGGCGAATGATGGTAAAACTCCTGTTGGGGTGAATGATCACCGTTGCTCAAAGCTTTATTCGCCCCACACGAATAGCTTCCAGGAACCAGCAAGTTCGTCGGAGAACTTGGAACACTCCTGCTCTTCTGACTCCTCGGATGAACACGAACCCGTGCAAAACTCAACGCTGGTACAATACCTCTCTTCTCTCTCACAGCTTCTAAACACTTGTAAACTTTCTGTCTACTACTTGTGTATTCGTTCTAACTTGTGAGAGAGAAGGAGGAGGCCTTATATAAGCCCCAGCAACAACTGTCCGGTTAGCACAATGTTAGGGACGTGGTAATAACCACCCCGAACATGGAACAACCGCTCAGAACATGCAAAAACACGTTCTGCCACAAGTTGCGCTACTCGCGTAACCAGCGTGATTTTGCACTTTACGCACACAGCCCTTTTACGCAACCTGCACCGCGCGTAACGCGCACACTGCGTACACTACGCACTCTACGTACGCTGCGCACGCTGCGCACACTACGCACACTGCGCGTATTGGGCTGCTTAACTGGGCCGACGTAACTGGGCTCGCGTAACGTGGCGCGTAACGAGGCTCGTGTAATAGGCCGCGTAACGTGGCCGTGCAAGTGGCTCGCGCAACGAGCGCAACTTAAGCGCACTATGCGCCTAGCGACGATGCTGACGTGCTAAGTGCAAAGTGCGCAAACAAACGCCACATTACGCCTCATGAGCCCATGAGCCCGAGCCGAGTCCGAGTCCGAGTCCGAGTCGCTAAGCCCCTATGGGACTTAGCTCCTATGGAAATAAATTTTCCAAGAGCAAAAACATGAATGCTTTAATTGTTGATTTTAGCTTTTTTTCCATTAGAAAATAACCCACATGGCAAACCCATGTGCACCTCCACACCACAAGTGCATCTCCAATAGTAGCAAACTAATATATAGAGATACACTCTCTTTGTTTTTTTCCGATGTGGGACTAAAGTTTTCTAAAGAAAAAAAAAAACCAAAACTCCAACAATCCCCACATATCTCTATATATGGGTATAAGTGTTCCCCACAGTAACTGTCCATCATGCATTAGGAGAGATGTCGCTGACGACTTGAATCTTCCCGCATGGGTCAAAAATCAGGCTATAATACAAGAATGAACTAAGCCTTGAATTCTGCATCATAGCTGAAATTCTTCCCACTCACATAATGTAGTTACATGTGCTTCTGGCTACACATTAAAGGCCCTGTGCCAGCCTGGTTTCAGTGTATACTTTTGGGCGTCTACAGATTTACCCTCAAGAGACGGCCTGATATCTCTATCCATACACTATAGGTGAGTTCAATATAAAGAGACATGGCATGAAGCGCTTTGCGCTTCCTTGCGGTGCTACGCCGCTATGACATGGCTTAAAGCCGAGGCCTTACCCCGTAACGGGAACCTCATCGTAGTGTCATACTACTGTAGCATGAGGCAACCGCCTCTTTGTAGTGCCAAATTACCCAGCATGAAGCCTTAGGCTCCCTTGCGGTGTTACGCCGCAACGACATGGCTTGCAAGGCCGAGGCTTTATCCCTAACCGGGTACCTCATGGCGGTGTCGTGCCACTGTAACATGAGGAACTCCTCTTTGTAGTGCTGACTACACCCCTCTTTATTTTAACATACATCATTAGGCTAACTGCCTATTTGCGGTGCTACGCCGCTGTGACTTGGCCTGCAAAGCCGAGGCTTTATCCTATTCTTGGGCAGCACCCCACATATAGGAACCTCGTCGTAGAGTCACCCCACTGTAGCATGGAGTTTCACTCCTTGTAGTGCTGCTCTACCGTGCTTCCTGTAAAGCACACCAGGCATTCACTCTGCCTGAGAACTCATTAAGGCAATTAAGCCAACCTTCCTACAGGAACCGTTTTCCGTAGAAAATAACAGTAGACAACAATAGTTATAAGTCCGTAACCTCTCCATGCCCAATAGAACATGTACCCACCGTTCCTAATATTCTTCCAGTTAATGGTCCTCCCTTAAACCAAAAGCTAGATGCCTAGTAGATAAATCTTTGAACTAATAGCATAAAACTTTATGGTAGGAATACTATACTAATATCAGAATGCCTTCAAGCCCATTTTACATGCTGAGTCATCGACCAACTGGCGCTTGAGGCCCTTGGTGAACGGATCCGCCAGATTTTCCTGACTCCGAACATCAATCACTGCAATTACACTTCTCTTAATGAGATCGTGTACCGCCTTGTGCTTTAACCGCACAGTCCTCTTCTTTCCGTTGAAAAGGTCATTTGATGTCACCGTCGCAGTCGCCTGGTTGTCGCAGTATATCGGTATCGCCGGTATTTGCGCCCCAACAACTGGAAGATCATACATGAGCTCCCGAAGCCATTCTGCTTCCTCGGCTGCGGTATCAAGTGCAAAGAACTCAGATTCCATGGATGACCGCGAGAGCATAGTCTGCTTCTTCGACTTCCACGATATAGCAGCTCCCCATTGTTAAGATAAATCCACCTGTGGACCTCTCGCTCTCCACCTCTGAGCACCAGCTGGCATCACTGAAGCCTTCCACTACTGGAGGATCTCTGCAGTAGTGCAGTGCATATGTCTGAGTCTTCTTGAGATATCTCATAACCCGTTTCACAGCTTTCCAGTGTTCAACACCTGGATTGCTCGTGAAACGACTCAGCATTCCCACGACGAAAGCTATGTCAGGCCGTGTGGCAGTAGTAGCATACATCAAACTCCCGATTACGCTTGCATACTCCAGCTGCCTGACGCTTTCTCCTGAATTAGGCTTCAGCTTCAGATCACACATGTACGGCGTATCGATCCCTGGAAGATTCCGATACCCATAACGAGTGATCATTTTCTCAATATAATGAGACTGTAACAGCGCTAGTCCAGTGTCTGTCCGGATGATCTTGATCCCTAATATCACATCAGCTTCCCCCAAGTCCTTCATACTGAACTTGCTCGAGATGAACCTCTTTGTCTCCGTGACACAGCTCATATCCGTACCTAGGATAAGCATGTCGTCCACATACAGACAAACGATCACACCTCTTCCATCAGCGAACTTCGTGTAAACACACTTGTCCGTCTCACTGACCATGTAGCCATTTGACCTTATAATTTTGTTAAATTTCTCATGCCACATCTTGGGAGCCTGTTTAAGACCGTACAAAGATTTTATCAACTTGCAGACTTTGTCTTCAAGACCCTTGGCGACAAATCCCTCTGGTTGTTGCATGTAAATCTCTTCGGTCAGCTCGCCATTTAGGAAAGCCGTTTTCACATTCATCTGATGTATCACCATCTTATGTATTGCTGCGAGAGCAATCAACATTCTGATGGTGGTCATCCGGACTACTGGAGCATATGTGTCAAAATAGTCAATTCCCTGCTTCTGAGAAAACCCCTTGGCTACCAACCCAGCCCTGAACTTGTAAATAGATCTGTCTGCTTTCATCTTCTTCTTGAAGATCCATTTGCATCCGATGGGTTTTGCTCCTTCAGGAAGATCAACCAACACCCAAGTGTTATTCGAGGTGATGGAATCAATTTCATTGTCAATCGTCTCCTTCCAGAAAACCGCGTCTCTGGTCTTCATCGCCTCATCATAGGTGAGTGGATCTGCTTCCACATGATAGGTGACAAAGTCACTTCCGAAGTCCTTCGGCCTCCTCATACGTTTAGCTGACGGCTCAGCTTGTTCTGGTTCAATCATTGTTTCAACAACATCTTCTTGGACCACATCTTCATTGAAGACTTCAGTTTCCTGCGCACCCTCATTGTTCTCCGGTACATCCGCAAGAACAATATTCTTGTGCCTTGCAAATTTGTCTTCAAAATATTCAGCGTCGCGAGATTCAATGATATGATTTGACTCAATATTAAGAAATCTCCGAGCATCACTCTTCTTGGCATATCCCAAGAAGATTGTCTTAGTAGTCCTTGTCCCAAGCTTCCGAATCTTCAGATCTGGAAGCTTGACATATGCCAGACATCCCCACACTCGAATGACATTCAAGTTAGGTCTGACCTTGAACCAGAATTCATGAGGAGTAACGTCAGAAGTTGCATGAGACACTCTATTTAAAATAAAAGTGGCCGTCAATGCAGCTTCTCCCCAGTAGCACTTAGGAAGACCCGAAGTCAACAGCATTAAGTTAATCATTTTTGTTAACGTTCTGTTCTTCCTCTCTGCTACTACATTTGATTGAGGAGAGTACGGAGCCGTAGTCTCATTGACAATTCCATGTTCTTTGCAGAACGATGTGAATTCATGAGACCTGTACTCCCCACCTCGATCACTTCTTATTCTTTTGAGTTGTCCAATCCGCCGCTCAGCTTCAGCTCTGAACTCCTTGAACTTCTCGAATGTACCAACTCCAGAAGTACTTCATCCCGGCCTTTGTAGAGAACTGTTTGAAGTCACAGATATCTGAGTGTACCAACTCCAGAAGATCTGTACTTCGATTAACCCGAGGAAAGGGTTTCTTTGTGATCTTCGTTTGAGCACAAACTTCACATTTCTCTGCCTTATCCCCACACTTGGAGATAAGTCCTAGACTAGACATTATGTTTATTCGTTTACAATGAACATGTCCTAGCCTATTATGCCACAACTCAAGAGTATAAGCAGGAGTGATTTCATTAATCACATTAATTACATTGGACTGATTTACAAGCTGAATTTTGAACATTCCTTCGGTACAAAAAGTTTTTCCGAAATATGTTTCCTTGATAGACATCACCATCCGGCTAGCATTGATGTCCATCCTGAGGCCTGCGTTGCAGAGTAGGCCTCCCGAGATCAGGTTCTTGGCGATAGCAGGTACGTGCTTCACGCCTTGAAGCGTCAAAGACTTGCCAGAAGTCAGCTTCAACACCACCGTCCCGATCCCGAGCACTTCAGCTTGTGCCTGGTTCGCCATCATAACCACTTTAGAAGTAGGTGTATAGGTGGTGAACCACTCTTTGCTGGAACAGACATGGCAGGAGGCTCCACCACCAGTCAGAGTCCGTCTCTACTGCATCAACCTGCGCAATCATAGCAACAAAGTCAGTGATCATAGATACCTTACTAGGCTCTCCTTGCTCTGATTGTTTGGTCTTTGCTTTGCATTCACTTTTGAAGTGGTCCTTCTTGCCACACTTGAAACAAGGCATCTGAGACTTTGTCTTCTTTCCCTTGAAGGAAGTCCCCTTCACGTTCAGATTGTTATGGTCCTTCTTCTTGCTGTGGGAAGCCGCCTGCTTTCCCCTTGTTTCCTTAGTATGAACCAGATTGGCGTTAGCCAATTGCTTGGACAGTGCGTCCACCTTGAGTTGAGCCCGCATCTGGTCCTCAACATAGATTTCCTGCAAGAGATCTTCAAGGCTGATCTCAAGCTTCTTCCTATGCATATTTGCATAGAACTTACTCCACCCAGCGGGGAGCTTTGAGACAATCCCTCCAACAACAAACTTGTCGGGGAGGGGCATCGCCTCGTCTTCCAACTTCTGTCGCAGTTTCAGGAACTCCTTCACCTGCGACAGCAGACTTTTTGTCCTCAAAGAACCACTTGTGATATCTTTCAACCACAAAGATTTTACTGCGGTTCTCGTCTTCTTCGTAGAGTTTTTCCAGAGACTCCCATATGTCTCTAGCGATAGTCTTCTTAGAATAGGATTCTGCAAGAGAATCTTCCATAGCATTCAGGATAAGCAGCCTGCAAATACTATTTTTCCTTCTCCATTTTCCTTGAAGTTTAGTAGCCGCAGTGATTGCGGCAGCAGACCCAGTATCTGGAACAGTAGGTTCTTCTTCAAGAAGCACGTGATCGACGTCTCTGAGTTGAAGAGTGAGATAAACCTTCCTCTTCCAGACTTGATAATGCTCTCCATCAAACTTTTCTAACTTACAGAAGTCAGTATTGAGGAGTGAAGCATTAAAGTTTTCCATCGTAGCAATAAAGCTTTGAGATTATTAGAGCCGAGGCACAATTTTCCGATGGAAAAACGAGAATTCGTAACAATTGTACAAACAATTGTTATTACGTAACACTTCTCAAAATGTACATAAGAGAAATTTCACTAATGCAACACTTCACAGAAGTTGCACAGAACGTAACACTTCACAGAAGATACGTAAGAGAAATTTCACTAGTGCTATACTTCATAGAAGGTGTACAGAACGTAACACTTCATAGAAGGTACGTAATAGAAATTCTACTAGTGCTACACTTCACAGAAGGTGCGCTAATAGAATTCTGTTTATACGAAGAAGGTGACAGGCGAATGATGGTAAAACTCCTGCTGGGGTGAATGATTACCGTTGCTCAAAGCTTTATTCGTCCCACACGAATAGCTTACAGGAACCAACAAGTTCGTCGGAGAACTTGGAACACTCCTGCTCTTCTGACTCCTCGGATGAACACGAACGCCCGTGCAAAACTCAACGCTAGTACAATACCTCTCTTCTCTCTCACAGCTTCTAAACACTTGTAAACTTTCTGTCTACTACTTGTGTATTCGTTCTAACCTGTGAGAGAGAAGGAGGCCGTATATAAGCCCCATCAACAACTGTCCGGTTAGCACAATGATAGGGACGTGGTAATAACTACCCCAAACATGGAGCAACCGCTCAAAACATGCAAAGACACGTTCTGCCACAAGTTGCGCCACTCGCGTAACCAGCGTGATTTTGCACTTTACGTACATCACCCCTTTTACGCAACCCGCACCGCGCGTAACGCGCACACTGCGTACACTACGCACACTACGCACTCTACGCACGCTGCACATGCTGCGCACACTGGGCTGCGTAACTGGGAGGACGTAACTGGGCTAGCGTAACGTGGCGCGCGTAACGAGGCTCGCGTAACATGGCCGCGCAAGTGGTTCGCGCAACGAGCGCAACTTAAGCGCACTATACGCCTAGCGACGATGCTGACGTGCTAAGTGCAAAGTGCGCCAACAAAAAGCCACATTACGCCTCATGTGTCACCCCCAATTTTCAGAAACAAGGATATTTTTATCATTTTGTATTTTTGAATATTTTTAAAATTTTATTTTATTATTTATGATATTATTTTGGGGTTGAAATTTATTTTATTATTTATGATATTATTTTGGGGTTATTTGAGTCGGGTTCGAATTTCAACTCAATCCGACTTGAAACGGGGACCCCGGGGAGGTAGTTTGACTCTAGTGGGACCCACACACTAGTTAGGCATGGCCCACATGATATTAATTTTAGTCCATATGATATTTATTTTAGTTAGTGGTTAGTCAAATTTTTATGGATAGGGTTTGGTTAGATTAGAGACTTAAAACTAGACTAAACTAGCCCCGGCTTAAACCTTTCCCAATATATTAATAAATAGGCTAGTGGGGGGTATTTTAGACATTTCAAAATAGGACAAATCAGCCCATATGGCCAGCCATGGAGGGAGGGGATAAGGGGTGAGTCATCATCTCTTCCATTTCATTTTATCCATCCATTTTCTCTCTCATGTTCTTCCCCAAATTTCTAGAGAACAACTCCATTGATTTTTTCTCTAAATCCACCATTTCTTCCACCAAATCTTCTTCTCTTCTCCTCTACTCCATAGTTAGAGGGTGCTAGCCAAGTTTGGGAGGAATCGGAGCTCGTTCGTGTCCTTTTGGAATCTCTACGTGTCGGTGTCGAGTCGGAAGGTCTTTTCCTTTGAATCTCTCTCCCGGAAGGTATAATCTCTCCTCTAATCCATCCCTACATGCATATAAGAATATTTTGAACCCATAGGAATGACCCCCATGGTTGTATCTCCATTTGTGTCCATTTGGAGGTCTTAGGAGTGTCCTTTGTGTTGTGGTTGTGTCCATGTGGGAAAACCCCAAGCTTGGACACACTTTATATTTAAAATATTGATTAAATGAATTAATTCATATTAAATCTCAGATTTGAATATGTAGAGATGTGTTCTTGAGTACTTTACATTTCATTCATGTATCTCTTATAGATGTGTTCATGTTACATATATAGATTTGTGTATGTATATATATATATATATATATATATATATATATATATATATATATTGTAATGAGAGTGTATCTATATTTATATATGTAATAAATGGTTCATGATGATTATATAATCAAGTTTGTGAGTGTGGTTCCTCATATTATTATTGTTATTATTGTTGTGGATAATTAGGATATATATTGTGTATTCTTTTGGCTCAAACTATCTAAATCCGTCATGATTTTTATCCACGTTTTTAATTTCAGCCCTAACTTAGAAATGTCATAACTTCTAGCTCAAAGCTCGGTTTAATCTCCCGTTTTTTTTAAAAGAAGCGTATTGAAGTTAGCTTTCCAAAAACATATATTAATAGGCCTAATTCATTCTGTAACTTTCTGGAGAATTATTTGAGTGTCAGCTGTACGAAAGACAAACGCGTTCTCGGTGTTTTCGCGATTCCGGGAGTTTTCGGAAACGAAAACGCGATCCGTTTGAAGTTTCGGAAAGCTAACACATAGATCTATAACATACTTTAATCCTAGAATTTAATTCATGCTGATTTGATACAGTATTGATTATTAGTAGGAGTTACTATTCGGCATATGCATTTTGTGCACCCTTGTGTGTAATATAATGTTCTATTTGATTTTAACCCATGTTAATATATATACATTATGTAACTAAATAGAGAATGCAAGCATGAGTAAATGGTTAAATAAATAATGTATGAGGTGTAAGTATCCTATCTAATGTAAGCATGTATAAGTATGGCTTGTAATGAATATGTAGGTTCCATAGTATGTAATGTATGGTGCATATAGTAGTGCAAGAGAATAAATGAATGATGAATGAATGCAAGCATGAATGTAATGTAATAATAGATGGAATGTATGCAATATACAAGTTAATGAGATGTAATGTTCTATGTTAACACAAATCCTATATTACCTCATATACCCCTTACACTATGTGGACACTATCACACTTGACACTTTGTTCACTTACACTTTGACACTCTTTGATATGTATACACTATGTATGCCCATTTAACCCTCACTTGCCCCTTTGCCATGTTCACATACACACACATAGCCTCTTAAATAAGTATTTATGAATATAGTTAACTTAGCTATGTATGTATATTATATATGTTAGCATATTGTATTGTAATATATAAGTTTATATAGCCATTTGAAATGCCATGATTATAGACCTAATGTTGAATACCAATATATGCATGTGTATATATGTGTAGACATGTATAGATTAAAGTAATAGATTACCTAGTGTATATCTAATGTAAATTCTTGCCTATTTGAGTATTGAATAATTGCATACTATATAGAGTTGGGTGTATGTTGGCTTGTGTAGCCTTGTATTGATGTGTGCTTGCTAGGATAGTCTTGGTTAGGCCTAGTAAGACTTGCTGGGTTAGGACATGACTTAGTTTGACCTAGTTTGACTAGTGCAGTTGACCAGAGTTGACCAAGGGTTGACTTTGGCCTAGTTTGACCTAGATTCATGTAGAATGCATTGTAGTACTTTATATTACCCTTCTGGACATGTTGTGACTTGTGCTGTTCTAAATAGGAGCCAGACACCTCTCCTCGGACAGTACATTTCCTTTGGACATTCAGATAGCAGGCGAGTACATTCACTGATAGTTTTCATTGTCTTGATATCTACTATATCCGATTCAGTCGTAGTGTCTTACATGATTCCGACACGACGGTTCACGGATTAGTATACGTCGGATCCTGTCATGAGATGTTATTCCCGGATTCCCTTAGTATATTGGTGTGTGACACCCATGTTCATGTGCTTATATAGACATCGATTTGGGAGTGGGCTGGCCCCCTGCTTTTGAATCCCATGTCATGACGTGCCATGTCCGGATCCATGATACTATTCGGGGATGGGAGAATTATTAGGAGTTATGTGATCAAAGCCCCATGTCACTATTTTGCTTGCGCCACCCTCACCTCACGTAGGGTGTAGCAGATACCCCACGCCTTTGTTATCCAGGTTGGCCGGCATGACCCCTTCCAGATTTTCATGTGATTGTCGGACCAAGTGGATAACCCTACCATGATTCCCTAGTTGATCACATAGCGTTCTAATAATTCAAGTCACATTTTATATTTATTTATCCTTGGAGGCTAAGTTCTGTTTGAAAGAAGGGTTACAACCCGGTCCTTGTTTGGTTTAAAGGTTGTAACTCGGCTTTCAAATAGTTCCTAAGTCGCCCTATATGCACCTTGTCGTCCTTTTCAGTATTCACATCTATTATACATTTCTTACTGCCTTTACCATGATATGATTTCCATTACTCACATGCTCTACCTGTTTCATACTGTACCATGATTATGGGACTAAGTTCTGTTTGAAAGAAGGGTTACAACCCCGGTCCTTGTTTGGTTCAAGGGTTGTAACTCGGCTTTCAAATGGTTCCCAAGTCGCCTATATTCTTTTGTCTTGTATTTCATTATTGCTGTCTCTTATAGTATTTGTCAATTCATATGGAACTGCTGTTGGTGTTTGTACTTGCTCATTTTCCTGACAGGATACCGTTGAAAATTTTACAGATAGTTTGGAGGTTGCCTGCTAGCCTAGAGGAGACATATTAGAGGTTGTTTAGTTAGCTATTCTCAGTTGTCTGGAGTTGTATTTATTTTATGGATTACTGTATTTGAGCTTTGAGATGTATTCTGAGTTTGTACCTTAGACACTTAGACTTCTATCTGTTGTATCTCTTTTCGATTTCATGTTTTATCTATCTTCCTTTATGCTCTACCTTAGATGTGATTGAGTTTACATTCTGCTATGTCACCCCCATTCGGGGAATATAAACTGTTTAGTCTTATACTGTTAGATGCATTGAGACCTAGGACAGCGTTCTACCGCCGACACTGCGGCGTAGGCTGGGCGTTGTTACGTTCTCGTGCCCTAACTCTAGGGTGCGGGTCGTGACATCATGAGCCCGAGTTCGAGCCCGAGCCCGAGTCCGAGTCCGAGTCCGAGTCCGAGTCCGAGTCCGAGTCGCTAAGCCCCTACGGGGCTTAGCTCCTATGAAAATAAATTTCCCAAGAGCAAAAAGCATGAATGCTTTAATTGTTGATTTTACCTTTTTCCCATTAGAAAAATAACCCACATGGCAAACCCATGTGCACCTCCACACCACAAGTGCATCCCCAATACTAGCAAAGCTAATATATAGAGATACAATCTCTTTGTTTTTTCCGATGTGGGACTAAAGTTTTCTAAAGGAAAAAACCAAAACTCCAACAGTATATACAAAGTAGGATCAGAATTTTCTACTTGCAGCTATCTAAGCACATGCTTACTAATTATGATCAAGCCAATAATGGACCATAAACAGTGGAGCTTTGATGGCGCACTTTGCACTTCGCACGTACGTAATCTGGTAGCCTCTCCGTAACCATGCAAGTAGATACCCTCGTAGCTTCACTGTTGTCGCGCGGTTGGCCAGCGTATTGGCAGCGAGTTGGCCCAGGTGCGCCATTGGCCTAGTGGTGCGGTTGGCGCGCAGTTGGCTCAGTGGCACGGTTGGCGCAGCCGCGCAGGATCGACGCCGTTCTTGCGGTACTGTGCAGCTGTGCGCAAGTTCGGCGTAGTTTGTCTCCGCGCAGCTGTTCAGTTGTGTAACTGTCCAGCCCACATCCAAAAGTTACTCCTATCTAAGCACATGCTGACTAATTACTCGTATATGTTGTATCATGACCAAGCCTCTCTAAATTTCTCGTTTCAAGCTCCTCCTGAGGAACAAGACAAGTCCAATTGTGCTTGAGGGGGCATGTAAGTGGTATTATTATCATTATATTGTTACTAAAGTCAAGATAAGATTGCTAAAGTTGTTAGTCATGATAAGATCGTTAAAGTTATTAGTCATGATAATGTGGTTTTGGCTTTATTATCTGAATGACAAAGTTGTTTGATTAACCTTGTCTGTTGCTGTATGTTGTATTATTGGGACCATCATCAATATTTGAATGAAGAAAATAAATCACCAAAATCCTCTATATTTTGGCCCTATGTTATCAGAACATTATATAGCAACTATAGGGTCCTCATTCAGATGAGAACTTGCAAAATCCTCGGAAGGAAGCTATGTTTCGAGTGGGTAACGGGCAGTAAAAGGCATACCAAGGATTTCTTCCACGTGTTCAAGGGTGTGTTCCTTTATCGTCTGAAGCGCACATGCTGTCCCCCTCTCTGCAGGTTGAAAAAGAATGAACATTCTTATGGAAATTAGTAAGATTTTCTCAAAACTTTCTTCTCATATGGTGATCTTTCCCTTACCCCCCAACATTTTAATCATTGGAGAAAGAAGGATAATTCTGAGTCATTTTCATGTTACTCTTATAGGATGTGGTGATCCTTGCCCCAAATTCAGCCATGAGAGGTTCTTCTTGAGAGCAGAGTTTGAGCCTACAGCTTTGCCTCTATGCACTCCATAACATGGATAACCTCTCTAGGTGTAGGATCTTGGGAGTTATTAGTGTTCCACTGAGGGATACAGGGTGGGGACTTTATGTTGTGGGGTGTTGTGGTGGGGGTGGGGGTTTGTGTTTAGGGTGTTAGAATCATGAGGGGGTAAGGTATTCTGGCTACTAAACCCAGTATCAGAGTTTAAGGTCTTAGCAGTATCAGAGTTTAAGGTATTGACAGTATCAGAATTCAAGGGAATGGTGGTATCAAGGATATATCAATCATTTGTGGAAAGTAGGGTGTTAGAAGCCATATCCACATTGTTGACAGCAACGGTTCAGATTAGAGATTTTAAGTATCTCCTAGATTCCACCTACCTATCTAATATTCCATATGAGATAATCATCATGAACTTGGTCTGACGTGGTTTCCCCATGGGATTTGTTTTTTGTTTTTTTGATTTATTTTATGCTTCTTAGACTTCGACTTGGCTACCCTTGCAGTCATTTTTGTAATGTCCCGTCCCGATCAGTGCAACCGAAGGAATCGAAACGCAACGATGTTTGGACTTAGCCATACAACGGCTTGATCGAAGTCCCGCTCGGTCGAGGCAACTCCTCGCTCAGGTAGGTGGCTTCGGTGAACTTGCCTTAGCTTGGCCTTCACACTAATAACTGGAAGTTTCAATTGCACTCGTTAGACTTGATAATAAAAGAGACGAACCCACATATCTAAAGGGAATAATCCCACTTTGAGTCAGATTGAATAGAACATGGAAATTGTTAACTTGTTGCCTAGATATCAATCCACGATGGTTTTCAAAGTTGGTACTGGATCCTTCGATGCATGATTGAGTTAGACAAAGTTATGCCACGGACTATCAAAGTCATAGCAGGCACGTCTCCACGATCCCACTGCTTGTCATAGCAAAAACGTCCCACGGTCTCACAGTTAGTCCTATAAAAGATGCCACGGATTAAGGTGCTCAAAGAACACGGTTGTTCAAGTTGAGCACATGCATAGTCCCACGGTTTTACGGCTTGATATAACCACATGTTCATACGGTCTCAAGGCCCGCCATATAGAGTATGACTCGGACGGTAGTGTCGCACATGACACAATTGGTTTAAGGATTCGAAACACGGTTGTTTCAATGAGAAGTATGCTATGGTCTATGGCACGTATGGAACACGTTTTGTTCAAGTTAAGTAGGAAGGCTATGCAGTAGCCGTTTTCTGGGTTTCAAAAAATGGAGAGTCCAAGCGATGGTTTGGATGATCCTTCGTTTGAGAGTCTCTAACGGAATACGAAAAATATGGTAATTGAGAAGGTATGACTGTGCGAGAGAGTAAGTCGAGTCTTGCATGGTCATTGGACAAATTGTGTACAAGGTTTGGTTCCTCGAACGATTGTCGGGACACCGAGATCGATTTGTACCTAGGGGGAACTTGCTTGCGGAACCTTCAGGGGGAGTGCGACAACCTAGCTGAAGGGAGCACCGTAGAGCGGGTATGTACGGGAAATGTAGTTCGAGTTCGTGCCTCGTTCAAGCATGTACCGTCTTATCCAAAGGGTTCGGATATAGCTAGACTTGCTAGTGACATTTCATATAGATGAGTCAGCATAACGACGGCGATTCGCGTGCATGCCTTAGATTGAGTAAAGAAGTGCATGCACGACGTTGGTTAAGTCGAAAGAAGTGTAAGCACGACATGAATGAGTTAAATAAATGTGTGCACGGTTTGCAACACAAATAATAAGCCTAAGATTTAGCTATAGCAAAGACACATGCTGCGGCACGATATGTGACGTCGAGTATCAAGTCGTTGACACAGAGTTGCATAAGTTGGAATTGAGTCGTTTTCAAGTTTAAGTCAGGAAGGGCCGTAAGGCAAAATATGGTTAAGTCATGTTGAGTTGTGAGGCACGACCTCGATGTTGATGCACAGACAGAGTTTATGGCATGACCACGCCATTGCGTTTCAAAGTATGAGTAAAAAGGCAAGCACGAGTCAATACGTTGATATTGTTGGCACGAGAATGGTCTAGAAGCACAAGGATAAGTAAGTTATCGGTACGAAGCACGGTGATAGTCTACATACACAAAATAGGTCAGGAGTACATGTTCTAAAACTGATCCTAAGGCATTAGAAAGACAATCGAAGGGATATGTTGCACGAACTAAATGAACGTGTTAGTTTTGTATGGGTGGACGAGGAGCTCACACCACCAGTACGGTTGTGTATTGACCACCCAACAGTTTTCATGTGCAGGTTACAGTTACTTGCTCGTCGAGGCAGAGCTCGCTTGGACGCGCTGAGGTACGAAATTCCTTGGCATTTCGAGACGTGCGACCGCGTTGAAGACTTCACCTATACGGAACATAATGTATGGACATCGCCTTCTGAAGCATCCGCTGGCTCGTTATACTGTACTGAAAGATGAGAGAGAGCAGAGTGACTTGTATTCTGAGAGAGAGCTGAGTGATTGTAATCAGAGAGAAAGTGAGCTTCAGCGACTTGTAATCTTGGCTTCGTGTCCTTGTAATCTTGGTTCAATATCAATAAAGTGTATTGTTTTCTACATGTCTTGGTGTTAATCAACTTTCCTGCTTGGGACTTCTGTGCGACGACTCCGTCGCAAGCTGCTGTAATCAGCCGTTATGGAATCCTCCTTGCATGAGCGCAACCTAGGCCCACGCGACATCACGCCTTAGTTAGGACGATCGGTTCTACGGAACCATGACGTGACATAGTGGGTATCAGAGCGCGGCTTTACGTCCTTGGACTTTTGATTGAATTCTTTCACTCTTATGGCTTCGTACTAAATGTTGTTTCCGCAATCGATATTGTTGGTGCACTCTTTCTCAATGTTCCACGGGATGTTTCATACAATAAATCTATATATTTTGTAAATTTTTACGAGGGAAAATTCGATTGAACAAAAGATGGTTTCACGTAAGGCACGGTTCGCTAAGTAGGACTGGACATATACACCAAAATTGCATCGATGTTAGCAAAATTGTGTACGAGATTCAAATTGTGTCGGACAAGAATGAGTTTGACTTGATTTATAGGATGTGGAATGACTATCAATAGGGGTGTCATCGGACGATATTATCGTCGATGCGATATAGATGAACGTGCTTGAAATTTGAAAAGTGGTTCGTACGGAGATTCAAAGTGATCGATTGTAATTCGAACAATTGTTTTGAGGATTTGTCGAGTGACTTCATCCCTGAGTGGTGTATGGGATAGCCTTGGGGATGTTTGATCAACTGAGGATCGGGGTACCAACAAGTCTATCAGCAAGCGACGATTGTGCAAAGCCTTAAAAAAGTGCTTCAAAGTTAGTCGTGACTTGATAACTAATATGAGTTTGATTCGAATAATCGAGAAAAACGACGTGCATCGTATTGAGATTGCGTTGAGTGTGAAATACAAAGTGATAAGAATAGATAGATTGAGTCGAAGAAAAGTTAAGCCGTAACGAACGGATGACTTAGTCGAGGAATCGATATGAATCGTATACGAAAAGTTAGCACGATTGGAAGTTAGCGTGCATGAAAATGATTCAAATATACGAGAATGACTCTTAAGGATTTGGGATATATGTTGCTTGATGACTTAAGATAGACAGATGAATATACGTAATTTTGGGTTTGAACGAATTGATCATGTAACTAGTTCGAGGGATAATGATCGAATTTGAACTTGAATGTCGAGGAGATTGTGGTATATCCAGTTCAGATGATAGCATCAGTTGCACGACTCGAAGTTCGTTGCGAAGGAAGATCGTCAGGTTATGCATATCATCGATGGTATTGAGGCGTATCAAAGATCAATGTGCGATAACTCAGGGTACTCTGATTCGAAGAATCATGATCGTGTAAAATGTTATTATTCAAATGGATGCTATACTTGAGATTTTGATAATACTAAATGTTTGGATTACTTGATTAGATGAACTTGAAATATACATAAATAAATGATAGTCGGACTATGCGAAACAAAAATGTTGACAGACTTGATGATCATTGATGCGAGAATTGTTATGACTTGAGATAATGAGGAAATGTCTGAGAATGTACTACTTGGATGAAAACAAAAGTATCTTGATTGTTTCGATGATAACCACAACGCTGACGTTCTTGTCTTGTGCGAGCGCAACTCCAGCTCGCACATGCGTCATGCCGGATTAGGGCGATCATTCCGCGGAAGCGCTGGCATGGTGATTCATGTCCAGCGGGGATGATCGAACTTGCGGGAGATCAGGGCGTGGCAATTGGATTATTTTGACTTGTGGACCGTTTAATGCGAAGGTGAATTCGAGGATTGTTTGAACTTGTGATTGACGATAAAGTAAATTTGAGGATTGAGTAGATCCAATGTGCATATCGAAAATGAATTAATCTAGACTCAAAGCAAGAGTTATGTCCCGATGAGGACGATTATCTTGTGGAAATGTTGGCATGGTGATTTCATGTCCAACGTGGATAATCGAACTTGCGAAAGAATGGGACGTGACATATTATTATGCTAGACGACCTTGTGATCGAATACGTGAATTGTGTTAAACGACTTAGAAAATATGGTATAAGAATTATAGTTTAGTGACAAATCATGTCGTGGTACTTGACTTGGATAGGATGGATAGGTGGATTATATCGAACATATTTGCAGAGATAGACTACACGAATTGCTAGTTTGGACGTACGATATTGATATGCCGAGAAATAGGTTTAGCAGAACTTACCGTAGGATGGCTTTGCTGAATGACTCGGACCCCTGGATTCAACGCTGCGAATGCGAATAGGAGAAAACTATGCTCGAAGTTTAGAAATCGTAGTGATGCGAGCTTGGGTAGAAAATCCCATACTATCAACTTTGGTTTGACCTTAGAATTAGGGTCAGTGTTGATATTGTTGTTTGTGAACGGTGATTCCAATACTAAGCTTGGGTAGAAAATCTCGTACTGTCAACTTTGGTTTGACCTTAGGATTAGGGTCAGAGTTGATATTATTGTTTGGGAACAGTGATTCCAATACTGACGGTTGACTTTAGCCTAGAAAGATAGTCTAGCGGTTAGATAAGACGTTCCTGTTTCGAGAGGTAGCATCGGTACGATTGGTCTCGAGGATTGATAGGATTGGATAGTAGTATTGGTGGATAGAATGATTCAATTATGTGGATGCACTACTCACGAGGCTTGGTTGAAATACATGTATTTTGGGAACGTCTTAAATATGTGCACGATCCAACTAAGTGATACGTTGAATTCAGGTGAGACTAAAGGAATGAGAAGGTATTGAGGATTTTGAAATAGTGTGTTTCAAATAAAATATTGATGGTAGTACGATTGTTGGATTCGAAATGAACTCGAATGTTGATTGATCGGATGGTTTGTCCTAGAACTAAGTTGTCCGTGTGCGCGACGAGTATAACTTATCCCGAGTTTGAGATATAGTTGTTCGAGGTAAAAAAATAAATAAGGTGCGAGCGTGGCTCGGATTGAAAAAACGCATGGGTGAAATGTGTGCGAGAATCATTGGATGTTGAATCAAAGTGATAAGTCGATGAATGTGTACTCAGTAAGTTTCGAGGACAACTTTTTCTGAGTGATATATTATGTAATGCCCCGCCCCGCTCAGTGCAACCAGAGGAATCAAAACGCAACGGCGTGTGGACTTAACCATACAACGACTTGCTCGAAGTTCCGCTCGGTCGAGACAACTCCTTGCTCAGGTGGATGGCTTCGACGAACTTGTCTCAGCTTGGCCTTCACACTAATAACTAGAAGTTTCAATTGCACTCGTTAGGCTGGATAATAAAAGAGACGAACCCATATAACTAAAAATAAATCCCGCTTTGAGTCAGATTTGAATAGAACATGGAAATGGTTAACTTGTTGCCTAGATATCACTCCACGATGGTTTTCAAAGTTGGCACTAGGTCCTTCGACCGCACGAATGAGTTAGGCAAAGTTATGCCACGGGCTATCGAAGTCATAGCAAGTACGTCCCCACGATCCCACTGCTTGTCACAGAAAAAATGTCTCACGGTCTAATAGTTAGTCCTATAGAAGATGCCACGGATTAAGGAGCTCAAAGAACACGATTGTCCAAGTTGAGCACGTGCACAGTCTCACGGTTCTACGGCTTGATATAGCCACATGTTCCCACGGCAAGGTCCGTCATATAAAGTATGACTCGAGCGGTAGTGTCGCACAGGACACAATTGGTTTAAGGATTCAAAACACGGTTGTTTCAATGAGAAGTATGTCACGGTCTATGGCACGTATAGAACACGTTTTGTTGAAGTTAAGTAGGAAGGCTATGTAGTAGCCGTTTTCTGGGTTTCAAAACATGGAGAGTTCAAGCGATGGTTTGGGCGGTCCCTCGCTTGGGAGTCTCTAACGGAATACAGAAAGTATAGTAATTTAGAAGGTATGACTATGCGAGAGAGTAAGTCGAGTCTTGCATGGTCATTGGACAACTTGTGCACAAGGTTTGGTTCCTCGAACAATTGCCGGGACACCGGGATCGATTCGTACCTAGGGAGAACTTGCTTAGGGAACCTTCAGGGGGGGGGTGTGACTACCTAGGCTGAAGGGAGCACCGTAGAGCGGGTATGTACGGGAAATGTAGTTCGAGTTCGCGCCTCGTTCAAGCATGTACCGTCTTATCCAAAGGGTTCGGGTAAAGCTAGACTTGCTAGTGATCTTTCATATAGATGAGTCAGCATAATGGCGGCGATCAGCGTGCACGCCTTAGATTGAGTAAAGAAGTGTATGCACGGTGTTGGTTTAGTCGAAAAAAGTGTAAGCACGACACGAATGAGTTAAACAAATGTGTGCACGGTTTGCAACACAAATAAGAAGTCTAAGATTTGGCTATAGCAAAGACACGTGCTTCGGCACGAGATGTGGCGTCGAGTATCAAGTCGTTGACACAGAGTCGTATAAGTTGAAATTGAGTTGTTTTCAAGTTTAAGTCAGGAAGGGACGTAAGGCAAAGTATGGTTAAGTTATGTTGAGTTGTGAGGCACGGCCTCGATGTTGATGCACGGACAAAGTTTATGGCATGATCACGTTGTTGCGTTTCAAAGTATGAGTAAAAAGGCAAGCACGAGTCAGTACGTTGATGTTGTTGGCACGAGAATGGTCTAGAAGCACAAGGATAAGTAAGTTATCGGTACGAGGCACGGTGATGGTCCAGATACACAAAATAGGCTAGGAGTCCATGTCCTAAAACTGATCCTATAACAAGATTAGAAAGACAATCGAAGGGATATGTTGCACAAACTAAATGAACGTGTTAGTTTTGTATGGGTCGGCGAGGAGCTCACACCACCAGTACGGTTGTGTAATGACCACCCAACAGTTTTCATGTGCATGTTACAGGTACTTGCTCGTTGAGGCAGAGCTCGCTTGGACGCGCTGAGGTACGGAGTTGCTTGGCATTTCGAGACATGCGACCACGTTGAAGACTTCACCTATACGGGACATAATGTATGGACATCGCCTTCTGAAACATCTGTTGGCTCGTTATACTGTACTGAAAGATGAGAGAGAGCAGAGTGACTTGTATTCTGAGAGAGAGCTGAGCAATTGTAATCAGAGAGAAAGTGAGTTTGAGCGACTTGTAATCTTGGCTTCGCGTCCTTGTAATCTTGTTTCAATATCAATAAAGTATATCGTTTTGTACATGTTTTGGTGTTATTCAACTTTTCTGCTTGGGACTTTTGTGCGACGACCCCGTCGCAAGCTGTGTAATCGGCCGTTATGGAACCCGTCTTGCATGAGCGCAACCTAGGCTCACGCAGCATCACGCTTTAGCGAGGACGATCGGTTCGGGGCGTGACAATTTTAATCAAAGCCCAAGTCATTTCCATGCCCTCGATTTGGAAGAAAAGAAAAGTTGGCTAGATTTGACGTATAAAGATTATACTTGCCTATTTTTTTTCATCCTTTACTTACGCCTGATTCCTTGCAAATTGCAAATATCTATGTCTTGCACTATTCTTCCTATCTGTTGGGTTACCATTTTAATGACCTGATCGTGAAGGAACCATGGATATGGGCACAGACTAGAAATCATTCTGTGAAGGATTCCAGGATTAGTTAACAGAGATCCAGACAAAAGTTCTCCAGGTTTTATCTAAATTACTAGGAGTTAGGATGTACCATATAGGTCAACTTTGTGAAACTTATTCAAGCTGTAGATATTATTATGTTTTGTCATTCTCCTTTCCCTCTTGGTCCTTGGACACTAGAATTTTTAGAACATAATACCAACTAGAATTTCCTCTTTGGTCCGCATGCTCTCCATGTTTTCCTTCCTAGATCAATTAACAGAAAAATTCATATAAGATAATATATTATAACTAAATTGTAAATAAGATAACTAGTTTTCTCAAATACAAAGAAAGTAATGGGTCGCGATTAGCAATGGAGACATGAGTACATGACTCATGTCGCCAGTAGCAATGGCGATCTGAGCACTATATCGCCATTGCTAATGGCGTTTTGATTTATTTTTCGGTTTTATATTTTTCTTTTGAAATTTATGACGAAATGAGTGCATGCACTCATATTGCCAATAGCTTTGGCCAAGACTTGAGTACAGCAAGTTGTTTGTTTAGCCACGCATGCACAAACACTTGGCAAAGTGTTTGCTTAGCAATATATCCATGCCATGCATGCAAACACATGACAATGCAAATGCAAACTCACAATGCATGCAAATGCAAACCACCATGCTAATGGCCAACTCACAATGCATGCAAATGCAAACCAGCATGCTAATGGCGAATGCATGCAAACAAGCAAACTAGCCACGCACCATGTCACCGAAGCTATTGGCGACATGAGTGCATATATTCATGTCGTCGATGCTAATGGCGACTTGGTCCATTTCTTTTAGAAAAAAGAATTAGTGTCACCTTAAAAAAAAAAAAATAATGTCGCCAATACTATTGGCGACATGGCTGCATTTTGCTTCTATTTCTCCAATTTACTAAAAAAATGTGCTCATGTCACCATTACTATTGGCGACTTGTATTTCCGCGAACTTTTTATTATTCATAATTTACTTATAATATACTATCTTATACGAAAATTTCTGATCAATTAATACTAGTTCAGAAGTTCCCAGCAAGGTGATGGTTTCTGAAATAGAGATTTATTAACAAAGCTAATGATGTTTTCAGAATTAGTGATGGTTCTTAAAATAGTCCACACTTCTACAAAACCATCCATATCTCTCTACCTTTCATGTGTGTGTATTTGTTTACGTTTAGAATCTACACTCCAAGAAAGCACGTGTGGAAGCAAGTGTTATCCATCACACCACCCAACAATTTTGATATACTTCAAAATTTTAAACAAAAAATAAGTTTTTCTTTCTTCAGAGTGGTCATTATTTGTCAGCAATGCATATATACATAATGCGTATATACATAAATAAATGTATCCAGGAAATTGAAGAGGTAAAAGAGTTTAACCACAAACTTATTCAGATAAAAATGGGAACCAATACAGAGAGCAGTACCTCTCGTCGTGTTTTGGAAATTTCAAAGCGCCAAGCACCATGGCAACATCCGCATCACAGATACACCCATGCATCACCATGTCCACATAGCTCTTGGGTCCCCAGTCCCCCATTTCCTATAATTCATTTTCACACAAGGAAAACACTATCAGAACCCCGAATTACAAAATAAACTATTAAAACCCTATGAAAAATGTATGAAGAGGGAGGCTCATGTCAGCTAGCAGGGTGACAATGGGGCACCAGAACCCATGGCAGCAGTTACGCACATGCGAAGAGTAGGGATTATGAAGCCAGTTGAGGAGGTCTGGATTATGATGCTGGTGTTGTGATATTAGAATTGGAGCACCATGAGAGTGGACCCATCTGACTCTGAACTAAGAGCAGCCAGTTTACATCAATCCTTTGCAAGGCATAGATCTGAGACTAACAATTGCATTGCATCCTTTGGTGTACGTACCCACCTATCCGTGGAGTAGTTGGAGTAAATGGAGTAGAGAAATGAAAGACTGGGTATCGTGCAGATACTCAGCAACAAGATATTTGGTCCTCAACACTTCCATCACGAGTAAATCCAGAACAAATTTTACATATTAGTTCATATATGATGTTCAACATGCTAGTGAAGCTCTCAAAGGGAACATAGTCTTTTTTCATATATATATATATATATATATATATATATATATATATATATATATATATATATATATGAGTATACGTATTTACAGTTTCCATGTTTGCACTTAGTTGGCAGAAGATAAAGCAGCATTGTCAACATAGTTGGTGTGCTCATGCAGATATGCTTCTGCAATTGCAGTATGTAGTGCGGCTCCTATAGGAAGAACATCCTCATCAAGAAAGAAATAGGGAGAGTGAGCAGGGTGGACAATACCCAGTCTCTCATTTCGCATTCCAATACCAAACATCACACCGGGGACTAGCTGCTGATAGAAAGCGAAGTCCTCGCCTGCCATGATCTTCTTCCCCATCATCACCTTATCTGGACCAAGCAAAAGACCACCAATTCTTTGAACATGCCGATGCAGCACATCATCATTCACGACAGCAGGGTATGATGGGTATTCATCGTCTTTCATGCTAATAAAAGCTTTACACCGATGTACAGATGCCTGACCTTCTATTACCTGTGACCACCAAGAACTCATTTCGAAAGAAAATTTATTTTAAAAGAAGCAACTAAGATATGTATTAAAGTAAAACTGGTAATAATGAAAGATACTGCGTTTTAATCAGAATCAGCATACATCAACTATTGAAGTATGCAATTGATGTTTTGGACGTACAAGAACATCCAAATTGAAGCAACAGAATTTCAAGTAAATCAACCTCTATAACACGTCTCTGGAGCCTCTTCAAGCCATCGGTAGTAAGACTCCTCAATGTTCCCCCAAATTCCACAAAAGGAGGCGTGGTTCGGTATTCTGAGCCACCCTTGACGTAAGTAACCGATAATACCTTCATCAAGATAATGTTGAACAATCAGCAGAAGTTTATTGAGGTAAAAACAAAGGCTTAACATGAAATCCACCTGAACTTTACCTCTTTATAACGAAGCTACCTTAACATTATATCTTTCTTATCAGTTTCTTATCATAAATGAGCAGATTTGTTATGTTAGTTATTACCAATTCTTTACTTTTTAAACAGGTTTACCCTTCTTCCTACTACTTCTTTCCTTCAAATGTCTAAACCCCAAACCCTAGTTCAAACCTCCAAAACTTTAACTTAAACCACTTAATTTCTCATTCATTTCCTTCAAATCCCAACTTCCAACTTTAACAACAACAAAGCCTTTATCCAAAATTTTGGGTCGGCTATTTATCTTATATTCAGTTCTGTTAAGGGCTAACAAAAATCATATCGTTCTTTACAACTTCAATCCATGTTCATTTAGGCCTACTGCCTGTCCTAGCAGCTCTATCTTATCGCTCCTTACCCATGCATCTATTCCTTTCCAACTTTAACCCAAACCAAAACTCTTATTGTCGCTTCTTTTATTTTCTCCCATATGTTCTTTTTCTCTTCTTCTTTAAATAAAACCCAACACTTTTTCTATCTGCTTACCTCAATTCACGGTATAACTTTCCAAACCCAAACCCGCCTCTAACCTTCCAAATCCTCACTTCTCAACTCATTTGTTTTCTTTTCTCACAAACCCCCATCCGAACGCATATCAAGAGCACCTTCCGAACCTGAACCTGAACCTACACCCTAATCCACACTTCTTTCATCCTAATTGGGTTAAAGGAAGGAAGAGGTGTTGGCTAAAAGATTATGTTATGGAGGCTTATTGATAACCAGATATACTTCAAGGGGTTTCCTATAGTTTACCCTAAAATAAATAATAAAGCTTCATCAACATCGTGGATTCTACTTCCATACTTTGATGAATGTGCAACAGTAAAAACAAGGCCCGATAAAGACGATCCTTTGGTTGCTTCTCAGTTGCATAGAATAAACTACTGACCAATGTGGTAGGTATCCCTATCCGCCAAATGTCGTTCTTGGTTTCATGACCCCTCTCTTGCCATCTACCAAAGTCAAAGAGTGCTTTGGTAAGAGTAAGATTAAGAAAAATTGGCAATTTTTAGCATGAACCTTCTTGAGGCTAGTGGGCGATTCACTATCTACCTCGTGTTTAAGGAAGTAGTTAGTAAAAAGAAAAAGGAACCAGAAATCAAAACCCAAGAAGCTTGCTCAGCAAGCTGCCTGAAATTCATGTCAGTTAAAGATTATTCACAAATGGTAATCCAGCCTTGCATATGTTCACACCAGTGAACTGAGAAATAAAACAAGCAGGAAGAAGATAACAACCATGTCCACAATGGCACTCACAGGCATAAGTGGATCTATTAACTATCGTTTAACTAATTGATACAGGTAATATGTCGAATTTACGACGAAAATCAGAGTGATCAACATGCATGTGTTTTACCACCGCAATACAAGTTATGATGGAAACTTGAATTAGCATATCCAGAAACAATTATCAGTTAATGTTACAGAGGCCATGATCCTTAATAGAGCTGAATGGAATAAAAGGATCCAAACAGCCGACCCCAAAATTTTGGAACGAACGCTTTGTTGTTGTTGTTGTTGTTGTTGTTGTTGTTGTTGTTGTAGAGACAATTATCAGTTTGGTAGAAATAAACAAATAGCTTATGAGAACTTTTGGCAGCGCAATAGCCTAAGTACAAACATGGGACATGACAAATTTGTAAAAAACTACAAAACGACCATACATGAATGCATCAAGTTTTCCTACATGTTTCTAATGATTTTGTTAGAGTACTATATAAACATAACGTACTTCTTAACAGATTGTTGACTAGGTAGCTATTGATTTAAGTTTTTTTTCATTTATAGTAAGTATGATACAGTTTGTTAGCTTTAAGTGATTCATTAAATCAAGATACAAAACGTTTTGTTTGGAGATCAATATTGCAAACCAGTCTTGTGATTCCTTACTTATTGGTGATTGTGTTATAATGCCTATTCTTGGTGTGCTTCGCACGAAAGAAATCAGATAATTTTTAATTCAAAGTCTGTTGATATGAATTATTTTATAATATCATGTGCGAAATCCAATCATTTTGAGTAGAAGTTGGGTTCAAGATTCGAAAATCTCAACTAAAAGTTATGATGAACTCTCAGAATATGGAGGCAAATATGTCTACGGATGTTTCTAACGGCTCTTACTTGCCTGTCTTGACGAGTCACTCATTTCCGGGTTCTATCTTCTCAACTTTGACCTTTTTATCTAGTTATTGTATTGTCCATAGTTGCTATTTGTACTACTGAATTTATTGACCTACTATGAATGAATTAATTCTCTCTAAAAAATAATAATAAATGAATGAATGAATGAATAAATAAATAAATAATCCAAGATGGTAGCAACATACCTGGCTATGCAGAGGATCATTTTCTCCAGATATAAGATGTTGCATCGCCAAAATGGCAAATGATGTAGCAACTACAGGATCCACATTTAAATGAGGACTTGCAGCATCTCCATCTTTTCCCTCTATTTTCGCTTCAAAGAAGCATACAGCAGCTTGGGTAGGTCCTGGGTGGGAAGATATAGTTCCAATAGGGTTTTGATAGTCGACATGCATACCAAAGATTGCTTCTATGCCTTCTAGAGCACCATCCTTTATCATATGATACGCGCCAGCTCCACCCTCTTCTGCAGGTTGGAAAATAAGCTTCACTGTTCCCTATAGCACACAGTAAAAGAATTCAAATTCAGAATGAAAACTTCATGCAACCAGAAGCAATAATTTAGTTAACAACCATCTAAGCGAGTTCTGGATTTGCATGATCTAGAGCATAATAGAGAGACATCTAAAGAGGTTAACTAGGTAGAATTGGATCTAATTTGAGTAGCATTATTAAAATCTCTGCCACTGCACCAAGGCTGGGTTTGGAATAGCTTATGAAATTTGGTCCTGCTTTTTTTTTGTTGAAAAGTTATTTCAAACTGTTTTTGGTAAAAGTTGCTTCTGCTTACTTTTTGAAAAGTGTTTTTTTCACGGTCTGAGGATGTTGCTGTCAAAAGCCACCCACTATCATTTTTTTTTGTCCGATAATACCCTTTACTTTTTCTACAATTTTATCTCACACTTTTACATATTTATTAATAAATGTCCAGTGATCAATTTCAACAACATTATCAAAAAGTGGATCAATATTGAACACCTCATCGCATTCAACTTCAACTTTTAGCATGTAGTTACAAAACATGTCTGGTCATCAACTTACAAAAGCAACTCATAACCAGGGGTGGACCCATATGTAAGTAAAAGGAGGGGCGGGGGGGGGGGGGGGGGGGGGGGGGGGGGGGGGGGGGGGGGGGGGTTGTGTTCTAAATTTCTGGAAAATAAATTTTTATATAGTTTTTATTGATTGATTGATAAGTTTTCTAAAATGTAGAAGTAACCAAGGGTCTCCACTTCCTGAGTCATTATTACTGCTGGCTCAACTCAATTGGTGAAGTGAAGATGTTTAATGATGGAGGTCTAAGGTTCAAAACTTAGACTCTCACATTGAAAGAATTTTACATTTTTCTTCTACTTATGAAGCCCCCTTTCTAACAATATTATGAGCACCCACTAAGTAAATTTCCTAGATCAACCCCTAACCCTACTTACAACAACACTTTTTGATAAGCTTTTGAAAAGAATTTTTTCTATAGGGCACATGTTAGAAAGTATTTAGTGTTCGTTTATTACCACTGCTTTAATTATTGTTTATATTTTTGGTATCTTTTTTACTGCCACCTATCCATTTAATACTGAGGCCACGTTTGGTTCGCAGAATCACAGCCTTCGGAAAGAAAAGTCATTTGTTTTCTGTGTTTGCATGCCAAAGGGAAAGAGTAGGAAAGAAAAATGGTTCCCAAAGGAATGGAAAATAGGGGGGAAATGGTTCCCCCCCCACCCACGTCAAGGATTCACTTTCCATCCCAATTTCTTGCATTTTTTACAAAAATTTACGACTAAACTATCCCTGCTCAAGATGTATTCTGACTATATTTCTGGCCTTTCTAGACACCGAAAGAAAATTTTATGGAAATTGCAATTTCTCATGCCCATGGAAAGAGCAAGGAGTTTATTTCCTTTCATTTTCTTTTAGCGAACCAAACGAGGCCTATATACCATGATGCATTGCACCAAGTGCCAACTAAATATAGAATGTTTCAATTAACTGTACACTAATTGGTAGACAAGTGGAGCACTAATTGTTCCTTAACATGTGCCATGAGGGCACACGACACTAAAGGTGTCTTAAGGGTCATTTATTTGAGTTATTAAAATCCCTCACCCCCCCCCCCCTCCCCCCCCCCCGCACCCCCCCCCTCCCCCCCCCCCCGCACCCCCCCCCCCCCCCCCCCTTGAATGTATGTCAGAAGCCATTGAACGTACGGTTCTCTAATCCCAAGTTAAAGTCCGTACCACAAACCAAAACTTCAAGTAGGGGTGTTAATAAGCTGAGGTATCTGCGAGTCGGCTCAAGCTCATGACCAGATCTTTTTAGGCCCAGAGTACGAGTTCAAGCCTAAGAATAGGCTCGCTACATAAACAAGTCCAAGCTTAGAGCCCTTTTTATTTATATAATAAAAACATTTTCAATTTGTTATGAAGTTCATATAAGAAATTCCAATTTGATATTAAGCTTACAGAGATGGATTTTTTTTGTTTGGATAAAGCTCATAAGCTCATAAACAAACTCAATTTAGGCTTAAGCTAGGTTGTCAACTCGTGTATCGTATTGTTTATTGATTTGCTTGTGTATCATTTATCGTATCGTGTACTGTATGATATATTAACCCTAGGAGTTCGGGTTTGCACTTCATAATCTATATAGGAACATGATTTAATATAAATTGCTCACAAATTTTTATTTGTTTTATCTTTACTACATGTCAGCCTATATGTATTGGCTGATCTTGTATGTATCGTATAGGATCAACCAATAGTCTATAATGAAATTGTAGTATATCGAATCGCATCTTAAGATACGTTTCGTGTATTGTGAGATACAAACAACATAGGACTTAAGCTTGTCCTTAATTCAAGCTCAAACCGAGCTCACGAACATTATAGAGAGTCGAGTTTGAGCTCAATTATTAGCTTGTCATAAGCTCGAACCCAACCTCGAGGAGGAGGGTGCTCCCCTACTCCAGAGTTGCAACAGGAATTGAGATAAGTATATAAATTTTAGGGGCCGGCTATACACACGCCATGACCTGCTAAGGACACCCCACATAACTTAAATGTTATGTTAAAAGACCAATATACCCCCAAGACTTTCTAAGAACACCCCACAAAAAAAAAAATCTGCGACAAGCACGACAAATACTTGTCGAACGGACAATGGTCTGTTCGACAAGTATTGGTCGAACATGTCTTATTCTGTTCGACAAACACTGGTCGAACGTGTCTTCTTGTGTTCGACAAACACTGGTCGAACATATTATAATCGAACATGCCATCTTCTGTTCGACATATTCTGGTCGAACGTACACACTATAGTTCGACTGTCGCGGGTCGAACATTGCTCTGTGAGTTCGACAAACCAGGGTCGAACCTACCCGTGAATACACCCAAATTTTTTTCTTTTTTTTTTGTTTTAACAACAATTTACGGTCGACGGAGGGGGGATCGAAAAGCGGGAGGAGGAGGAGGAGGAGGAGGAGGCGGCGGGTCCCGGGGGGGTCGGCGGAGGCGGGTCGGGGGAGGAGGCGGCGGCGGGTCGGAGGAGGAGGAGGGTCGGCGGAGGGGGAAGGGAAGAGGAGGGGGTGTGCTCAGCAGCAAGGGTAGAATAGGAAAAAGATTTTTTTTTTTTTTTTTGAAATGGGGTGTGGGGTGTGTATAGCCGGCCCCTAAATTTTATTATAGCACTCCAAAATACACTAGAACAAGCCGAAAACATGGTGTAATGTCCTTCTTGTGCCTTGGTCGTGTCTGTATCCGTGCAACATACTCGGGGACACGATACCTTGAGCTTGTCCTTCCGCTGAGAGAGCAATTTGGCGGCGCCGAGCAGCATTGTGACGTGCGCGTCGTGTCCGCAGCCGTGCATCACTCCGTCCACCTTGCTCTTGTGCTCCCACTCCACCATCTCCTGCAAAATTCTCCCCAAATTACAAAAAAAAAAACCCCAACAAAAAAAACTCGGGGGCAAAGAACTTGAAGTACAACGGACTTGGAGGGGGAGGGCGTCCATGTCGGCGCGGAGGGCGATGACGGGGGGGCCGCCGGAGCCGACGGTGGCGACGACGCCGGTGCCGGCCAGAGGGAAGGAGTACGGGACTCCGAGATGGTCGAGGTGGGCCCGGACGAGTGCGCTGGTGTTGTGCTCCTCGAACCGGAGCTCCGGGTGGGAGTGGATCTGCCTCCGGACCGACACCAGCCACTCCGCGTCGTCGTTCGCCAGCCGGAGCAGGTCGCGGTGATCTCCACCGGTTTCGAAAGATTCCCCGCGGGTGAACGTACCGCCACTGAGGAGGAAGAAGAAGGGAGGAAGAAGAAGAAGAAAATGGTCCATTTTTGACGCTTCCGACGAAAGACACGGAAGAATATAAAGACTTGGAGTTTTTTACATATCGACCCCTGTAATGGAAAAAATCAGGCTGTTGTCGGGGATCGAACCCGGGTCGTCCGCGTGACAGGCGAAAATACTCACCGCTATACTACAACGACTTTATTGTTGTATAGTAAAAAAGACTTTAATCTAAATAGTGAAGGTAATTTTCGGCCAATTATAAGGACACATTATCTTTTTGATCGGGGCTAGCCAGGATTAGGGCTAGCCAGGTTGGGAGGAACTTTTACTAGGGCTATCAAAATATTTCACTCAGGGGGCTGTCCAAAGCCCACAGCCCCCCAAACCCAAAAAAGCACTCTCATTTCTAAATTTCACTCTCTCTCTTCACAAACCCTAACTTTCTTCTTCTTCTTCTATCCATCTTCTTCTTTTCCACCATTTCCATTCTCACATCTTCATCAAAACTCTAATTTTTTTCTCATCATCATCATCTTCTTCTTCTTTACCATTTCCATCATCACCATCTCCATCGAAACCCTAGTTTCCTTCTCTTTCCCAATTTCGATGGCACCCAAAAAATTAAATAAACCCTAAAATGTATGGAAATAAAGGTTAAATACTTCTTTCCTCACAAAGAATGCATGGAAATAAATCATAAAATGCATATTTCACTCTATTATCAAGAGTGAAATAAACCCTAACATGTTTTTTTCATTCGGGAATGTCGACTTTAGGACTGTCAGAAATTGTGGCAGTCCTGAAAGGAACTTGTTGTACAGCAAGTATCTTTCAGGACTGCCTCAATTTCTGGCAGTCCTCAATATGTTTAGGACTGCCAGAAATTGTGGCAGTCCTGTTGTAGAGCATGTCCCTTTCAGGACTGCCACAATTTCTGGCAGTCCTCGTTACTTCTAGGACTGCCAGCAATTGTGGCAGTCATGTTGTACATCGAGTCTATTTCAAGACTGCCACAATTTCTGGGAGTCCTCATTACTTCTAGGACTGCCAGCAATTGTGGCTGTCCTGTTGTACATCGAGTTTATTTCAAGACTGCCACAATTTCTGACAGGCCTCAATACTTCTAGAACTGTCAGAAATTGTGGCAGTCCTGATATGAACCCAATTATTCTACAACTAGGATTTCTTCCATAGTTTTCTTCTACAACTAGGATTTCATGCATAATTCTTCTATTAATAAAGAAAAATTGGTTAATAGACTAATAGATTAATAGATTTAATAGATTTGATAACCCAATTTCTTCTACAACTAGGATTTCATCCATAATGCCCAAACAAGAAGAAGATAAATAAAGTAGGGTTTGGAGAAAGAGATCTGAGAAATTAGAAGAGAGCAAAAAATCAAAATAAACTAGGTTTGCAAAAATTGATGTTCTTGTTCTTTTTTTTTTCTTCTTGTTCTTGTTCTTGTTCTTTTTCTTCTTGTGAGGAATGGAGAGTGAGGAAGAAAATAAAAATTATAACACTTATCTTTTATACCTACCACTTGGATAGCCCTGAGTAATTTTTTCAGTGGCAAACTTGTAAATAATAAAAAACTAACACTTGGACAGCCCTGATCAAAATGTGTTGTGCCCTTATAATTTACCTAATTTTCTCATGAAAAGTAATTGGAAGAAATGATGTAATATAATAAAAAAAAAATTATAAGAAGGTATACATTAGTAGGGCATATCTCGAGTCAAGGGCTACATTTGGGATCATTACCTAAAATTTCACGAGCTACCTATTTGCCACTTGAACTCTGGACTTTGAATTTTGAGACCCGAAACGAATTCTTAAAATTGTGCCTTCAAAGCTTAATGTTCATATTATTATTTTTTCAACAATGATACAACAATATTATCAACCAAAATTTCAAGAAATAAAACTATAAACAAAATAAAATATCCAAAATAATATGTCATAATAAAATACTAATAAAATTGAAGATGTTTCAAACCAAAAAAATAAAATTAAAGTCCTAAATATATAGATTCAAGAATAAAATTACAACTTGTTCTGTTGTTCAATTACCTCCAAGAAAACACACACACAGAGATTGAGAGACCAATAGAGGAGATTGACAACCACAGAAGGTAGAGAAGATTAAGAGCGATGAAAGGGGAGATGATTTTGACAGCGACTGTACCAACAAAAAAAATCTATGACTAACTGAATGTCTCTTGGTATTCTAGTATATGATGTTTAGATATCGTATAACAACAAAAAAAATTATGCCGACTAAAAAGATTAGAATGAGTCTGTTGGATTTCAGTTCAAACTAGATTTACATACATTAAGGGAAATTCTAAAGGCATCTCAAATTACTTAGGCTAGCCCAATTTTTTTTTACTTATTTACAAGTTTGCCACCAAAAAAATTGCTTCATGATAGCCCAATTTTTTTTCAGGACTTTAAAAAAGTTATTGGAAGAACTGTCAAAACTTTGACAGTCATTTCTATTGGAAGGACTGTCAAAATTTTTGACAGTCCTAATTCTTTAGGACTGTCAAATATTTCTACAGTCCTGATGATGGTGTTGATGGATGCAATGGTTGTGGTGGTTGTAGGATCGATGACACCTCTAGAGAGGGGTGAATAGAGTGCAACGAAAAATAATTACCAATTAAAAATTATCTAAGCAGGTGAAGTAAATGATCAATCAAATATAATGCAAGTAAAGCAGTAAAATAGTAGAGGCAAGAAAGCAATACGCAGATACAGCAGGTTTATACTGGTTTTCCTCTGAGAGGATTAGTCCAGTTCCTGAGAACTCTTGCTCACTATAATCCGCTATTTTGAATAGAGATTACACCGCGTGCTTTACTCCGAAGAACACACCAACTTCAACACTGTCGTATTTTTATCCGAAGTCCACGATCAAACTTCAACAACACCTTTTCTGAGAAAAGCTGTTATACGTCACGCTTTGTACAACTCGAATACTCCTAGTTGGAAACCACCGACACTTAGAAGAATCGGGTTGTTCTTGGAGATTTGAAGATTGAAGCTTTGTAACTTGAATAGAAAGCTTAGGAATAGATAGAGAAGATGAAGAATGAATGAGTGAATAGAAATGGAAATTTCTTCTCTTTTATAGGTTTTTCTAGGACAAAGTTTGGACAGAACTCGGTAGCCTAACGTTCATAATTTTGAACGTTGGTGATCCAAAAGAATAGGTAATGCTGCTGACCAGGAGAAATTCCAGGGGACCGAGTTCGGTTGACTTGGTTTCTGGTCAACCTGAGTTAGTTTTTGGATGGGTTTGGTTTAAGTGAATCAAGTTTTGGTTTAGAAGAAATGGATCAGGATAGGTTTTAGGATTTGATCTTTCTAGATGCCAGTGATCCCAACGCACAAGTCAATCTAGACTCAATAAAAGAAAAAATACAGAATAAATGTGAAACAATTACGAAGATGAATTCTGCACACTTCTTGTTTCTTTTCATATCAAGTTTGGAGTTTAAGTCAATTATCGAAATCGGTTTGACTATGGCTTAATGGGCCAACAATCTCCCCCATTTTAATAATTTGACAAAACTACGATTGATACTTAAGAATGTTCAGCTTGATTTGGAGGTAGACTTGATGTAGTACTTCAGGTAGCCGTTAATATTGGTAGAATATAAATGGTCCCCTGTTATGTATAGTCAAGTCTTGTTACTCCCCCGTAACAAAACATATTAGCTGAATCTGTCTAGATAAGAAAGAAATTTCTCCAAACAAACTTTTAGCAAAAAAAATTGTGAATAGCATGGTTGTGAACAATATGTAGCAACAGTATATTTATTTTAAGTTAAGTATCCAATTACTCCCTCGTTTTGTCACATGAATAAAATTAGGAATATTCAGCACAGATAACAGTAAAAACAGTAAGATTTAACTGAAATAAAATGAAATAGTGCTAAAAATGAGAAATACTTGCATAAACTGATATAAAGAAAGAGTTCATACATCACAAATATAACATATAATGCTTAAAAGAAGCATTTATCATCACTAATACAAAGTCACAAAAAAATATAACTAGTGGTGAACTATCATGAGGAAACATATCCTCAATCATCGTCCTCATCATCATCAGCAGCATTGGAAGGGCCGGTCTCAGCTGAACGGTTGGGATCATAACGGGCAGCAGCAGGGTCAAAGTATCGCTGAGCCTGTGGATCATCAATCCGATAGCCAAGTCGGGTCGGATCACGAACCATAGGGACGGATCCACTAGGGTTGTGAGCAAGACTGTAAGACATATCCCATATAGTGTTGGACATGGCCTGGAGCTGAAGAGTGGTACAAAAATCCATGGAGCGAACTGGTCCATCATAAGAGTCTGAAGTGACTCAAAAGTAACACCACTGGAAGAGTGAGTAGGAGGATGAGTACCAGTAGCTAATGGGTCAACTAGAGGAGGAGCCGAAACAACACATGCATGAGTAGAAGGACGATGCTTATGAAGATAAGCAGGAGCACCATCCTCAACGCAATCCTTGAGTCCAACCTCAAAGTGCTTAAAGATGTAAGGGAGATACATCACATAAAGAAGACGTCGCAGTTTCTTGCGACACCGTTCCATAGCGGCGATAATAGTCTTGGGTAGACTAAAGGGGATGTAAAAGTGGAGATGGTAGATAGTTGAAAGCTCTAAGAAGGAAATCTCATCAGTGGATGTATTCTTTGGAATGATAGTGGAGATTACCATCCTATGAAGATCATAGAAATAGTTGTTCAGATGCCTAAGGCAAAGGGTGCCTTTCGGTCGAGGGTTTGGTGTACATAACGAGTCACGAAAGGAGTCAAAAGTTGTCCCTTCGGAAAACTGAACAGAAGAGATATCCATCAGAGCTTCTCCAGTATTTAGAGTGTTGAGTATGATGGCTAAGTCATTGCTATCAAACTCAATATCGATTCCACCAACTTTTGATTTTACTTTCTCATTTGTGACCGATAAGTTGCAATAGAACATTCGAATAGCATTGGTATAAATAGGAAAACTATATTGAACTAAATCTAGCAATTGATGATGTTAAAAAATGTTCACATGATCCGAAAATATTATAAAATTTATGGGAGCACCCGGACAAAGTTTTCTTTGATGGAAATCGTTGAACCACTCATTTGATGTCGCTTGAGACACAAATATAAAGTCATCAGAGAAATCTCCATTGGGTTTGGAAGGAGAGAAAAGAGAAAATGAAGCCGTCTCATGAGGAGTAGAGGACGAGCCTTCATCGACCTTCCTTTTCTCGAAGAAAAAGGAATTTTAGGAGCCATGAAAAAAAATAGAAGGGAGTGTAAATAAAGAATTTATACCGAAATCGAAGGTAGACAACCGAAGAGAACTTCGAGAGAGCTCCGAATCCGAAGTTTGAAGACTTGAGAAGCTTGGAGGAAGGAGATCCAAGGAGCTAGGGTTAGGGTTTTGGTAGATTTTGGTGGCTGTTGTGAGGTTGAAGACGATGAGAGGGTGTTTAAATAGAGGAGAGGCTCGGCTGTCCAGCTTTTACTTGAATTCACCCAGACCGATTTCGGTCCGAGTTCGTCCAGAACTCTGACCGAGTTCGATCACCTGGGAATCAAAACAGATATTGGACAGTGTGTGATAGTTTTTAACATAATGTCACGACCCGCTCCCGAATAATCGAACACGAGTCATACACGCCCAGCCTTCGTTGTTAGACACGACGAAGTAAGCTGTAGCAAGCTAGGGAAATCTAACCAGATAAACATAAATATGTACAAATCACAACACCTATAACGTATCCCAGAAAGATCACCATAATCCACAAATCCAGATATCATAAGTTACCAGAATCAACAGGAATGAAAAGTGCTATGAACTCTAAAGTCAAAATCTAAAAGTAAAGCTAAGTAGTCTAAACCTGAAGCCTCAAGCTAAGTCTCATCCTGCTCAACTAATATCCTGGGCTCTGGCCCATAGAGTAGAACAATATCCTGCAAGCACCTGCAACATATCCTAGTCAGGAGCGGAGCTAAGTATATCCAAGAAAATAAACATGAACATTATGGTATGAATCAAGAAACAGGAAATATATATAAGTACAGGAAATGCGACAAGACATGAAACTGAGAAGAAAATACTGAAAGTAAAACAGGAAACATGGTATGAGTCCTGAACATGAAATACAACTTGAACATGAAGTACAACCTGAATCATGAAATACAACCTGAACATGAAATACAACCATGAATCCTGAAATACAACCTGAATCCTGACATGTGCAATATTGAAATACATCTAGATTGTGATCGACTTGGGTAGATACAATGAACATGAAATGGTACAGCTTTGGTCCCTTGTGCACGGTATGGGACCCAAACTATTCACATAAGTAGTAACAGGGTTTGATCACATATCTATAGTATTTCTCCTTCCAGACACAAGTAATACATGAAACATGAAACCAGACAATATCGTGATACATCGTGTCAATCAAGGAGATTCAACAATGAACATGCAAGACATGAGAAAATGAACAAGTCCGAGGAGTATACTTGCCCTTGCTCCGGGTGATCGAGAAAGGGTAGTAAAGCTGGAAGTCCTCCTGTTAAATGATTTACAAGTTGATTAACTTCTAATCATGTTCTAGCTAGTTATCTTGTAAATTCTAACCATGTTTAACTATGAAGTATTTTATAAGATATACTAGATGGTTACGATTACATCCACATTACTAGTCTAGTCTACTACTATCTAGAAATTTAACTAGTAAACTGACTATTTGATAAAAATAATTCATTCCAATATTTAGGTATAGTTTATCTTAATATTAGCTCAATAAAGAAATTAGTGAGGCAACATGACAAGATATACATAACACTCTAGAGCCATCTGTTCACTCAAAAACTTACTGGACACCATACTCAACTGGTAGTCTTCCCAACCTACCCTTGCATCAACACAGTCCAAAGGACCCAAGCTCAGCACCTACTTACGAAGCCGAAACCAACAAAGTCCTATACCAACCTAAATCCAGCATACATATCACCCACAACAAAATCTCCATGAGGATTAAACTACTACTTCATAGATTTAAATAGTCAAGATATCAAGGGTGACTACACAGCAGGTCTTCACTGAACCTGAGATCCAAAACTGAACAACATTCTAGCAATACTCAAAATAGGAATAAATACCCACACAAACCCAACACTTCACCAAACGTTTCAGGAAACTCAAGTACCCAACCAGAAGGAAGAATGATACAACCAAATTGACCCTGCAATGAAACCACAACCAAAATGAAACAAGGATTGAAATCAATATCCTTCTTCCCAATATTCCCATAAAATTCAAAATAATACAAATAGAATGTGTAGTACACCTTTAGAGTTCAAAAAGTCCAATTTATACAGGTAGACCTACAAATATTCAACCAAAGTCTAATTGAACATAATACCAATCCAAAAGTCTACACAGAAGATGAAACAAAATTTACCAATTGAATTTTTTTTTTGAAAACTAACGGCTACTAAAACCTCATTGAAAAATAATGTCCATTTAACAACTAAATTAAAATGTATTTAGAAAGAAATTGAATCAAACTGTACAGCCCCAAGCCTTGAGTACGACTCCCTCTGGTTCATATCCCTGCTATCGCCCATGGACACACACCAAGGCCGGACACGAACAATATTAGGCACGCACAAAAGTGGATACGAACGAATCTACAAACCTCGGTCCGATCCCGCACAGCTCTACAACAATTTCTCAAACACAACCTATACAAGAACAGTGAATACCCCTTCCAGATTAATTCGAACACGATTTGCAAAAAAAATAAAGAAACACTCCAGAAATTAAAAGGATTAGATCTCGACTGACTTCTAGGTCCTTGATATTAGTTCTCTCGAGATCAAGCTCGATTCTTGAGAACTGTTCGCCCCAACTCGTCGTTCAATCACCAAGAAGCTCGTCGTGCACATGGACGATTCGTAGTGCCCCGTCGGTCATCGAGATCGTTCTTGAATTCTTGAAACTAGCGCTGGAAGAGACCGAAGTAGAAGAATCCGCAGCTCGCCATGGACTCGTCATTGAACAAGTCACTGAAGAAAGAGATCGAACAGATCAATCTATGCCAGATCTGAAGATTCGAACCCTCGATGAACAAAATTCTCAGAGAATTGAACTAACTAACCATAAATTATCGTTGAGAAATGACGAGCCGTGGCTGTTGTGCGCCGCTGGCGAGAATGGGATCCGGTCGTTGCTGAATCCCGCCGCTGAGATCAAGGCTTGTCACCATCGTCGGAGTCGGTTGCGCCGGTGAGGGTGGTTACTGATGCCGGAGGAGATTACGGTCGAGCACCGCCGCTACTGAGAATCCGATGTCGGAGAGTACGCTGTCGAACCTGTCGCCGAGGCTCAAACGTCGGAGAAATAGTCGGCCACCGCCATGGCCACCGGGATGAAGTCGTATGCAGTCATCGGAGTCTCCGTCACCGGAGAGTAGGCACCCGTCGCTGAGCTAGGGCCATCGTCGATTGTCGACCCGAAGAGGTGGCTCCACCGCGGTGTCTTGGGTGGTTGTCGCCGGCCATGGATGATGTTGTCGTCGCTCGCCGTCGAGTCGGAACCACCGTTGCCGTCGTAGGTTAGGGCTTGGACGAAGGAATTTGGGGATGGAAGGAGAGCTCAGAGAAAGAAACAGAATGAAAAATAACTGGGTTCTCTCTTTTTCTAGACTTGATTTTAAACGAAAAGAATGAAACTTTATCAACCCCCCCCCACTCGAACATAATTTGTATAAGCCCCTCCGCTCAGGAAATTTTATAAAAACAACCTCTACCTTTTCATTATTTACAAAAATTGTTGAAAATTAGTTAAAAAAATAAGGGGACCACTAAATTGGTTGTAACAACTTTTCAAATTTGAAATTGCTCCCAATTTATTTCCCTCCAAAATATCAATCGCCATATTATTAATTTAAAATAAATAAAAATTAACTATTTATTTGAAACCTAAATAAATCAATTGCTATTATTAAAATCAAATTTATTTTCTCAAAACCAGAAGTGGAGTTACAAATCTCCCCTCCTTAGAATAAGTTTGTCCTCGAAATTCGAGAGACAACAAAACAATCTCAAAGCAAAATCTCAAGAAGGTTCAAACATAATTCATTTTTATTGTATTTAAAATTTTTAATATCAAAGTACACTCAAACAACAAACTGGGATAGCGCTCCCGCATCTCGTCTTCGCACTCCCATGTGGACTCTCCCGGAGAGTGGTGTCTCCACATAACGCGGATAAGTGGAATGGTCTGGTTCCGCAGTTGTTTCTCCCTCTTATCCAAGATCTCCACTGGCTGCTCCTCGTAGGTTAAGCTCGGACCCACCTCTAGCTCTGAATAGTCCACCATATGGCTCGGATCTGGAATGTAGCATCGAAGTTGGAACACTTGAAAACCATCATGCACTCCCTCCAAGCTGGCTGGAAGCGCTAGTCGATATGCCACCTTGCCAATCCGCGCCGTCACGTTGAAGGGCCCGGTATACCTCGGACTGAGCTTCTCGCCTTTGCCGAAACGAATAACGCCCCTGATTGGTGAGATCTTTAGGAACACTCTATCTCCAACCGCGAACTCCAGAGGCCATCTGCTGTTGTCCGTCTAGTGCTTCTGCCGATCCTGTGCAGCTCTGCGACGCCCTGAGCCTTGAGGCCCAGTACTATAATTAACCACAAGAAGTTGAAATAACATGATCTAACAACAATCAAGGATTAAATAAGCACGAGATAGAATGAAATTTCAATTACAACTTAGAGGAACAAAATCATGAAGACACAACTATTAAGTATGATAAAAAAAATTGATAGTTTAACACATGTGGACTAGGACAAGATAGGAAAATCATGGTCAGATAGACATGATTTAAGATCGAAGTTTAGACAAGTCACAAACGAAGTACAAAATCACAATCTGGTAATATACAATTTTGAGGAATTCAATGATCTAACGATAAAATGCTAGAAGGAAAATTTAGCAAGGGTTGATTGAGGAGACGTACGCAATACTCAGGAGATACAGTATCAAATCAGGATGAACGTGCAAGGATCTATGATTCTCGAAAACCAATAATCATATAAAAAGGGATATAATTTCTATGGTGTCCGGGAATATATAGCTATTTGAAATCACTTTGCCTAGAATCCCTACTCCGCCAGTATATATCTCACTGCACTGGACTTTCGGCTCCGTGACTCAAATAACAATATATCACCGAATAATCTATCAACCTTATCCATTTTCCAACAATCATTAACGAAACAACCCAAGAGATCAAGGTATGAAGAATATGACAAGTCTCGACAGTACTCGAAAACCTATGATTGTCTGAAATCACTTCAACTTTAAGTTCCTGCCTCGCCAGTGCGCTACTAGCTGCAGTGAACCCTCAGTCTCCATAATCCAGCTAATGGCTGCAGCGCGCAACTATCATGCCATAGTAGGTCATCGAATAGCCTCTCGACCTTATCCCTAGAAATTTCAAAAGAGTTTTAAGGAATTCAAAATGAGTTTCAATAGTCCAAGTCACGAAAATGGTGAAGTTATCTGACTGTTAGAATACAAGGATTTATTAGGTATTAAGAGACGACAAGGAATCCCATCGGCGAGTACAAAAGGGCAACCAGGGAGATTTAAAATTTCAGACAGGGCGAAGTTTCAAATTATGACGGAATATCAACTGATATCTGGAATGGTAACAAGATTCCATATATGGGACGTTATCCCGAAAGGATAACAGAGTCTCGAAGGATGAACTGAGGCAAGGTATTAGATAGGAGACAAGTTTCAAAATAAGAAATAAAATCCCATACTGGAAACAAGGTTCAACAACATCTCAATTAACAACGAAACCTCAGACAAAATTTTGAAGGAAAAACAACCTCCCGTAGGATACAAGGTCTCAATTAGAGAACAATATCAACAAGGTCGTGATTAGGAAATAAAATCTCGACTAGAAAATCTTGACGAGGAAACAAGGTTTAGAATAGTGACTAAAAAATAGGTTCTAATAGGAGACAAGGTATTGGATTGTAAACATGAAACAAGCGAATCTCGATAGCAACAAAATCGTAAATAGAGAACAAGTCCCGAATAAAGTCAAGAATAAGAAATAGAATCTCAAACAAGCATCAATAGAAGCGAAGGTTCAAACAAGGTTTCAGAATGATATTTCAAGTAGGAATAATTCTGGAATAGTACAAGTTCGATTAGCGAACAGAATATTAATAAACGAGTAGGAACAAGTATCCATGAAACAAGCAAGATCTTGGATAGGAGACAAGATCGAAACAAAATAGTGGACCAACAACTCTCGAATAGAAAATCAAAGTCATGAATGAAGAAACAAGTCTCGAATAGGAAATAAAATCTTCAAAACCCTCAAAGGAATTTGCAACAATGTCTTGAATAGGACGGAGCTTAAACAAATTTTTGAATGAGGAACAGGATTTAGAAATGAAGTTTCGAGTAGGGATTAAATATCAATTAACACGAAGTTTGATAAAGAAACAAAATTTGCAAATAGGTGCCATCACTAGAAAACAAGGTCAGGAATGATGAATATGCAAACGGTATCGATTAATGGATTTCAAATAATTATCAAATTGTGGATCTGAAACAAGTTTACCGAAATAGGAAACAATATCTCGAAGTAAGTTTCGAATATCCACCAAGGTTCCAAAATAGAAAACAAGAAGTTCCAAGAAATGGTCTAGATGCTAAAAGAATTTTAAGGAAAACTGGATTGCTAATCAAGATACATGGTTTTCCCAACCCTGCAAAAGAAATCTTCTGTCTTCAGTCTATCTTCATTATTCCTCCCGGGCTGGAATCTCTTCAATCTTCTTCAACTGTCCTAACGTAGACTGGTCCATGCGGTAGTGCTCCATGTGATTGCTGAATTTGGAGAGGTGAGTCCTTCTTCTGTAGTCCAATGCTCCTCGTGCTTGTTCTTGGGCAGTGCGACCAACGATCTTCGGACAATCTTTGACTTGATGGGCAGACGATCCGTAGAACAAGCATAGCCTCTGTCTTTTGCGACACTCCTCGAAACGATGTCCTGGATGGCGGCAGAAAGCACAATTGGTCATTGTCTGAATCTGATGATGCGATTGAAGGAATACTGCCTGAGTCTGATGACGCTTTGCGGATCCACAGTAGTTGTTGTCTTCGTCATAGGTCTTCATGTCTCTCCTGGACTTTAGCTTCTGGTCTCGTTCTATTATCTGTGTTATATTCTGGATCTTCTGGCTCGTGGCTCCAATCTTCAGAGGAATCAGATCCTCCAAGACTTGGATGATCTTCAGTGGCGGCTCCAGGCTCCCGATCTGCTCTTCGGTGCAGGATATGCGCTCGGTGTCGAAAAAAATCCAAGGTTTGGGAGTCTGGAAGTCAGAAGTCCTTCTTGGCTCGGAATGTATCCACGAATCTGGCTTGGAAAAAAGGATGGCCTGCTCCCTCTAGGTGTCAAGGAACTCTTGAAACGTCTTCGCAACTGCGTACTACCCATGGGGATAGTAGAGTGATAGAAGGTAGTGGAAGCTCGAAACTCTCAAATCAACTGTTCCAGGGTCGCGTGCTTTTGAACTATCTGAAAAACAAACAACTATTAAAGTAACCTAGACCTAAAACAACAAGTGTTTATAGAATATCAATATACCCGATGTACCTGATATACCATTATTTCCCGATTTTCTTATGCTGTGATCAAGTTCCCTAGTGTAATCAAGTCCCCCAATAGGACTCTAATACCTAGGTACCATTAGGATAGACCTGCATGGGCCACCACTAAAAACATGTCACGACCCGCTCCAAAATAATCGGACACGAGTCGGACACACCCAGCCTTCGTCGTTAGACACGACGAAGTAAGCTGTACCAAACTAGGGAAATCTAACCAGATAAACATAAATATGTACAAATCATAGCATCTATAACGTATCCCAGAAAGATCACTAACAAATCCATATATCATAAGTTACCAGAATCAACAGGAATGAAAAGTGCTATGAACTCTAAAGTCAAAATCTAAAAGTAAAGCTAAGTAGTCTAAACCTAAAGCCTCAAGCTAAGTCTCATCCTGCTCAGCTAATATCCATGGCTCTGGCCCATAGAGTAGAACAATATCCGGCAAGCACCTGCAACATATCCTAGTCAGGAGCGGAGCTAAGTATATCCAAGGAAATGAACATGAACATCATGGTATGAATCAAGAAACAGGAAATATATATAAGTACAGGAAATGAGACAAGATATGAAACTGAGCAGGAAATACTGAAAGTAAAACAGGAAACATGGTATGAGTCCTGAACATGAAATACAACCTGAACATGAAGTACAACCTGAACATGAAATACAACCATGAATCCTGAAATACAACATGAATCCTGACATGTACAATATTAAAATACATCTAGATTATGATAGGCTTGGGTAGATACAATGAACATGAAATGGTACGGCTTTGGTCCCGCATGCATGGTATGGGACCCAAGCTATTCACATGAGTAGTAACAGGGTTTGATCACATATCTATAATATTTCCCCTCCCAAACACAAGTAATACATGAAACATGAAACCAGACAATATCGTGATACATCGTGTCAATCAAGGAGATTCAAGAATAAACATGCAAGACATGAGAAAATGAACAAGTCCGAGGAGTATACTTGCGTTGCTCCAAGTGATCGAGAAAGGGTAGTAAAGCTGGAAGTCCTCCTGTTAAATGATTTACAAGTTGATTAACTTCTAATCATGTTCTAGCTAGTTATCTTGTAACTTCTAACCATGTCTAACTATGAAGTATTTTATAAGATATACTAGATGGTTAAGATTAAATCCACATTACTAGTCTAGTCTACTACTATCTAGAAATTTAACTAGTAAAATAACTATTTGATAAAAATAATTCATTCCAATATTTAGGTATAGTTTATCTTAATATTAGATCAATAAAGAAATTAGTGAGGCAACATGACAAGATATACATAACACTCTAGAGCCATCTGTTCACTCAAAAACTTATTGGACACCATGCTCAACTGGTAGCCTTCCCAACCTACCCTTGCATCAACACAGTCCAAAGGACCCAAGCTCAGCACCTACCTACGAAGCCGAAACCAACAAAGTCCTATACCAACCTAAATCCAGCATACATATCACCCACAACAAAATCTCCATGAGGATTAAACTACTACTTCCTAGATTTAAATAGTCAAGATATCAAGGGTGACTACACAGCAGGTCTTCACTGAACCTGAGATCCAAAACTGAACAACATTCTAGCAATACTCAAAATAGGAATAAATACCCACACAAACCCAATACTTCACCAAACGTTTCAGGAAACTCAAGTACCCAACCAGAAGGAAGAATGATACGACCAAATTGACCCTGCAATGAAACCACAACCAAAATGAAACAAAGATTGAAATCAAAATCCTTCTTCCCAATATTCCCATAAAATTCAAAATAATACAAATAGAATGTGCAGTACACCTTTAGAGTTCGAAAAGTCCAATTTATACATGCAGACCTACAAATATTCAACCAAAGTCTAATTGAACATAGTACCAATCCAAAAGTCTACACAGAAGATGAAACAAAATTTACCAATTAATTTTTTTTTGAAAACTAACGGCTACTAAAACCTCATTGAAAAATAATGTCCATTTAACAACTAAATTAAAAATGTTTTTAGAAAGAAATTGAATTAAACTGCACAGCCCCAAGCCTTGAGTACGACTCCCTCTGGTTCATATCCCCGCTATCGCCCATGGACACACACCAAGGCCAGACACAAACAATATTAGGCATGCACAAAAATGGATATGAACGAATCTACAGACCTCGGTCGATCCCGCACAGCTCTACAACAATTTCTCAAACACAACCTATACAAGAACAGTGAACCCCCCTCCTTCCAGATTAATTCAAACACGATTTGCAAAAAAATAAAGAAACACTCCAGAAATTAAAAGGATTAGATCTCGACTTACTTCTAGGTCCTTGATATTAGTTCTCTCGAGATCAAGCTAGATTCCTGAGAACTGTTCGCCCTAACTCGTCATTCAATCACCAAGAAGCTCGTCGTGCACATGGACGATTCGTAGTGCCCCATCGGTCATCGAGATCGTTCTCGAATTCTTGAAACTAGCGCTGAAAGAGACCGAAGTAGAAGAATCCGCAGCTCGCCATGGACTCGTCATTGAACAGGTCACTGAAGAAAGAGATCGAATAAATCAATCTATACCATATATGAAGATTCGAACCCTCGATGAACAAAATTCTCAGAGAATCGAACTAACTAACCATAAATTGTCGTTGAGAAATGACGAGCCGTGACTGTTGTGCGCCGCTGGCGAGAATAGGATCCGGTCGTTGCTGAATCCCGCCACTGAGATCAAGGCTTGTCACCATCGTCGGAGTCGGTTGCACCGGTGAGGGTGGTTACTAATGCCGGAGGAGATCACGGTCGAGCGCCGCCGCTGCTGAGAATCCGATGTCGGAGAGTACGCTACCGAACCCGTCGTCGAGGCTCAAACGCCGAAGAAATAGTCGGCCACCGCCATGGCCATCGGGATGAAGTCGTACGCAGTCGTCGGAGTCTCCGTCACCGAAGAGTAGGCACCCGTCGCTGAGCTAGGGCCATCGTCGGTTGTCGACCCGAGGTGGATCCACCGTGGTGTCTTGAGTGGTGGTCGCCGGCCATGGATGATGTTGTCGTCGCTCGCCGTCGAGTCGGAACCACCGTCGCCGTCGCCGTCGTGGGTTAGGGCTTGGACGAAGGAATTTGGGGATAAAAGGAGAGCTCGGAAAAAGAAACAGAATGAAAAATAACTGGGTTCTCTCTCTTTCCAGACTTGATTTTAAATGAAAAGAATGAAACTTTATCAACCCCCCCCCCCCCCCCCACTCAAACATAATTTGTATAAGCCCCTCCGCTCAGGAAATTTTATAAAAACAACCGCTATCTTTCATTATTTACAAAAACTGTTGAAAATTAGTTAGAAAAATAAGGGGACCACTAAATTAGTTGTTGCAACTTTTCAAATTTGAAATTGCTTCCAATTTATTTCCCTCCAAAATATCAATCACCATATTATTAATTTAAAATAAATAAAAATTAACTATTTATTTGAAACCCAAATAAATCAATTGCTATTATTAAAATCAAATTTATTTTCTCAAAACCGGGAAGTGGAGTTACACATAAATACAAAATTAATTAGAAATATCAGATTAGGTGAAGTAAATGATCAATCAAATATAATGCAAGTAAAGCAGTAAAATAGTAGAGGCAAGAAAGCAATACGCAGACACAACAGGTTTATACCGGTTTCCCTTTGAGAGGACTAGTCCAGTTCGCGAGAACTCTTGCTCGCTATAATCCACTATCTTGAATAAAGATGACACCGCGTGCTTTACTCCGAAGAACACGCCAACTTCAATACTGTTGTGTTTTTATCCGACGCCCACGATCAAACTTCAACAACACCTTTTCTGAGAAAAGTTTTTATACGCCAAGATTTGTACAACTCGAATACTTCTAGTTGGAAATCACCGACACTTAGAAGAATCGGGTTATTCTTGGAGATTTGAAGATTGAAGCTTTGTAACCTGAATAGAAAGCTTAGGAATAGATAGAGAAGATGAAGAATGAATGAGTGAATAGAAATGAAAATTTCTTCTATTTTTATAGGTTTTTTTAGGACGAAGTTCGGGCAGAACTCGGTAGCCTAACGTTCATAATTTTGAACGTTGGCGATCCAAAAGAATAGGTAATGTTGCTGACCAGAAGAAATCCTAGGTGACACGATCTGCACCCGCTTTTCGGGATACGAGTACGTGTGCAAACTAGCCTACGCCACAAAGTCGACGGTAGAACGCTGTCAAGGCCATGATGCTCAAAGTCACATAAATATTAACTTTATTGCTCATTCACATTTCTAAATTGATTACAACATTTACAAAAATTATATTTGAAAAGAAATACAAAGTCTCACCATCTATTACAACAAATTTAATCTAACTATCTAGCTTCTAGGTTTTGGCCTACAAGTATACCCGCGTCTCCCCAATGCTAAGAATAGTCGCAGCCAACCTAAAAAATATTGGTTATCCAGTCATGAAAGGAACAAACACACAGACCGACGGCAATCCAAAAATACAATAGAATTTATAAAACATGAAAATAACATATGTGAAATGAAGAAAGAGGGTAAACTAGTAACATGTCATATCTAGAATAAACTGGAGAGATATAGGATATATGGACTAGAATAAAATATGTAAACAGGGTGACATGGCAAGTAGTGACGTCTGCAAGAAGAGATACAAGGAACTACTATCTACGTGTGTTGAAGTATCGGGTTCGACATGTGAACGGCTAGGGGTAAATCCGGCACCCCGTACGTGAATTGTATGACTGTTATCTGACACGATCAGACATTTTGGGATGTTTCTGGGTAGTCCACATGTCTACTAAGATATTTCTCCTCCCGACTAGTACTCATGGACTCGAACAAGTCACGAAGCACGGAAACACGATAATCACGAAATATAGTATGTAGAGATCCATGATACTAATCCGTGCAACAATATGTCAGCAAACAAGAGAGCATATGTATAAATATGAAATGAAAAGACTACTTTGAATCGAAAGCAATCAAAAAGTGCACTTGCCTGTGGTCCTTTGCTGGTGAAGCCGATAACACTATACCACTCAGTGGGCTACAACAGTCAAACTCGTACAACAGTCTCTGGATGCTGAAACAGATATTACCAACATATTCAGAATAGTCTTATTAGCTGGGATAGCCTACCCATAAGTTCAATTCTGGGTACAAGAATAAAACAGTAATTTAGGACCAAAACGATATCTGTCGTTGGATTCGCTTTGCACCGAAAAGCGTGCCATAGTTTATGGTCTCTAAAGTTATCAACTATACGTCTACGAGTCCGGTTTTATGAGACGAACCCAACCGTATGTCCAAAGTTAGATTCCGACGGGCCGTGCACAAATTTGTCCGTTGGATCGGGTCGCTGGCCCGCTAAAATGGCATTCCGGTCGACCTTCTCAGAATTGGACCAAACTTGGCATACAGGACCATAAAAATGATACGATCATGTTGGCACAAGTTCGTCTCGAGAAGATGAACGTGCACAAAGTAATTGACTAGTTTGTAAAGAGGTCGATACGGTAAATTTTGACGGATACGCATCAAATTCATCGTACACACGCAACCAATTTGAATTTCGTCAAAGTCCACACGTCTGCGAAGTCGATACGCACCTTTTGATGCTTTCCATTCGTGACCACGTCGTCCGGATTGTCGGGACGGACTCCGTATCGTGGTTTTTGAAAATAGATTTTTTGCCAACTTTGATATAATTTTCAACAAAAAATAATACATGATTAAATAAACTAATTGTTGGATTGTAATCTTGGTTATGTTGTCTATGACTCTGTTTAAGTGGATTTCAAAACTGTCGATGATTTGGCCACAAACTGCCTTCCAATTTAGGGTTTTGCACTTATATTCTGTTTTGTTTGGGACAGATTTTTGGTCGAATTTGGGTCAATTTTCTGGGAAATCTAGAGCAATACGTTTAAATCTATTTGAAGTAAAATGAACTCGTATATGTAGTCAACGTACCAAAGAAAACGGATGGGTCAATGATCGATCGAGCGCAGCAAAATGTCTCTGCGAAAACTGCTCCCCACGGTACTTTTGCTACTGTTGCTCTCAGCCTGGCGTGCTGTGCGCGCGCGACGCACGTCTGTCGGCACTGCCACGACAGTGCAACAGCCCTGGTGACGCGCGTGGGGGTAGGGTGGTAGTGCGGCCAGGTGGGAGTCGTATAAGGTGAAGAGAATGTGCGGTTAAGGTTTAGTTTAGGTCGCTCCCTTACTTTCTTTCTAAATATATATACATATACCTATTTTTTCGTTTTCAAAACTTAGGAAAGGTCGGGTTTGCCTAGGTACCGTGCGGGTGAAAGGTTCTGCTGGGCTTGGGCTTGGGCTTCTGTGGTTGGTTTTTTTTTATTTACTTTTTATTTCTCTTTGTTTTCCAATTTCCTTTTTATATCTATTATAACTTTATATATATGCATATATATAACCATATAGCTATACAAATCTATGTATATGAATAAATACTCCATAAACCAAAAATCATAATAATAATTTCCTTGTTTGTGGTTTACAAAAATATTCACATATAACATATACAATTCATTTGATAATGAATAATCAAATAAACGAATACTATTGATATTATTTAGGAACAATATAATAATAATAATACCAATAACCCGCTAAAATAACCAAAAAGAGTCTTGGTGAACATATCACTCCCCATCTTTATCTAGCCCTAGAAAATTGTACAAATATTCTAAAACACCATTTAAATATTAATAATACCCATTTTGTACGAATAACCAAATATTTAGAAAATATTTGTTAAGTCCTCAGAATAATTAGGAAGTATTTGTACACACCTAAAAGTATGACTACATAGCCATCTTCGGTCTCACTACATGCCTACATGGGCTTGGATTTGGTACAGGTCCAGTTTGAACTAAATTGGCACAACCGGGCCTCCTAAAATCATAATTTTAATTAATATATAATTAACTTGTCTATAGAGGTTAAATCGTAACTTGGTCTGGTTTTCCTAGTTAGAACACACCTATGGCTCTGTCTTTCCTATCATAGCTAATACACTAGTCAAAACACGCCACTACACTAGCCGTGCCATGATTGCTAGTCACATTGTACTCTAAAACTTAACAATGGCTAAGGCCTCCTATAATAATAATTAATTAAATAAATAAATATTTATAAAAATTCCAAAAATCCCAATTTTAATTCAAATAAAATAATAATAAAAATATTTCAAAATTTTGGAAAGAGGGGTTACAAATTTACCCACCTTAGAAATAAATTCATCCTCGAATTTAAGGACTAGGATGATCAGATATTTCTAAGATTTAAATAAATATTGAATCTAATAAATCAAAATCAATCCTTAATGATTTAAAAATAATTCAAAATTTTATTAAAATGCTTTTGACCAATTCTAAATATAACATAATAATAATTAAGTGAGTGATAAGTCTATCAAATGACTTGTAAAATATTGTATATAATATCGAAGCAATACATATATTTGTTAGTCCAAGTCTAAATCAAACTAGTTATAATATAACAAAATGAATTTTATTAATAACTAATATTAGCAAATAATTTAAACATTATTTTATAAATTTTAAATTTAAAATAGTTTGATAAAACTTATGTTGTCATTAAATATCTTCTATAGAGGTAGAAGATAAAATCCATTTTCTAACTAGAAATTATTTAAATAAAACAAAACATATTTTCTTTTCAAAATTCAGGAAGTTGGCTTACAACCTACCCACCTTAGAAATATTTTATCTTAGGAATTTTAAAGGCCACGATTAAGTATAACAAAGAATATAGTTAAGAAACGAAGTTTCAAGCAATATGAATGAGAACGACAACCAGGAGAATGATACGATTCCTCATTAAGTTAGTCACGCGTAATCATGGATAAAATCAATATACTAAACAAAATAAAAATATGATTTGGCACGATCAACCTTTGGTCAAAATGGTCTAGTCAACGACCAAAAAAGTTTTGAAGAACGAAAAAAAGTTAAAATGGTTTGGCACGACAAAATTATAGTCAACATAGTCTAGTCATGACCAAAATTGCTGAGGAAAGATCAAAATTCTAGATGAAATCTAAACATGGTTATAATCTCTTAGAGATAATTTAAGGTACAATCACGATCTAGACTAATTGTGTAAGTCATCCAAGCATAATTGAAATTGGATGCTGGCACGAGCATGAATAAGGTCAACATTGTCATGATCATAGTAGAAATTTAGCTATTAGCAATAATTGAGTCGCAGTATAGGCACGATTAACTAGTTAAGCTAAATTATTTAGGCACGATTATAGAATCGAATTTTAGGAAAATATGCGAGTTGGCACGATCAAAGTATAATCGAACCGTCTAGTCGTAATCAAAGGGTCATTAAGAAAATCCGTCAGAAACTTTGGCACGATCCGTCACTAAACCAAAACTGTTTAGACACGATCATAGATTCAAAAATTTAAGCATGATTATGAATCTAGTGGAAGGATTTCAAAAGTAGGTTTAAAAGATTGCTAGAAAGACAGATAGCAATATTATAATAATGATATGAAGAATGAAAGGATAAAGGCTAAATCAAAATTTCAAGTGAATGCATGAAATTTGCAAACCAAGAAACCAATAATCATATGCCAATAGGAAGTAGTCTCTATAATATTTCAAGAACCATATGTATACGCAAAGTCACTTTGCCGAGAATTTATGCCTCGCCAGTGTACACCTGGCTGCAGTAGACCCTTGGTTTTCATGACTCAATTACAATATGATATCGAATATTTTATTGACTCTATCCAATATTGACATAATAACTCAAGATCGAATAGGGCAATTAAGACATAGTTTTTAATAACATTCGATAACTTATACTTACTCGAGATTACTTCAACTCAGGGATCATGCATCGCCAGTGCGCTGCTAGCTGTAGTGAACCCACAGTCTCCATAAGTCAAATAAGTGGTAACAGTACGCTGCTGTCTTGCCATTATAAGTCATCGAAAACTATTCCAACTGTATCCACAAAATTTCAAAGGGCTTCAAAAATTCTTAAACAAATTGATCATGATAGAGAAAGTTAGAATTTTAACCAATTAATATGATAAGAAAAGTGTACGTATCTGTTCTTGAAGCGGAAGTATTCGTTTTGAAAATCAAATGATTGGTTCGGACAAAAAGGTCAAAGACGAGAGGAATATAAACCTTGAATTCTATTCCTCTAATATTAAAGATCGAGGGAAAAACATATATATTTTGGATGTCAATCGAGCTAACTCGGAGTAGAGATATGGGTAATGGATCATGTTAGGCTCGACCTAATGGATGGAAATAGAATATTGGCTCTTAGGAAAATAATCTAATGAGAACTAAATAAGTAATATAGATCGTACATTATGACGATGTTAGACGAAGTAGAAAAATAAAATTGTATATTTAGGATAGAAAAAGTGTAAGTACCTTCTATATGAGTCCCAATTTCTTAAAAATAAAAATGATCGATCAGGGAGGGAAGATTCTAATCTCTTATTTCATGGATACTCAAATGATTGAGGAGGAAACCTTGAATCAGAAACTAACTCGAGATATGGATAACATAAAAGAAATTATAGAATAATTCCTTATTGGCAAAATGGAAAATAAATAAGCATTTTGGACTTATGATATGATGATGATATATAAGAGGGCAAAAGAAAAAAATTGAGCAATTTATCAATGTTAGAGCATTAATTCTAGGAAAGCCTAGTTTAAGTGAATAGTCTACCCACCTTTGGTCCTACCATCACACCAAAACAAAATTAACATATTCACCTATGAATTTTTTTCAATTTATCTAATAGGTATATAATTCAATAGTTCCTACCGAAATCATATGGCCTACGTTGCAACCTTAACTACCTAACGGTCACCTTACACAAGGGACTCCTAGTCCTAGTCATTCTCCTAGAATTAATCCAATCCTAATTGTGAATGAGCATTTCCTAGTCAGAGGCTCGCAACAGTATGACTAACTTAAGTACTATCACGAGTTCACATAATTTGTAAAGACTGACCTGCATGGGCCACCAAAAAACTTGTCGCGACCCACACCCGCTTTTCGGGATACGAGTGCGTGTCCAAGCCAGCCTACGCCGCAGATCGACGGTAGAACGCTGTCAAGGCCATGATGCTCAAAGTCACATAAATGTTAACTTTATTGCTTGTAACCCCCCAGTCCCAAAATACGTAGGACTAAGTACGTAAACATGCCAGCTGTATACATACGAAGTACAGGGGCCTTGTATGTATACATAAGCTGTAAAATACAGTAATCTAAGACAAACTAAATCTCATCCACAATAAAAAAATAATAATATAAAATTAACTTGAATATTTATGGTACAATCGTTGGGCGGAGACAAAGTCCACTATAAACTATCTCAATAAAAGAAATGTACAAGAATTGATCCATAAAATGGCAAGACGAACCAAGCACAATCGTCTTCGAAGAAATGGAGAGAATCACAGCCTTGGCTAGAACACCTGTAGTGAATCATGAAAGCACACACCTGGGGAATAACCAGGTCCTCAGAGGGACGTAGCAAGATACAGGAAGAACAAGCTAATATGAACTGTCAAAATAATAGTAATATGCAAGACTCTCCTAGACACCAATATGCAAAAGGGAATGCTAACCATCTATTGTGAAATTTAGAGGACAACTTTTATGCACATGGGTGGGATTTTAGGCTACATGTACGTAACTGGCATCCAGTAATCCGTAGCCGCCCGTAACGTCCAAAACGTCAGAGGGCAACTGCAAATATATTGCTATAGTTCCTTTCGAAAACTATGGGTTACCTGTTTGGCTTCCCATACACATTAGCGACTGACCTCCCCCAATATTTCCTATATTGTTCAAGTCATGTCCATGGCTAGTCCAGTTTTTGTAACTGCTTGAGTCTCCAAAACCCTAGTCATAGCAGTTACGATCATCTACCGTCACACGACTTCAGAGATGGCCAGTCCATAAGTCGTACCCCTAGCAAATTGTCTCAAACCGTGTAGTGTGTGTCATGGCCAAAGGAGATATAAGGATATCCCCCAACAAGAAGGTAGTCCGCTAAAACTAAGTTAACATGCATATAGTAAAGTAAAACGACTAATAGAGTCGCTTGCACCCAAGTGTGGCTTGGACGCGCAATTTATAACAAAGGAAACTAACAATATAAAACAAAGTAAATAATACGAAAAATAAATAATATGGCAGTAAATTAGCAAGGTATACTTGCCTGATGGGTCGCCTGGTGAGCTGCCTGGTATGGTGCTATGATCATGTGGCATGGAGTATGTCGACGATGTTACAACTATGCATGACTGCCTCGGATGATGGCATGGACTGTTCCATCGGGTCAAGAACGGTCAATTTAGCTAGGTTAGGCATAAGGTAGTACATGATTGGCAATGGAATAGGAGTTGTGGGACTAGCCACGGACAAGATTTAATTGAAGAAAAAATATAATTCTTTATTAATAAAATATATTTAGAAAATATTTAGTAAATTATTATTAATACTTGAAAACTGTATTATCTAAAATAATTTAAATAGATATGGTTAAAATCTAATAAATCATCTATGACTAAAATTCTAAATTTGTCAATCATAAAACGTTTTAGTTTAAAACCACCTTTTAAAATATCATAAAATAATATTTCTAAGAATTTAAACCCGAATTTTTGAAATTATATTTTGGTAACCCACTACTATAAAATAATTCCTTGGAAATTATTTATTATACATATGTATTAAAATATTTAGGATAAATAACTAAGTAATAATTTATGATAGTATTAATTCTACAATATCATTATATAATGTATGTATAGATATACTTGGGGCAATTACTATAATGTATAATTATAATAATAATAATAATAATAATAATAACAATAATAATAATAATAATAATAATAATAATAATAATAATAATAATAATCCTGAACTCCCAATGCATAAATAATCACAGAAAGCACATAGCTGTCTCTCCTTAAAAAAAGGAAAGGATAAAGAAAGAAAGAAGGAAGAGAGGGAACAGGCGAGAGAAAGAGAGAAAGGAAGAAGAAAGGCAGAGAGCGAGGATCTGGGAGGTCGGAAAGGGACTCGGCGAGGAAAGCGGTGCCGACGGAGGGAGGCGGACACGCGTGGGGGGAGGCGGCGGACAGGGATCTCAGCGGAATAGGCGGAGGAGGGGTACGCGAGCGCGGCGCCATGCGAGGGTCGGTGACGCGCCGGCCTGGGAAGGAGGTGGCGAAGACGAGATCGGGAGGGGTGGAGTTAGGGCGGACGACGTCGGCGCCGGTAAAGCGGCCAGGGCGGAGGAGTTTGGCTCCGGGCGGAGCTCACGGCCAGGCGAGAGCGGCTAGGCGGACTCGACTGGCGGCATGAGGAGGGTTTGGAGGAGGCGGCTCAGTGCTCGCCGGCGGTCAAGGCTGTCGGAGGCGCGTGGGAGGAGCCGCGCACGCGCGGCGGCGACTCCAGGCTGTCGGAGCTGCCCTGCTGGCCGTGGGAGAACGGCGCGGCAGTGCTGCTGGCTCCAGATCGATGGCGACGGCGTGGCGTGACGGTGGCACGACGTCGGCAGATGTAAGGTTGGTGGTGGTGATGTTTTCTTTTGGAGAAATTTGGATTTTTTTGGCAGGTTTTGGTGGCTTTTGGTGGTGACGTCGGCCGGCGATGGCCGTGGTGACGTCGGTCGGCGATGGCCACGGTGACGGTGGTGTTTAGAATTTTGGGTGGCGGTGGTCGTCTGGTCGTGGTGGGGGAGATGCTGGCTGATCGTGGTGTGGCGGTGTGAAGTAGTGGTTGGTAGGGACGGTCGGGGAGGCCAGGGCTTGGCACCGGTGGTGGGCGGTCGTGGTCTCCGGTGGTGGTTGGCGGACCGCGCGTCGGCCGACGCGGTGGCTCTGGAGGAGGGAAGGCGCTAGGGCACTGGTGGAGGAGCTGTGGTTTCGGAAAGGAGCTGGGAAGCTCTGACACGGCGCTGTCGGCAACGGCGGTCGCCGGCACGAGCTTGGGGATGGCGGTCGGAGGAGTGAGGGGAAGGAGATCCGACGCGACACGGCTGTGCGGAAAGGCGGTGATGCTTAGATCGAGGTACGAAGGAGGGAAGGCGCGGTGGATCGGTGACCGGCCTGGCTTGCGCTCGGCGGTGGAGGCTCCGGTCGCGGCTTGGCAGGAGGAGCGCGGGGAAGTGGAGTCCCGTGGAGGAGGAGGCGAAAGAGGAAAGTCGGTGCGGCGGGAAGTCGAGCGGGGTGGTGTGTGCGGGCGGCCGCTGGCCGATCCAAGCGGCGGGCGGTCGAAAAATGTCGGGATGCGGCGATGGAGGCACAGGTTAGGGAGTTCCCCCTCTTCTTCTTCTTCTTCTTCTTCTTGTTCTTGTTCTTGTTCTTCTGTGATGGCGATGGTGGCGACAGGATGGTGGCGATGATGGTGGAATGGGTAGGGAGCTGTCGTCATGTCGGAGAATGTCCGACACGACCTGGATGGGTGTCCGGTGCAGCACGAGATAGTGGTATCCGGCCTGTCGGACACGAAAACTATGATGTATATGTACTGGAAAATATAGTGAATATAGGAAGGCACAGACATGATGAACAATTTTAGGTTGTGGAGTATTTGTGGATTTGAGGAATTATGGAGGAGTACCTGCCTATTTATAGGATGTGGGAATTTCCAGTTGGATAGAGATTCGAATTGATTTAAAACCCCAATAGATAAATACCATATTAATTTAAATAGTTTTAAAGTGAATTCAATCCAAATTTGAATCAAATTAAATCTAAATAAATCCATCTTTACATTAAAAATAGGATCTATAAAAATATATTCGTATTTATAATTAATTTAAACACCAATCAACAAATTTTAAAAATATATTTTTATGAACACTAAAATTTATAATAATAAATAAATTTCAAAAATTCATATATTTAAATATTAATAGAAAATAACTTACAATACCTTTTGCAAATAAAATAAATAAAAAATAATATCAATTAGTTTTTAAAACTCAAAATATGTATGGAAATAATTTCCATGCACCTTGCATGTAAAATAGAATAAAAGTATTATTTCTCTAAAGCATTACTTCTACTTGTATAAATTATTTTTATAGTAATGAAAATAAAACATTTGACTAAATAAAAATGTTTATATACAAATTATTTACTCTTTATATATTTCAAAATCAAACTATTTACTATATTTACGAAACCTATAATAAACTCTTTATGTAAAATAACTAAATGAATAAATATCACGTATGTACGTACTTGCACTCGTCGTGTAATTACCAAAATCAATACTAAAAATAAAATTCAAAATCGTAGTAAAAATTTAGGGATTTTACATCCTACCCAACTTACAAGAATTTTGTCCTCGAAATTAAGAATAAGTAGGGGGTGAGAAGGTACAAGGGTATATCGACGAGGAACAATCAAATCACGACGTTCAAAACATACATTAGAAATCGTGATTTCGATAACTACGGAAATAAATCACGAATTTAATTTAGAGAGTAATTGATGGTCGCGTGTTAACGCAAGAAGAGACAAAGATTAATGGTCAATAAGGGGTGGCAAATTGATTTGAGATCAAGGACAGGTGGTTTCCTAGGGAGAAAATACTCGTCTAGGTTTAGAAGTATGGTTAAGGGAAAGGGTTCCAATCCTTCCTAAGTTTTAAACAATTTAGAAAGTCATGACAATAGATTGAGAGTTGAAGGAAATGGCCTGTAACTTTAGACGAGATTGGAGTCATCGGGTTGGTCCATGGCTAACTATCTCGGCAATAGATGGTGGGCAACTAAGGTGATACTTTGGGTTTATCTATTAAGTACGAGTCTTCGTCTAAATAAGTGAAAGACGAAAACGAGTCCAAGAAGTTTGTTTTCGAATATCAATATGTGGTTCAAAGGCAAGTGAGTAATTCAAAAAGAATTGCCAAGGCTATTGCGGATGGGACTTTAGAGGATAAGTTTAGCTATGTCCCCATCCACGTAAAATGATAGATAAAAGCGAACCAAAGTACAATAGGTTGATCAGACCATCATGCACCGGTTCTGATTAGACAATATGTTAGTGGGTGCGCACCCAACATGTCATGATCAAGATCGATAAGGGAATAAGCTTGAAAAACTTAAGCTAAACTAGCAGCATAGGATAGTCAAAACTAGTAAAAACATAGGCACGATTAATATTAAAAGAAGTGGAACTAGTTCAAACTTCTTAAGAACCTAGTAATGTCTTATGTTGGTGCCTATACAGTCGTCCTACTGTCTACTTGCTTAAGACTTGGTTAAGGTCACAAGGAAGGTTAGGCCGTAAGTCATTCTACCCAACTTACAAGGGTTAAACTAGTAGGCTGATGGGACAATGGGTCATGTCCACCTAGTATGGGTTACCTTATTAATCTCTATCAAACACGAAAGAAGGGCACGAATCACGATAGAAGGGATCAAACAAGATGCAACTCGAGGAGTCAAGCGAGAAGGCGGTCAAGTATGTGGATGAGATCCTAGACTCTAATCCTATACGCAGGCTTGCTTGGCACGGTAAAGTATCCAAACAATTTATCTTGACCTGCATGGGTCACCACAAAAACATGTAACACCCCAGTCCCAAAATACGTAGGACCAAGTACGTAAACATGCCAGCTGTATACATACAAAGTACAGGGGCCTTGCATGTATACATAAGCTGTAAAATGCAGTAATCCAAGACAAACTAAATCTCATCCACAATAAAAAGAATAATAATATAAAATTAACTTGAATATTTATGGTATAATCGTTGGGTGGAGACAAAGTCCACTATCAACTGTCTCAATGAAAGAAATGTACAAGAATCGATCCATAAAATGGCAAGACGAACCAAGCGCAATCGTCTTTGAAAGAATGGAGAGAATCACAGCCTTGGCTAGAACACCTGCAGTGAATCATGAAAGCACACACTTGGGGAATAACCAGGTCCTCAGAGGGACGTAGCAAGATACAGGAAGAACAGACTAATATGAACTGTCAAAATAATAATAATATGCAAGACTCTCCTAGACACCAATATGCAAAAGGGAATGCTAACCATCTATTGTGAAATTTAGAGGACAACTTTCATGCGCATGGGTGGGATTTTAGGCTACATGTACGTAACTGGCATCCAATAATTCGTATCCGTCCGTAACGTCCAAAACGTCAGAGGGCATCTGCAAATATATTGCCATAGTTCCTTTCAAAAACTATGTGTTACCTGTTTGGCTTCCCATACACACTAGCGACTGTCCTCCCCCAATATTTCCCATATTGTTCAAGTCATGTACATGGCTCGTTCAGTTTTTGTAACTGCTTGAGTCTCTAAAACCCTAGTCATAGCAGTTACGATCATCTACCGTCACACGACTTTAGAGATGGCCGGTCCATAAGTTGTGCCCCTAGCAAACTGTCTCAAATCGTGGCAAACTGTCTCAAACCGTGTAGTGTGTGTCATAGCCAAAGAAGATATAAGGATATCCCCCAACAAGAAGGTAGTCCGCTAAAACTAAGTTAACATGCATATAGTAAAGTAAAACGACTAATAGAGTCGCTTGCACCCAAGTGAGGCTTGGACGCGCAATTTATAACAAAAAGAAACTAACAATATAAAACAAAGTAAATAATATGGAAAATAAATAATATGACAGTAAATTAGCAAGGTATACTTGCCTGATGGGTCACCTGGTGAGCTGCCTGGTATGGTGCTATGATCATGTGGCATAGAGTATGTCAGTGATGTTACAACTATGCATGACGGCCTCGGATGATGGCATGGACTGTTCTATCGGGTCAAGAACGATCAATTTAGCTAGGTTAGGCATAAGGTAGTACATGATTGGCAATGGAATAGGAGTTGTGGGACTAGCCACGGACAAGATTTAATCGAAGGAAAAATATAATTCTTTATTAGTAAAATATATTTAGAAAATATTTAGAAACTATTTAGTAAATTATTATTAATACTTTAAAACCGTATTATCTAAAATAATTTAAATAGAGATGGTTAAAATATAATAAATCATCTATGACTAAAATTCCAAATTTGTCAATCATAAAATGTTTTAGTTTAAAACCACCTTTTAAAATATCATAGAATAATATTTCTAAGAATTTAAACCCGAATTTTTGAAATTATATTTTGGTAACCCACTACTATAAAATAATTCCTTGGAAATTATTTAATATACATATGTATTAAAATAATTAGGATAAATAAGTAAGTAATAATTTATGATAGTATTAATTCTACAATATCATTATATAATGTATGTATAGATATACTTGGGGCAATTACTATAATAATAATAATAATAATAATAATAATAATAATAATAATAATAATCCTGAACTCCCAATGCATAAATAATCACAGAAAGCACATAGCTGTCTCTCCTTACAAAAAAGGAAAGGATAAAGAAAGAAAGAAGGAAGAGAGAGGGAACAGGCGAGAGAAAGAGAGAGAGAGGGAGAAGGAAGGAGGAGAGCGAGGATCTGGGAGGTCGGGAAGGGACTCGGCGAGGGAAGCGGTGCCGGCGGAGGGAGACGGACACGCTTGGGGGGAGGCGGCGGACATGGATCTCAGTGGCGTAGGCGGAGGAGGGGTGCGCGAGCGCACGGCCAGGCGAGGGTCGGTGACGCGCCGGCCTGGGAAGGAGACGGCGGAGACAAGATCGGGAGGGGTGGAGTTAGGACGGACGACGTCGGCGCCGACGCAGCGGCCAGGATGGAGGAGTTTGGCTCCGGACGGAGCTCGCGGCCAGGCGAGAGCGGCTAGGAGGACTCGGCCGGCGGCACGAGGAGGGTTTGGAGGATGCGGCTCAATGCTCGCCGGCGGTCAAGGCTGTCGGAGGCGCATGGGAGAAGCGACGCACGCGCGGCGGCGGCTCCAGGCTGTCGGAGCTGCCCTGCTGGCTGTGGGAGAACGGCACGACGACGCTGCTGGCTCCAGATCGACGGCGACGGCGTGGCGTGACGGTGGCACGACATCGGCAGAGGTAAGGTTGGTGGTGGTGATGTCTACTTTTGGAGAAATTTGGGTTTTTTTGGCAGGTTTTGGTGGCTTTTGGTGGTGACGTCGGCCGGCGATGGCCGTGGTGACGGTGGTGTTTGGAATTTTGGGTGGCGGTGGTCGTCTAGTCGTGGTGGGGGAGATGCTGGCCGGTCATGGCGTGGCGGTGTGAAGTGGTGGTTGGTAGGGACGGTCGGGGAAGCTCGGGCTTGTCACCGGTGGTGGGCTGTCGTAGTCTCCGGTGGTGGTTGGCGGACCGCGCGTCGGCCGACGCAGTGGCTCTGGAGGAGGTAAGGCGCTAGGGCACTGGTCGAGGAGATGTGGTTTTGGAGAGGAGCTGGGAAGCTCCGACACGACGCTGTCGGCAACGGTGGTCGGCTGCACGAGCTTGGGGATGGCGGTCAGAGGAGTGAGGGGAAGGAGATCCGGCGCAGGGCGGCTGCGCAGAAAGGCAGTGAGGCTTAGATCGAGGTACAGAGAAGGGAAGGAGCGGTGGATCTATGACTGGCCTGGCTCGTGCTCGGCGGTGGAGGCTCCGGTCGCGGCTTGGCAGGAGGAGCGCGGAGAAGTGGAGTCCCGCGGAGGAAGAGGCGGAAGAGGAAAGTCGGTGCGTCGGGAAGTCGAGCGGGGTCGCGTGTGCGGGCGGCCGCTGGCCGATCCAAGCGGCGGGCGGTCAGGAAACGCCAGGATGCGGCGGTGGCGGCACAGGTTAGGGTCTTCCCCCTCTTCTTCTTCTTCTGTGATGGTGATGGTGGCGACGGGATGGTGGTGATGATGGTGGAACGGGTAGGGAGCTGTTGTCGTGTCGGGGAATGTCCGATACGACCTGGATGGGTGTCCGGTACGGCACGAGATAGTAGTGTCCGGCCTGTCGGACACGAAAACTATGATGTATATGTACTGGAAAATATAGTGGATGTAGGGAGGCACAGACACGATGCACAATTTTAGGTTGTGGAGTATTTGTGGATGTGAGAAATTATGGAGGAGTACCTGCCTATTTATAGGATGTGGGAATTTCCAGTTGGATAGGGATCGGAATTGATTTAAAACCACAATAGATAAATACCATATTAATTTAAATAGTTTTAAAGTGAATTCAATCCAAATTTGAATCAAATTAAATCTAAGTAAATCCATCTTTACATTAAAAATAGGATCTATAAAAATACATTCGTATTTATAATTAATTTAAACACCAATCAACAAATTTTAAAAATATATTTTTATGAACACTAAAATTTATAATAATAAATAAATTTCGAAAATTCATATATTTAAATATTAATAGAAAATAACTTACAGTACCTTTTGCAAATAAAATAAATAAAAAATAATAACAATTAGTTTTTGAAACTCAAAATATGTATGGAAATAATTTTCATGCACCTTGCATGTAAAATAGAATAAAAGTATTATTTCTCTAAAGCATTACTTCTACTTGTATAAATCATTTTTATAGTAATGAAAATAAAACATTTGACTAAATAAAAAATGTTTATATACAAATTATTTACTCTTTATATATTTCGAAATCAAACTATTTACTTTATTTACGAACCTATAATAAACTCTTTATGTAAAATAACTAAATGAATAAATATCACGTATGTACGTACTCGCACTCGTCGTGTAATTACCAAAATCAATACTAAAAATAAAATCAAAATCGTAGTAAGAATTTAGGGGTTTTACATTGCTCATTCACATTTCTAAATTGATTACAACATTTACAAAAATTATATTTTAAAAGAAATACAAAGTCTCACTATCTGTTATAACAAATTTAATCTAGCATCTAGGTTTTGGCTTACAAGTATACCCGTGTCTTCCCAATGCTAAGAATAGTCGCAGCCAACCTGAAAAATGTTAGTTATCCAGTCAGGAAAGGAACAAGCACACAGACCGACGACAATCCAAAAACGTAATAGAATTTACAAAACATGAAAATAACATATGTGAAATGAAGCAAGAGGGTAAACTAGTAATATGTCATATCTAGAATAAACTGGAGAGATATAGGATATATGGACTAGAATAAAATATGTAAACAGGGTGACATGGCAAGTAGTGACGTATGTAAGAAGAGATACAAGGAACCACTATCTACATGTTGAAATACCGGGTTCGACATGTGAACGGCTAGGGGGTAAATTCGGCACCCTGTATGTGAATTGTGCAACTGCTATCAGACACGACGATCAGGCATTTTGGGATGTTTTTGGGTAGTCCACATGTCTACTAAGATATTTTTCCTCCCGACTAGTACTCATGGACTCGAACAAGTCACGAAGCACGGAAACACGATAATCACGAAATATAGTATATAGAGATCCATGATACTAATCCATATAACAATGTGCCAGCAAGAAAGATAGCATATGTATAAATATGAAATAAAAAGACTATTATAAATCGAAAGCAATCAGAAAGTGCACTTGCCTGTAGTCCTTTGCTGGTGAAATCGATAACACTATACCACTCAGTGGGCTACAACAGTCAAACTCGTACAACAGTCTCAGGATGCTGAAACAAATATTACCAACGTATTCAAAATAGTCAAATTAGCTAGGATATCCTATCCATAAGTCCAATTCTGGACATAGGGACAAAACGGTAATTTTGGGCCAAAACAATATCCGTCGTTGGATTCGCATTACACCGAAAAGCATACCAGAGTTTATGGTCTCTAAAGTCGTCAAATTATGTGTCTACGGGTTCGATTTGATGAGACAAATCCAACCGTATGTCCAAAGTTAGATTTCGACGGGCCGTACACAAATTCGTCCGTTGGATCGGGTCGCGGGCCCTCCAAAATGGCATTCCGGTCGACCTTCACAGAATCGGACCAAACTTGGCATACAGGACAAAAAAATGATACGGTCCTATTGGCATAAGTTTTATCTCGAGATGATGAACGTGCACAAAATAATTGGCTAGTTTGCAAACAGACCGATACGATGAATTTCGATGGATACGCATCAAATTCGTCGCGCACACACAACCAATTCGAATTCCGTCAAAGCCCACATGTCCGTAAAGTCGATATGCACCTTTCAATGCTTTCGATTCACGACCACATCACCCGGATTGTCGGAACGGACTCCATATCGTAGTTTTTTAGGTCTTTGAAAATAGATTTTTTGCCAACTTTGATCTAATTTTAAACAAAAAATAATACATGATTAAATAAACTAATTATTGGGTTGTAATCTTGGTTATGTTGTCTATGACTCTGTTTAAGTGGATTTTCGAAACTGTGGAAGATTTGGCCACAAACTGCCTTCCAATTTAGGGTTTTGTACTGATATTCTGTTCTGTTTGGGACATATTTTTGGTCGACTATGGGTCAATTTTTTGGAAAATCTAGCGCAATACGTTTAAATCTATTTGAAGGAAAATGAACTCATATATGTAGTCAATGTACCAGAGAAAACGGATCGATCAATGATCGATTGAGCGCAGGGAAATGTCTCTACAAAAACTGCTCCCCACGGTATTGTAGTTGTTGCTGCTCTCAGCCTGGCACGCTGTGTGCGCACGGCACACATCTGCGGCTCTGCCACGGCCGTGCGGCGGCTCTGGTGACGCGCACGAGGGTAGGGTGGTGGTACGGCCAGGTGGGAGTCGTATGAGGTGGAGAGAATGTGCGGCTAGGGTTTAGTTTAGGTCTCTCCCTTCCTTTCTTTCTAAATATATATACATATACCTATTTTTTCGTTTTCAAAACTTGGGAAAGGTCGGGTTTGCCTTGGTACTGTGCTGGTGAAAGGTACTGCTGGGCTTGGACTTTTGTGGTTGTTTTTTTCTTTTTATTTCTCTTTGTTTTCCAATTTCCTTTTTATATTTATTATAGCTTTATATGTATGCATATATATAACCATATAGCTATAAAAATCTATGTATTTGAATAAATACTCCATAAACCAAAAATCATAATAATAATAATTTCCTTGTTTGTGGTTTACAAAAATATGCACATATAACATATACAATTCATTTGATAATGAATAATCAAATAAATGAATACTATTGATATTATTTAAGAATAATATAATAATAACCATATAATAATAATAATACCAATAACCCGCTAAAATAACCAAAAAGTGTCTTGGTGAACATATCACTCCCCATCTTTATCTGGCCCTAGAAAATTGTACAAATATTCTAAAACACCATTTAAATATTAATAGTACCCATTTTATACAAATAACAAAATATTTAGAAAAATTTGTTAAGTCCTCAGAATAATTAGGAAGTATTTGTACACACCTAAAAGTATATCTACATGGTCGTCTTTGGTCTCACTACATGTCTACATGGGCTTGGCTTTGGTTCCGGTCCAGTTTGGACTAAATTGGCACAACCGGACCTCCTAAAATCATAATCTTAATTAATATATAATTAACTTGTCTATAGAGGTTAAATCGTAACTTGGCCTGATTTTCCTAATTAGAACACACCTATGGCTCTGTCTTCCCTATCATAGCTAATACACTAGTCAAAATCCACCATTGCACTAGCCGTGCCATGATTGCTAGTCACCTTGTACTCCAAAACTTAACCATGGCTAAGGCCTCCTATAATAATAATTAAATAAATAAATATTTATAAAAATTCCAAAAATACCAATTTTAATTCAAATAAAATAATAATAAAAATATTTCAAAATTTCGGGAAGATAGGTTACACCAGGGGACCGCGTTCGGTTGCCTTGGTTTGTGGTCAACCTGACTTGGTTTTTGGATGGGTTTGGTTTAAGTGAATCAAGTTTTGGTTTAGGAAAAATGGATCCGGATGGGTTCTAGGATTTGATCTTTCTATATGCCAATGATCCCGACGCACAAGTCAATCTAGACTCAATAAAAGGAAACTACAGAATAAATATGAAACAATTACAAATATGAATTCTGCACACTTCTTGTTTCTTTTCATATCAAGTTCGGAGTTTAAGTCAATTATCGAAATCGGTTTGACTATGGCTTAATGGGCCAACAGTGGTAACAGAGAGGAGCTCGGCGACGAAGGCGAGGAGGGAGTCATTACCGAGGAGTTCGACGACGAAGACAGGGTCGCCGACGGAGGTGGCGGTATAGAGGAGCTAGCCGACGTAGCTATGCGCAGAGGAACGAGGAACCACAATCGCGGATAAGGTGCGAACGATAGAGGATGTCACTTCCCGTTCCGGGTATATGTATTTTACCTACATTATTCATGTACATGATTATTTGTTTTATTTTAATTTCTTATAATCAAGTGGCATGAACATTTAGACTTGACTTGGGTTAGACATTGGAATTGGGTTAGGGTTTAGTAAGGACAACCCCCACCCCTATATATATTTTTTTCTTCTTCTCTCTCTCTCTCTCTCCCCCCTCATTCACTGACATTTATTTTCTCTACCAATCCTAGGCAAGTACATCTTGCACTAATGGAGAGATCACATGCTCATTTTTGTTTCTTTAATTTTTTTGCATATTTTTATCCTATATTATGCATCCTTACTTCCTCTACATGTTTAGAACTTGGTGATTTTGTTTTTGATAGCTAGTTTGGTGTAGATCTATGACACGACCCGCATCCAGTGTAGGGGCACGAAAAGTGGGTACGTCCAGCCTACACCGCAGTGTCGGGGGTAGAACGCTGTCCTAGGTCACATACAACTAACATTTAAAGGTACTTGCACAGTTTATACTCTTCGAATGGAGGAACAATATAGAATGCACAATCTCAATCACAACTAAGGTTTAGAAGTACGATAAGGTAGATAGATAAGATCTGAATCCTCAATAAAACACAAAATAAGAGAGAGAATCTAAGGGTCTAAGATAACAACTCCATAATATCCAATCATCACAAAATCTCAGATATATACAATGAGTATCCAAATGAGATAACAACTGAAAATAAGATACAGCCTAATCTATGGAGGTATCAGTATCTACTGCTAATGGATCCTGCTGGAGGTCCAAGTCGCAAGTGTCGTCTAAGGCTGCTTCATAGTATGTAGAAAAAAACTCCTCAACGTCATCTGTAATATTTTAACAGGTCCAGTCAGGACAGGAGCGAGCACAATACATCTCACGCAGTTCATAATATGACAGGATATGTAAATATGCTATAGAGTAAGATACATAAAATGCTGCATAATATATATGAAGTAAAAGAGATGACTGTAAAGAAATATCTACTATAAGTAAAGAACTAACAGTGGCTAGTGATGTAGAGTACAAGATAGACATGTGAACGACTTGAATTTGTACATGATTATTCTAAGAGTTTGCACATGATTACACTACTTTGGAATTGTTCACATGACCATTTATACTCCCCCGTACCCTAATCAATACATAAGGATCCAGACAAGTTATGTTATTGCACATGATATCACATGAAGGCCCATAAATGGGTGCACATGAATATATACATGGGAGCTCTATGAACATGAGATACATGAATCACAAGAGTACACATGGATGGTGAAAGCACCGAAGTACATGATGAAAGTAAAACGCACATGACATGACGTAACCCGATACTCCCGAGGGGGATAACATCTCATGAAGGGATCTATATAGTACCAATCCGTGTTAACAACGTGACAATATCAAGTAAAGTAATCTAGAGCATAAATATAAATTCTATCAAGTATGAAACGGTCAGAAAATGTACTTGCCTAATATCCTGAGTATCTGGTAAGTATAGATGTCCAAACAGATTAAATGAGTCCTATTTAGAGCAACACAGGTCATAACATGTCCAGAATGGTAATATTGAAGATTACAATGCATTCTATATGATTTCTAGGTCATCTAGGCCAAAGTCAACTCTGGTCAACTTATAAAGTCAAACTAGGTCAACCAAGCTATTCTAGGTCTAAACCTAGTCTAACAAGTCATTCTAGACTAAAGTCAACCCTTGGTCAACTCTAGTCAACTACACTAGTCAAACTAGGTCAAATCCTAGCCCAATCAAGTCTCACTAAGCATAACCAAGTCTAGCCTAGCACTCACACACAAATACAATGCCAAGGACAACACACACACACACACACACACACACACACACACACACAATATATATATATATATATATATATATATATATATATATATATATATATATATATATATATTATATATATATACATACATTGCATTCATATATCCACACATTACATACATGGATATATAACATACATGTATACATCCATACATGCTTACATTACATACATGCATATTACATACATACATTATTCATGCATTGCATTATATACATGCATTCATACATTCAATGAATGAAAAGAAGGAAGGAGAAAAAGTGAAGGGAGGCAAGGAAATGGAATGTAAACAAGTGTGAGTGACAAGTGAGTGGTGTCAAAGTGTTAATATTGATATGTGTACATGGTATAATAGACTGTGTGTGTGTGTGTTGTGATATGGTGTGGCATCAAGGGGGTTTTCAAGTGCATTTATGCAAAGGGGGTTGAAGTGTACTCATGTAATGTGTGTGTGCATGCATGCATATATATGAGTGTGTGTGTGTTTTGTATTAGGAAAACAAGGGATATAAGGGTTCAGGTGTGGCATATATATAGGTGTGTGTGATCTAGTGTGAGGGTGAAAATGTGAGTGAGAAGGGGCTGTTCTTAGATTTCAACCTAGGTTGACAGTGAGAAATTTCCAGGTTTATGTGTGTGTTTGTGAATAGTCAAGGTAGGAGTGTGTGTGTGTGCAGTGACAGATAGTGATGTGTGGGTGACTGTAAGTGGCTGCTGTGGAGGGACTGTGAGAGGGGTATGAGTGAACCACAAACAATCTAAAAACTGGGATTATTCTCAGGTGACACTTTCAAAGCTCACAAATAGTTTACAAAATATATGCATACATATATATAAGATACATACATTGATATATATAACCTGAGATTAACAATCCACTCAAAAAAAATCTCATGAACATGAAAACTGAGTTAACAGTTCATGTAAAAATCTGTGAACAATTCATAAAAATCTGAGAATTGGAATTACCAAAACCTGAGAATTGGAATTACCAAAACCTGAGAATAGGATATAACTTCAAAAAAACTAAGAATTAAAATACTCAAACCCAAAGCCATTTCAACTTGGAATCAACTCGATACTAAAGCTAATTGTTTTGAAATCAAATCAAATCAAACACAACATAAATAACCTGGAAATATATAAAACATCAAAATATTCATTCAAAATCTCAAAAATAAATAAGTCAAAATTCAAACTTATCAAAACTCAAAACTGGAAATCAGGAAATGACAGTTGGAATGAAAAGTGTATGCAAGTTAAACTCAGTTATCCAAAACCATTTTAATTTTCAGCTTAACATGAAATCCCCAAATTTGTGAATCATGATTCAAACTATAATTTGTGAATTGAAAACAAAAAGGAAATCCCAACATCCAAACTCAATATCAAAAACCAAATTCCATATTCGATATCCCATTCGAACCCATATATATACATTATGAAAATCAAATCGAACCCAAATCTTATGAAAACACCAAACCAATACTACATGTCAGAGAGGGGTCTTGTGTGTGTGAAACACACGTGTCCAAGGGTACCTGATTCGTGTCCAAAACATGTGTCCAAATACAGTGTCAGAAGTGAATCAGAGGCTGTGCTCAGCACAGCCTCGTGCTGATATGTCGTGTCCACTAGGACACAACACAAGCCACTAGAGGTCTCGTGGTCAAGTGTATAGGTAGCCTAGGTCTAGGTGGTCGTGTCTAATACCTTGATATATGTCTAAGTGTCGCCGTGTCCGAGATATGAACACGTATCAGAACGTGTCTATGCGCGTGTGTGCGTGTGTGCGTGTGTGTTAAATCAGTGCGGGTGGGTTTTCTCCCAATCCACTCGATAAAACCCTATGAAACTTTGTCAGTATAGTGTCAGACATGTTTCCTAGGAGTCCCAAGTTTCATGTATAGACGTGCTGTGTCGTGTCCGCTACAGTGCCCGAGAAGTAGGGGACAACATGATCCTCGTGCAGTGTCTCGTGCAGCGTGTCTGCGATCATTTCCGACACAAAAATGACATGAAATCGTGTTCAGTCCTAGGGGGAATGAAAACACACATATAGATCTACATTTTTGTAAAATTAGTTTTTAAAAACATCAATAAAAACTTCATTGGGGTATTTCATCAAACATCTAAGCAATGACACTGATACGTGTCCGATACGGACACCAAATCAATTCTAATTCCTACCAAACTACACCTACAACTAGGGGACACCTAGATGGATGCATCTATGTAAAGAAATCAAGATTTTAAGGTGATTTGTATAGATTACCTATAGGGATCCAATCTCCAAAAAAAAGTCCCAAATAGTAAAGTCTCCTTCCTCAAAATATATCCCAATGAGCTCCCCTCCTTGCAAGCTAGCCTCCTTCTTCTACTCCAGATTTGAAACCCAATGCAAAAGATTGGGATCAATTTGGTGGAGGAATGGGGAGATTTGATGAAATGGAAAAGAAATTAGGGTTTCCTACAAGGGGGTGTTCTAAAATAGGCAAGTGGTTATGAAGAGAGACTTTATAGGATGAAATTAGGTTTAATTTGGGCTTTTGTGGCTATCTTGATTAAGGGCTAGGGTTTGGGTCTCTCATGGTGGGCTTTGGGCCAAGATTGTTAACTAGCTAGTTCAACTCCTTAACCAAAAGTCTAATGCACTAAACTCTCTCAATCCTCTCATGAACCCTAGTCACACTCAAGTCAACTAAGACCAATTTAAGTTAGATTAGGGTCCCACACCATGTTAACTTAGTCACCAAAGTCAAAGTCAAACTCTAGGCTAGTCTCTAAAGTCACAACTAGCAAAAGTCAAAAATAACAACCATCAATCAATAATTAACAAATAATTCCAAGAACCAAAATGACCAAAATACTCCTAGGCCAAAAATGATAATTAATACATCCTAATCACATGGTTAGGCTCTAGGTCAAGTAGTATCTAGGATTTTACTAGCAAAATATCAAAATCACAAGTCATAGAATTAAATAGTTTTAAAATGATTAAAAATCATCAAAAAATCATAACATGATTTAAATACCATTAATAAATAATTAAAATTATAAAATTTCAAAATTACCCTCATTTAAAAAACTGGGTGTTACAATCTAGGTTTTCAATACTAGGATTTTATGGGTTTTTAGGAAAATGATCTATCAAAGCTTGTTATTTTGAAAACTAGTTGTATCATCATTATATGCGAGTTCCTATTTTTCATTGTACTCCCACTGTGCATAGTTTATTATCCTTTCTTGCATATATTTTTACGCTAGGGCCCTTTTGTGCATATTTTGTCCCTCTTTCTTATTGTGCATAAAATTGCACAGAGATCCCTATTTTGTGCATATTTGCGTAGAGACTCTTCTTGTCTCTAGAATTGTGTGGAAGCCCCTGAGATCATATTTTTATGTGTAGAAAGACTATCCCTGATTGTTTGGTAATGTTCCTGACTCGATTACCTGAGTTTCTGCTGGTGCTATCCTAAGTGTGTACTGAGATACAATCTATATGAGTGTACTGAGGCATGACGGCTCGTACTACCTGATCATATTGTTATATGTCATTACATTCCTAATCTTAGCACAGTCATGGTAAATGGTCAGTAGCATTGACATGGTATAATAATTGTTGCTTGATACATTACACTAAGGATGAATCTAGATTTGGGACTCTACGAGCCGATGTGGATTGATACTTAGGATACACGTACTACAGTACGACATCTGGGAGGATGAACATGTGACCACGGCATGTGATTCCAAGACCAATACAGGATAAAACTAAGCAACTTGAATTGGTAGAAGCATTGGACGGAAATGGAATCTCGAGATCGTGCATGACAAGTCACCCCAGGCTTTGTCCTGACATGCAGGTTGGCACCACATATACTGTATATCATCCACCATAATAGAGTGCAATGTCTGACTATTGTACTGACCGAGCCAGCCTCTCCCTATAGGAAGGTTGGAACTATTACTGACTTTATTTAGCTTAGTACCCTGACAAGGGACCAACGCTTACTATTTTCTGTTTACTGTCACTGTTATATATTTGGTTTGGCTAGCCTTGCTTGGATACGGAATGATCTAAAATTTTTTATGAATAAGCATTACTGGGATAACCCAAACAAACTATAGAGAGCCATAGGATTGATTGGCCGCTTGTAAACTGACTTGCTTGTGATTTGTTTCTTCTGTTAGTAGTTAAGGACATGGATTGTCGTGGTGCGTGATTCAACCCATGTCCTTGTTTGGTTGTTGGGTTGGGACATTGTGCTACGATAGGCTATGAACCAAATTTGTGACACAGAAGTCTTTAACCTGATCATGATCATATGACATATTTTACTATGGCATGATACGATATCTCTTGTCCTTGTTTGGTGTAGTGATGCCACATTGCCTCGATGATGGGATATATGCCTATGCTTATGTTTATGCCTTATTATGTATAATTGGGTTTTATCTCTTTTATTGTGCTTCCTTGTGCTATTCGATATTCGAGACCTGATTCCACTGGTTTTGTTTGGCCATATCTCATAGCAGAGACTGAGGATCAAGCTTTCTACCAGAACTATGGTACGCACCAGGAGCATGGACGTCGGGGACCCTGAGTGGGTTTCTTCTCCACAATTTTGATATCTTAAATTTTGTACTGGGCGTCTAACCACCGAAACCTATTAGCCGGTTGTTTTGGGTATTTACTTTTCTTTTATATAATTGTAACTAAATCAGACTGCAACTGACTATGGTTATGTACTTTTGACTTTCTGTGCTAACTGACAATCATAAAGCTAGATTCATGAATCATTTTGACGAAGTGCCGGGGATGCCTTACTGCTTTGTCTTGTATGATCATTAATTACTACTTCTTGCTTTGATTGATTGAGACATAGATGCTATGTGAGATCATAGGAGACTTGATTGTAGCATGCACCCCTTTATCTCTATATAGCCGTAATCGTCGTATGACGTCTTCGTACCTCATGTGGGATAGATGGCCATGTTCGTCTCCGTATTTTGGTACTGGGGCGTGACAGAGGAGCCGCAATGGCAGACGGCAGGGTCGCACCAAAGGGAGTTGAGGCGACGGAGGAGCTCACGAATGAGGTCGTAGTGGCCGTTGGCGGTGGTGAGGTCGACGGGGGAGGCGTACCTAGCTTGTACTAGCTCCAAGTAATTTGGGATATGGATAGCCACAAAGAAAACTTGGATTATTGTGAGTAAAAATTGGGTCAGCCTGGACTAGCACCAAGTAATGGGCTGTCCCAAGTAAAAAATGAAGTGCCTATAGAATTTTCCTACATTAAATAGTATAAAAAATCTAGTGCCCTTTAAAAATTTGTGCCTGCGGTGTTGCCTCATGAGCTTCATATCAAGTTCGGGCTTGCTTGAACTAGGAGTAGGGCTGTAAACTGATTCAACCAGCACACGTTCGGCTCGCGTTCGGCCCGGGCCAAGCTTGGTTTGAAGCACATTCGTAGGCAGGTCGATATCGAGCTCAATCGATTTTTTTCAAAGTGGTGTTTGATCCGAGTTCGACCATAGGTTGTTCGATTCGCTCTTGTTCGCAAATAGGTTCAAACTCGGCTCGGTTTCTCGTATTATGATTTTTTTCTAGTATATGATATATTTTTGTATGAATGTGTAAAAAATTTCTCTTAGAATGTTTACTCTTTTTTTGTTATTTATATGACAGTAAATTTATGATGTAAACTATACAAATAATTCAACAAAAAAGTCTTTAAGACTTGAGAGTAACCGTACAACAAGTTTAAGCTTTGGTTCGGTCTTAGCTCCGGCTCGGTTCGTGTTTGTCCGAGCTCGAGAGCTAAATCGAGTCGAGCTCGATCGTTTTGTGCCTATAATCAAATCGAGTTCAAATACTATTTTTGAGCTCGACCTTAAGCTCGGCTCGAATAATGCTCGTTCGATAGTTTAGTCGAACAGAGTTCGAACATAGTTTGTTCGAATTCGATCGTTCGATTTTCTGTCCTAACGAGGAGACATTGATGCCATAATACTTCCTACTCACATGAATGCTTATCTATGTCCTTAGAAGAATTGATATTGTAGTCACATAGAATGTTTAAAAGTTATGACGGTTAGGAATGGACATGGAACTAGCAGAATGAATATCATTCTTAAACTAAAAGAAACATTGAGAAACGAAGAGATACCCACAACATTTATACAATGTTAAATTTTCACACATACAAGAGCACAACACAAACAGAGTGATGTGAAAAAATTTGATGAAAAAAAATCATGGAACGATTTGAGTCCAACCCCAAAAAAATATTAATTAGAAAAGTATATCGACTCATCTACAAACAATTTTCAGGGATCCAACATGAACCACCACAACTACTCAACTTAGAAAATTGATTACAATAATAAAAAAATATGTTTACCGGAGCGAACAACACAAAATCAAGAAGCGATATGGATCCCTTGAAACGAACTCCTCGAGATCAAATCCTAAAACTCTCTCCAAATCCTTCTACTTGAAAGTTGTAACTCTTGAGAATCTCTCTCATTGGCGAATGGGTGTCGTAATTAGGATTAGTAAATCCTAATTTATGTCCTACTACTCTTTGAACAATCATGGTCATTCAGATCGAACTAAACGACCAAAATAAAAAATAATATCTTCCAACTTATGCCTGAGGGCATACCATTGACATATCGTGTGAACACAAATTTTCATACAAAAGTTGTTGGACGTCTCTTTTGCACCTTTAAGCATGACGATGGTATGCCGACAACATTACTGTCAGTATATTGTTGGCTCTGATAGTGCTATAATATGAGCAATATCCAACTTTGAATCAAACTAACCTTTCGAAACGAGTTGTTACCAACTTTGAACAGCCTTAAAAAGAATTTAATAAGTTTATTATTATAAATTTCTCATAAGAAAATTATCTGTTTTATCTTTACAACTCTATCTAGTTCGAGAATCATGATTTAATATACATTACGTGACTCAAATAAAAACCAGATACTGCCTGTCAACCTATTTGTATTGTATATAATCAATCGATACATAATGAAATATTATTATATCCAATAGAATCCTAAGATACGTATCGTGTATCCTAAGTTACTAACAACATAGGGCTTAAGCTCATGCCTAGCTCACGAACATTATAGATAGTCGAATTTGAGCTCAATTATAGGCTCGTCTTAAGCTCGACCTCTACTCTTTCTTAGAGAGCCGGGCCCAACCTCGAGCAGGAGAGTGCTCCCCTACTCCGAAGTTGACTATTTCCAATAAGTATATAAATTTATTCTAGCACTCCAACATACTCGGGGACAATACAAGACTTTACATATCGCCCCCTCCCAAACAGAAATGTGGCATAAAAATGTAATTAAAAAAATTAACCTCGAATCAGAAATTTTGAATAAAATGTAATTAATTTATAAAAAATAACACTGTTGCCGGGGATCGAAGCCGAGTCGTTAGCGTGACAGGCAGAAATACTCACCACTATACTACAATGACCTTCTCGAATAATTTATTTAAAGCATTTGGATTTAAATAGTTGTCACGACCCGCACCTAGTATAGGGGCACGAGAAGTGGGTACGTCTAGCTTACGCCACAGTGTCGATGGTAGAACGCTGTCCTAGGTCACATACATCTAACACAGTATAAATATACCTATACAAGATATACTCTCCAATCAGAGGACAATACATAAGGTACAACTCAATCACAATTCTAAGGTTGAAATAGTATGAATAGATAGATATGAAATCTCAAATGAAGATACAAACAGAAGGAAATAAGTCTAAGTGTCTAAACGACACAACATCTCAACATCCAGAAATGATACAACTCATAAAGTCAAATACAAGACATAAAGAAATAAGATAAAGCCTAGCTATCTAGCCTAGGCAATGGGATGATGTCCTCAGCTAGAGCTGGATCCTCCTGCAGGTCCAACTTACAAGTGTCGTCTAGATGTGCTCCATAGTATGTAGGGCAAAACACTTAAGTATCATCTGTAATATTTTTAACAGGTCTAGTCAGAACATGAGCGAATACATAACTCTCACGCAGTTCATATCATGACAGAAAATGTAAAATAAGCAATAGAATAATATACATGAAGTGCTGTAAGAAATGTACATGAAAGATAAGAGAAATATTTCTAAACTGGAGATATCTATATGGTAAGTAAGAACTGTAAGTGACTAAGTGATTTAGAGCCCAAGATGGTTATGTAGTCGGCTTGGGTTGCACATGCCTAAGTTAACTAAGTTGCACATGAATAAGTAACATGATTGCACGTGATAGGAAAAGATCATATAACCATTTATACTCACCCTTACCCCCAATCAAAACACAAGGATCCAGTCAAGTTATGTTACGTACATGAGTTTTTGGTTATACACGAGGCACATGTGAGAACATGGCGTACATGAGAGCACATGAAAGTACATGAGAGCACATGAGCATACATGATTGCACATGAGAGTACATGAATAACAAGAATGCATAGAGCACAGGATGTACATAAAACACATGACATGAAGTACGTACCCCATGCACCCGTTAAGGGGGATAACATCTCAAGAAAAGATCCATATAGTACCAATCTGTGATAACTATGTGTCAGCATCAAGTAATGTAGTTGTCATGCCCCAGAACCAGAATACTGGAGAGCGGGGACGAACATAGCCAGCTACGTATAATGAAATGGGATCCATCACACCATACGGTCACGGCTGTCTAGATATATGATGGTTTAACTACAAGCCATCAGTCTTTTATGGTCATGAACAAGCCTATTGTCTCAATCACAAGCAAGTAAGTAAATGTTACAAGATGTAAGATCACCAAATATACAATAGTAAGGCATCCCAAACATTACATATTCAGCTGATCATGAAGCTAGTCGTTACAAAATATGAGAACTAGCAAGAGTTTTAGTCATACATGATCAACCCTAGGATCTGTCAATCATGTTACAGCCCGTAGGCAGACAGTAAATAAATATGCAATACGAGCTAACACGTGCTCGCCGGCTAAACGTCTCAAAAGAATATTTTTACAATAGAGTGGGAGAGTCAAAATAACCTACTCGTTGCCAGGATTCTTTCTAGTAGTCACTATCTGGCTGGAAGGTCGGTAGATCCTCTGGAGCTGCTCCGAAATCTGGCCATACAAAACCAGCTGGGTCAGATCCCAGAAAGAGCAAGTGCCACAAAGAAAGCTTCACTTAGGAACTAAAACCAGCAATTAGCACAAGCATATAGTTATATAATAAAAGACAGTAATTAAGGAAAAGTATGACAAGTGATATACGATGAGATAACCATGGGACTATTCAGATAACTAGGTTACAATCCGTAAACCAAATAAGGACCGGGGTTGTAACCCTTCGTCTGAACAGAACTTCGGTTCTTCCACCATTTATCAGCAAGATAATATAAGAAATCAGGTCATGTAACAATCTTGTACAGGATCAAGACAAGACTAGACTAGTTATGCCTCATCCATCAATCACGATCAAGCAATAAGTACGACTTGATACTTTAACTAACTAGGGTTTTCACAAACCTAGTTACTAGCAAGATGCAATGAGATGTTCCTCCAGCCACAAGCCCTGCAGCTAATCCAGGTTATCCAGGCGACTTGGATTCATTAAGCAATGTCTCGTTCTTCTCCACATATCAGTGAGTCTAGACTTGTGCCCTACTCGTCGGCAGGCTGTAATTCCAACAATGGTGGCCGGGATAACGAGATCGCCTGTAACTGGGGAAATCTCTCATGACTACTGAATTATTCTAGTTATTAGTCTTAGTCAACTTTAGTAGGGTACCCCTGACCATGGTACTCAAGGGTCCCTGTCCTAGACATGATGCAAGACAAGACATGCTCATTTGCACAAGCACAATCGTCCACGGTGTCCAGGTCATTTATTCTTGTCATGTCAGGTTAGCCGTCGTAACAACATTTCGAGAAATATCATGTCAGGTTCATCATGTCAAGAGTGCGCCACGGGGGCCACTATCAAGAATTATCATGTCCAGTTTATCATGTCAAGTTATCATGTCAAGTTCACTTGTCAGGAGTGCGCTACAACGGGACACTATCAAGTCGTGTCATTTGTCAAAAGTGCACCACAACGGGTCACCATCATGTTAGAGAACCATTAATAGGGCACAAGCATACATGTAGTAATTAAATATTAGCAGGAACAAGGGCCGTGGGGGACTCATGTGGCTCAGAAAAATTCTCATGCGGCCAGCAAGTCACTAGGCCATATGCGGCTCAGACAAGTTGCTTGTAATTAAATGCAAGTAATTAATTTAATGCTAATAATGCTTGCAAGCAAATGCATGCAAGGCCATGCAAGCAAGCAATTAAAGTTAATGCACGTGCATGCAAGCGGCCATACAATGAGTAGGAAGGCCATGCGGCCAATAAATGCAGTGAGCCATATGCGGCTACAATAATTCATGCGGCTATAATATAATGGCCATGCAAAATAATTCATGCGGCTCAATGGATTGGTCCATGCGGCTCAATAGATTGGTCAATGCGGCCAGCAAGTACTGTATTGCATGTGGCCATGCAAGCAAAGACTTTGCAAAAGACTTGTATATTTAAACATGCACATGGCCGTGCATTATCATGCAAGCAAAGTCTTGCAAAAGGCCATGCGGCCAGGAATTGGGTAGTGGCCATGCGGCCAGGAATATGATTTAAAGACCATATGCGGCCAAATATTTATTTCCATGCAAATATTTGTAGGCTGCTTATGCGGCCAAAGCTTGATATATTCATGCAGCTACCAGCTACTTGTAAATGCATGCGGCCAAGGCTTAAATATATACATGCGGATACCAGCTTGCAAGCTAATGCATATAGCATTAGATAAACATGCACTAAATATATATGCAGATGCATTTGATTGAGCCATATGCAAATGCATGCATTAATGGCTAATGCATGCAGTAAAATACTAAGGCATGCAAATGCATGCATTATTGGCTAATGCACGTAATTAATTACTAATACATATAATTAAGTAAAGGGACAAGCAAACAAAAGCTAATGCATGCAGCACATGCGGCCAAGCTTTTTAGCTTGCGGCCAAGCTTTTTAGCTTGCGGCCAAGCTTTTAATTGCTTGCATGTGGCCAGCAATTAAATTGCTTATGCGGCTAACATATAAATGTTTATGCGGCCAACAATACTTCATGCGGCCAAGCAAGTATTTGATGGCCTATGCGGCCAATGCATATGTTTTCCAAGCAAGAATGCATATGCTAATGCATTTTGCTAATGCATGTGCTGATGCATTAATTGCTATTGCACCTGCTAATGCATTAATTGCTAATGCATTCAAAAATGATTAAAAGGCCATGCGGCCAGGATTGTTTCCTTATGCGACCGAGCTACTGTATGCAAGCAAAAGGGGCCATGCAATTAATGCAAAAGCTAATGGCCATGCAATTAATAAAGGGCCATGCGGCCAACTATTTAAAATTAAATGCAAGCACAGTGCATATGCGGCTACAATTATTTAATGGCCATGCAAACAGCAAATGCCATACGGCTAAGTAAGTGATCGGCCATGTGACCAATTCAATTAAATGGTCATGCGGCTCAACACAAAATATTGCATGCGGCCAAGAGTGCAATTAATGGCTCCCACAGAGGACATGTCCATGGAAATACCATGGCCTCCATGCTCCACCAAACAACGATAGGAACCCAAATCCAGACTTCCGCAGGTCAATTTTGGGTAAATGGAATTCTCTACAACATGGAACCATCCAAACTTGAAAATAACAAGGTTAGATAGATCAAAACCCAAGAAATCCGAAAATAAAATAAACTTAGATCTACAAGCAATGAGCCATGGAATTAAAAATGCTAAGTACTAAAGTGGGTTAGAATCTTGAGAGGAAGAAAATGGAACAATAAAATCTAGGTTCCTCCATGAAGCAAGATGCACTTGCCTAAACCTTCCATACTCTCAGATTGGTGGAGAAGTAATGGTAGGGAAGAAGAAGAGTTAATGAGGAGAGAGAAATGTTTGGTGGAATATAAATGAGGGTGATGGTGGTAGGTAGGGTGGGTTCACAACAAAATCGAACCAAGCCCAAACAAAACCAAGCCACTAAACCAGGATCAAGACAAGTATGACAAGTCTAACTACAGGTCGGGATTCCGTACACGTATACAAAATACGTAATACGAACCACATGCATTACAACTCTACCCACCTTAAAAGAATTCCGTCCTCGAAATTTAATCAAGAGGCTAGAGATGCAAGGACAAGTTATACTAATCAATCAATCAAACAATCAATCATGCAAGCAAGGAATTTGAAGGTATGAGGAAGAGGGAAGACATCCTGCTAGGAACCTCTCTGCCGGTTTCGAATCTGAGCTTGGACCAGGGCATACTGCTGGGGTCTCTGCTGCTGGAATACTCTGGAGGCTACTCCTGAATACTGGGCCTGATCTTCTGGTTGCTGCTGGTCCACGGGAGGTGCTCTGCCTTGCTGATTGGTAGGTCCAGGAACAATGTCGCTAAAGAAGACGACATAGGAAACAATAAGGAAGGACCAGGACAGATCAAAGATACAAGCATGCGATCTGGACAAGAATTTCAGGAATTCAGAGAATACGAACAAAGATCAAGGACGAGTACTGATTGAGACATCTATTCGGTAAACCCTAACATATCTTGATTTACAAGACCTGCATGAGCCACCACTTAAACCATGTCACGCCCAAGAACCAGAATACTAGAGAGCGGGGGCGAACATAGCCAACTACGTATAATAAAATGGAATCCATCACACCATACGGTCACGACTGTCTAGATATATGAGGGTTTAACTATAAGCCATCAGTCTCCTATGGTCATGAACAAGCCAAGTGTCTCAATCACAAGCAAGTAAGTAAATGTTACAAGATGTAAGATCACCAAATATACAATAGTAAGGCGTCCCAAATATTACATATTCAACTGATCATGAAGCTAGTCATTACAAAATGTATGGACTAGCAAGGGTTTTAGTCATACATGATCAACCCTAGGATCTGTCAATCATGTTACAGTCCGTAGGCAGACAGTAAATAAAAGTGCAATACGAGCTAACACGTGCTCGCCGGCTAAATGCCTCAAAAGAATATTTTTACAATAGAGTGGGAGAGCCAAAATAACCCACTCGTTGACAGAATTCCTTCTAGTGATCACTATCTGGCTGGAAGGTCGGTAGATCCTCTGGAGCTGCTCCGGAATCTGGCCATACAAAATCAGCTGGGTCAGATCCCAGAAAGAGCAAGTGCCACAAAGGAGGCTTCACTTAGGAACTAAAACCAGCAATTAGCACAAGAATATAATTATATAATAAAAGACAGTAATTAAGGAAAAGCATGACAGGTGATATACGATGAGATAACCATGGGACTATTCAGATAACCAGGTTACAACCCGTAAACCAAATAAGGACCGGGATTGTAACCCTTCGTCTAAACAGAACTTGGGTTCTCCCACCATTTATCAGCAAGATAATATAAGAAATCAGGTCATGTAACAATCTTGTACATGATCAAGACAAGACTGGTTATGCCTCATCCATCAATCACGACCAAGCAATAAGTACGGCTTGATACTTTAACTAACTAGGGTTTTCACAGACCTAGTTACTAGCAAGATGCAATAAGATGTTCCTCCAGCCACAAGCCCTGCAGCTAATCCATCTTATCCAGGCGACTTGGATTCATTAAGCAATGTCTCGTTCTTCTCCATATATCAGTGAGTCTAGACTTGTGCCCTACTCGTTGGCAGGCTGCAAGTCCAACAATGGTGGCCGGGCTAACAGGATTACCTGTAACTGGGGAAATCTCTCATGACTAATAAATTATTCTAATTATTAGTCTTAGTCAATTTCAGTAGGGTACCCCTGACCGTGGTACTCAGGGGTCCCTGTCCTAGACATAATGCAAGACAAGACATGTTCATTTGCACAAGTACAATCGTCCACGGTGTCCAGTTCATTTATTCTTGTCATGTCAGGTTAGCCATCGCAACAACTTTTCGAGAAAATCATGTCAGGTTCATCATGTCAAGAGTGTGCCACGGCGGGCCACTATCAAGAATTATCATGTCCAGTTTATCATGTCAAGTTATCATGTCAAGTTCACTTGTCAGGAGTGCGCCACAACGTGCCACTATCAAGTCGTGTCATTTGTCAAAAGTGCACCACAACGGGTCACTATCGTGTTAGGGAACCATTAATAGGGCACAAGCATACATGTATTAATTAAATATTAGCAGGAGCAAGGGCCGTGGGGGACTCATGCAGCTTAGGAAAATTCTCATGCGACCAGCAAGTCACTAGGCCATATGCGACTCAAACAAGTTGCTTGCAATTAAATGCAAGTAATTAGTTTAATGCTAATAATGCTTGCAAGCAAATGCATGCAAGGCCATGCAAGCAAGCTATTAAAGTTAATGCACGTGCATGCAAGCGGCCATACAATTAGTAGGAAGGCCATGCGGCCAATAAATGCAGTGAGCCATATGCGGCTACAATAATTCATGCGACCATAATATAATGGCCATGCAAAATAATTCATGCAGCTCAATGGATTGGTCCCTGCGGCTCAATGGATTGGTCCACGCGGCTCAATAGATTGGTCCATGCGGCTCAATGGATTGGTCCATGCGGCCAGCAAGTACTGTATTGCACGTGGCCATGCAAGCAAAGACTTTGCAAAAGACTTGCATATTTAAACATGCACGTGGCCATGCATTATTTAATCATGCAAGCAAGGTCTTGCAAAAGGCCATGCGGCCAGGAATTGGGTAGTGGCCATGCGGCCAGGAATATGATTTAAAGACCATATGCGGTCAAATATTTATTTCCATGCAAATATTTATAGGCTGCTTATGCAGCCAAAGCTTGATATATTCATGCAGCTACCAGCTACTTGTAAATGCATGCGGCCAAGGCTTAAATATATATATGCGGCTACCAGCTTGCAAGCTAATGCATATAGCATTAAATAAACATGCATTAAATATATATGCAGATGCACTTGATTGAGCCATATGCAAATGCATGCATTAATGGCTAATGCATGTAGTAAAATACTAAGGCATGCAAATGCATGCATTATTGGCTAATGCACGTAATTAATTACTAATGCATATAATTAAGTAAAGGGACAAGCAAACAAAAGCTAATGCATGCAGCACATGCGGCCAAGCTTTTTAGCTTGCGGCCAAGCTTTTAATTTCTTGCATGCGGCCATCAATTAAAATGCTTATGCGGCTAACATATAAATGTTTATGCGGCCAACAATACTTCATGCGGCCAAGCAAGTATTTGATGGCCTATGCGGCCAATGCATATATTTTCCAAGCAAGAATGCATATGCTAATGTATTTTGCTAATGCATGTGCTGATGCATTAATTGCTATTGCACCTGCTAATGCATTAATTGTTAATGCATTCCAAAATGATTGAAAGGCCATGCGGCCAGGATTGTTTTCTTATGCGGTCGAGCTACTTTATGCAAGCAAAAGGGTCCATGCAATTAATGCAAAAGCTAATGGCCATGCAATTAATAAAGGGCCATGCGGCCAACTATTTAAAAATTAAATGCAAGCACAGTGCATAAGCGTCTACAATTATTTAATGGCCATGCAAACAGTAAATGCCATGCGGCCAAGTAAGTGATCGGCCATGTGACCAATTCAATTAAATGGCCATGCGGCTCAACATAAAATGTTGCATGCGGCCAAGAGTGCAATTAATGGCTCCCACAGAGGACATGTCCATGGAAATACCATTGCCTCCATGCTCCACCAAACAACGATAGGAACCCAAATCCAGACTCCCGTAGGTCAAATTTGGGTAAAATAGAATTCTCTACAATATGGAACCATCCAAACTTGGAAATAACAATGTTAGATAGATCAAAACCCAAAAATTCGAAAATAAAATAAACTTAGATCTACAAGCAATGAGCCATGGAATTAAAAATGCTAAGTACTAAATTGGGTTAGAATCTTGAGAGAAAAAATTGGAACAATAAAATCTAGGTTCCTCCATGAAACAAAATGCACTTGCCTAAACCTTCCACTCTCTCAGGTTGGTGGAGAAGTAATGGTAGGGAAGAAGAAGAGTTAATGAAGAGAGAGAAATATTTGGTGGAATATAAATGAGGGTGGTGGTGGTAGGTAGGGTGGGTTCACAACAAAACCGAACCAAGCCCAAACAAAACCAAGCCAAGCCAAGCCACTAAACCAGGATCAAGACAAGGATGACAAGTCTAACTACAGGTCGGGATTCCGTATACGTATACAAAATACGTAATACGAACCACGGACATTACAGTAGTCTAGAGCAAGAATATAAATTCTAGCAAGTATGAAACAATCAGAGAATGTATGCCTGATATCCTGAATGACTGGTGAGAACAGATGTCTGAACTGGAGTCACAGAGTCTTATTTAGAGCAATACAGGTTATAAAGAGTTCAACATATATAATAATTGAAGTTATACAATCTACATGATACTAAATCAATCTAGGTCAAAGTCAACTCTTGGTCAACTCTGGTCAACCATCTTAGTAAGTCAAATATAGTCAATGGTCAACTACTGGTCAACAGCTAGTCAAATAGTCAACATCCAAGTACTTGGTCAATGGTCAATTAAGCTAATTCTAGAGTTTGGATAGAAGACTACCTAGTGTTATGATAATGGGGTGTTAACCAAAACTTACATTATCTAACTCAACCTTGACCATAAACCATGTTATATATATAAGGATATCACATATGCATAACAGAACCACTTACCCTTTACTCTCAACTCCAAAACCTAGCATATATATATATATATATATATATATATATATATATATATATATATATATATATATATATCAACTCTTAAGAGATCAACCCATAATACCGTATCCTTATATATATACATATCCACATATCCCATACTCTAAGATACCGCATATATAGCATAACATATATACACCCAAATATGTAAGAGTAACATTAAACCATTCAACCATGTGTATGACCACATGGTAAAATCTGAACCTAAACTCTACCCAAGCCTTCTCTTAGCCAATATACATTGTAGTATACTATGGCCATAAACTAACTTGTATCTATACCATGCCCTTACCACCTTCATCAATTATCTATCTACATAACTATCCATTACAATAACTCTTACACTATCACTCATGCTGTATACTTACACCTGTGTATGCATGACACAACCCTCACTATATATATATATATATATATATATATATATATATATATATATATATATATATATATATATATATATATATATATATATATATATATATATATATATAAACCTTAAAAAAAAATATATATATATATATAAACCTTACTATATTAACTACTAAACCTCACTATATTAACTACTAATATACATGTATGAAGTATACAATTGATATATATTTATATATATGTATACATACTGGCCTATACAAGGATTGAATTGAAAAGGTAAAAAGGGGACAAACCTATACAGGTAATTGTGAGGTCTGCACATTATTAATCGAGTAGAATAGATCAAGGGTTGATCATAAGATGAGGAGTCTGAACACTACATGGCAATTGTGAGGTATGCACATTACAAATCTGTGCTTCACTTGTCAAATGAGGCACAAGCAAGATTGACATAGCCAAACAAGTATACAAACTGGGACTAAAAGGAATGCAGTGTTTAGTGAATGCATGAGTGTTTGTAGACATGAATTAATGTAGTACAGTAGATGATGAAGTGAAGGACAGTGTACAACTCTGAAAGAGGGATGCATGACAAGATGAAATGCAGGTAATGAAATAGGTTTGCAATATGGCATGTGACATGCAGTATGCAGGAATGCAAGGATATGTGAAGGTGCACTACTCGACCCAAGTAAATGAACCTCAGCATGACAGGTATGCATTACTTATACAGTGGCTAAGTAGGCAATGTAGTGGAGTAAAAAGTGAGTGCAGTACACTAAGTGGTCGAACGTGTCATCTTCTTACAGGATATGTATGACCTCTGATACCCGTGTGTATCCTAAATGCAGGCAATTTAGTGTAGTACAGTATGAATACATATGGGGCAGGAAGGAGATGGTAGAACACACATGGCAGATTTGTTGGATGCAGGTAGCACATTATGAGGGTAGGGATAACCAATAAGTGAATGATATCAAGTGTCCAATGTTTGACACTTACAAAGGACTGAACTAATAGTTGATACCTTAATGTCTGTAGGACAAGGTAAGTTGGGGTGAGGACTAGAACTCAAGGTTTGGTCTGAGCTTAGTGAACATGTCATGAACCAAAAAGGAACTCCAGGATCTGATCATGAAGCAGGTCAATGAATACTTTATGGTCTGAACACCAAGCAAGGGGATCAAAACTATAGGTAGAAATGCAGGGCAGTGCACTAGAATATAGTGGCAACAAAGTATTCTAATACCAGATTTACTCAGCATACAATTTAGGAGCAGGACATGTATTAAGTGAATGAGAACTGAGCAAATTATAATATCTGATACCAGGGTGATTGGGTCTGCTCTTGATGAGTGAGTGTTAAATGGAATGGGACAGAATGTAATGGCCCACACTCTCTAAGGCTACATATGGGAATGAAGTGGAGCACAACTAAACATGGACTTGAACATCCAGATGTAGGACAACTATGAAATAAAAAGAGTGGTAGTAGATCAATTATGCAGGACATGTAAGGAAGTATAGGGTGAGTGCAAGGTTTGTGGGTCTGATACTCAAAGAGTATCAGAAACTTGATATCCACAGTGATTGGGTCTCAAGGTAGTGTAATAGCTAACCTATTGAACATCAAGTCGGGTACTTTACGAGTGCAGGGGATAGCACTTCATGAGATGTACTGAACAAAGCAGTGAAGGCGATTGACAGAGCAGTGAATTGGAAATGGTTGTGTGGACCGTGGAATGTGAATGCTCGATCGAGCAAGGTAGTATACAGGCAAGTGATGTGATATAGAGGATTGAAATATTGTAGTATGATGTGAATAGGTATATAGATATGTCACTAAGCAGTGAACAATAGGTTATGCAATGGACATGACAGAGGTATGCAATGCAAATCAAACCATAACTCAAAACCACCATGGTTCGAAACCCAACTCTCCTAATCCGCTATCAGTCATTGCCCCAACCTAAAACATCTATTAGATTGTGAATTGATCGAGTATCAGTCGAGAACAGAGGCTATGGCAGCAGAGGAATACTGTTCCCTGGCCAAACTCAGGGTATAGTATCCCCGTGACCAAAAACACACATCAAGACATCATGAATTCAACTCAGTCACACACCATTGCAATCTACATATAATTAGCTATCCAAATATTTAATTTATTAGAAATTGGAGAACAAAACATCCTATAGGATAATTTATCGAACACTTGAGACACGTATCTGATATTCTTGCGATACGCACCCCAAATGGATTCGAATTCAAACCAAACTTAGCCTAATGCTAGAGGAACCCTAAATAAATGCATCTATGGAAAGAAAACAGAAATTAGAAAGGTTTAGAGGATCTTACCAATTGGGAGTTGGAATCTCAATGAAAATTCTCTTGCAAAGTTCTCCCACCAAATCCAATGGTTAAATTGCTCCAAATCCTTCCTAGCTAGCCAATATAGACCTATACCTAAGGGGAGTAGAATGCAATTGATTTGGTTGAATTTGGAGGTGATTTGATAAAAAGGAGGCACATTTGGGGAAGAACACAATTAGGGTTAGGGTTTCTTTGTAGGAGAGTTGAATGGAGGCTAATGATGATCTATATAGGGGTGGGAATCAAGGTGTGGCCGGCCAAGGGTGGTAGGCTAGGGTTTGGTTGGGTTACATTAGTCCAAAGGTCTGAGACTTGTCTCACTTTACCAATATTTATATACGTATACGTATTTTTGTACTGTATTTTGTATTTTCTTGGTTTTCAGAATGTTTTAAAATTTTTCCAACTTATAGATTTCCTCCTTGACCGGCATACCGCCAGTATACCAGTGTATAACGATGACATGCCTGTTACTCCTATTTTTTTATTATACGTATTTTCAGTATACATGTACGGGATTTTGACATTAGTCTGGTGACCCGTGTTTTGACTTATATTTCTTAGCCTTACCTTGGTTTAATCTTGTATAGTTTATTTTGGTTTGGTTCAACTTGGCATGAGTTGGTTTGGGTTTGGTTTGAGATGAGAAGGGTTTTATATAAAGACCAACTTATCTCTCTCTCTCTCCTCCATTCTTCATTTACTTTTCATCATCTTCTTCTCCATTTACTCCTCCAAACTTAGGCAAGTACATCTTGCCAAATCTTGAATAATGTCATTTTTGTTTGTTCTATTCTCTTCCTTTCATGATTCTAAGCCTCTTTAGAACTTGAAGTTTTTGGTTTTGATGGTTACATTTTTGTAAATCTAAGTTTGTAACTTTTCTTATTTTTCTTGGTTTTAGTCTCTTAAAGTTTGATATTTTCGAAATCTAATGGTTCCATGTTGTAGGCGATTCAATTCTACCCAATTTTGGCTTTTGAACCGCTTGATTTTGATTAATTTTGAATTAGTTATGCTTTTTGTGCTGTCGGGACGATGAATAGTGACGCGCGCAGCATTTTCGCTGCCGCGCGCCGTGCTTGCGCGAAACTTGCACCGTGGGCACTTATGCCTGCGCGCGCTACGCAACTTGCGCGCCGCACGCCAGCGTATTTTTCTGCCGCATGCCCGCGCGCCGTGCTTGCGCACAACGTGCGCCGTGGGCACTTTTGCCCTCGAGCAAATTGCAACTTGCGTGCCCGCGCATTTTTCTGTCGCGCGGCCGAGGGCTGTGCTTGCACGCAACGTGCGCCGTGGGCACTTTTGTCCTCACGCTCCTTGCAACTTGCGCACCGTGCGCCCACACATTTTTCTATCGCGCGTCCGTGCGCCGTGCTTGCGCGCAATATGCGCCGTGGACCGTTTTGTTCTCGCGCACCTTGCAACTTGCGCACCGCGCGCCCGCACGCCATGCTTGTGCGCAACGTGCACCGTAGGCAATTTTGCTCGCGCGCAATGCACAACTTGCGCGACCGTGCACCCGCGCGATTTTCTACCGCGCAACGTACGCCGTGCTTGCGCACAACGTGGGCCATGGGCAGTTTTACTCGCGCAACTTGCGCAGGTCACTCCAAATGACTGTTTTTGCCTCTTTGAGCTGTTTTGTAGCTAAAATCTTAAAAAACTTAAAAGATAAAAGTTGTAGATCTTTGTCTTGCCTTCATGAACATTCTTGTTTCACTTTAATCAGAGTTTATATGCTATAATTTCAATTATAGTTTTGATCTTTTTGGTATGTTTTCTGTACTTGACATTTTTTAGGTTTCCTTCGATTGTAATAAATTCATATCATGATTAGATGACTATGTACAGTTAGAAAATGATTGTACACCCTTTGCACACCTAACACTAGCACATATTCAATTATTGTTTTATGCCAATTAGTTACCTTTACTTATCCCTTCTCACATGTCAAGATATGTCTTTCCTTTCGAACATTTTTAAGTGATATGATATGTGTTTCCATGCTTTTCTGGATTTATTGTACTTTACAATCTATGCCATATTTAGAATTTCTTTATAGTGACCCGTTGTGGTGCACTCAAGATTTATGTCTTTCTTGCCTTACATGATAGTGACCCGTCGTGGTGCACTCTTGAACATGTCTTTCTTTGCTTTATATGATAGTGACCCATTGTGGTGCACTCTTGAACAAGTCTTTCTTTGTTTTATATGATAGTAACCCATTGTGGTGCACTCTTGAACATGTCTTTCTTTGCTTTACATGATAGTGGCCCGTCGTGGTGCACTCTTGAACATGTTTTTCTTTACCTTACATGATAGTGGCCCGTCGAGGCACACTCTTGACAAGTACTCTTTACATGACAAGTAAACCTAACATGACATGCTTAATCAAGATGCTGTTGTGACGTCTATTCTTCTTGTTAATGTAACTCTTTTGGACATCATGGTTGAATTCTTTGTGTATGCGTGAACAAGATACATGTCTCGTCTTGCATCATGTCTAGGACATGAATTTCTGGTTACCATGGTCAGGGATTCATACTGAATCTGACTAGGTTAATGACTAGATTGATCAAGTAGTTCATATAGAGAGATTTTCCTGTCACAGACGATCCTGTTATCTGGGCGCTTTAATTGGACTTGTAGCCTGCCGTCGAGTAGGGCGCATTTCCAGCACACTGTCATGTGTTGCACCCCCAAGTCACCATGGGATACATTTGTCTCCTGGGTGATGTATCCACCTAATACAACTTTCAACCTGCGAAAGGATAGCTGGATAGCTGCAAGGCTTGTGACTGTAGGAATATCTCGTTGCATCTTGTTAGTAACTAGGCTTGTGATAACCCTATTTAGTTAACTTATCAAGCCGTACTCATTGCTTGGTGATTGAAGGATGGAGTCAATCTAGTCCAGTTTAGTTTTTTCTAGGCAGTGTTTGTATGTTTATTTTAGTACATTATTGTTTACGTCTTACTTTTGTTGACAAATGATCAGAGGCTGAGTTCTGTTCAGGAGAAGGGTTACAACCTCGGTCCTTGTTTGGTTTACGAGTTGTAACTCGACTCCAAAATAGTTCCTAAGTCATCCTATAATTATCGTTCTATATAGTTCTCATATGCTCTCATGCTCTAGTTATCCCACATCCTCACATGTTAAGTTATCTCACAAGCTATACATGACCCCTATGCCGAGTCACCATGAACTCATGACCTGGCTATTTCGTAATTTCACATGTTCAGTTTATTTTTACTCTCAAGCTTTTGTTTACTTAACATGTCTACATTTTAGATTATGTCACATGTTAATTACCTTTTGCTCAAAGATGCTTTATTTATTGTCTTTCTAGGTTCGGGATAAGTGCATTGGTAGTGCACGAGTCTCGATCTGCTTTTACTTATTTGTATCTCTATCCATTGCTATGTTAGTTATCGCTGGTTTTATTTCATAAGTTTGGCTTCCTTTGTGGTACTTGCTATTTGGGGTCTGACCCCACTGGTTTTGTTTGGCCAGATCTGATAGAGGAGCCGAAGGATCTTCCGTACCATCTAATCGACGGTGACCACCGGAGCACCAGAGTACCTGAGTGGGTTTCTTGTTTCATTCTCCCACTTGATATGTACATTATTCTTTTGTTGCGTTTAGCCTCCGAGCATGTGTTTAGCTCATGTTTTGGTTCTTGACATTTAGCCTACGGGCCAAAACATGATGTGCGTATTCTAGACTATAGCTAGAGCTTATCATGTATGACTATTACTTTTGCTAGTTCTCTATTTTGGTATGACTAGCTTCATGATCAACCATGTATAAATGGTTTGGGACGCTTAACTATTGTATGTCTGATGATCATACTTATTGTACTTTGTATAATTACATGTGATTGATATACCTAGAATTGTTTGATCTAGGATCGACTGATGCCTTGTTGTCACGACCCGATCCCAAATAATTGGGTCGAACCGGATCATGCCCAGCCTGCACCGTTGTTGAGACGGCGGCAGTAAGCTGTTCCATTAGCAGGTAACCATACAACAACATCTATATTTGTCACAACTCAATTTCGGAAAATGAAACTTTATTAACTTTGAAATTAAATACAACTGGAATTTAAATGTACTGAAATAAATATTGAATTCAAATAAACAGAGTTTTAAATAAACAACAAAGCTGGAAAAAAAAAGCTATCTAATCAGCCGGCTCATCGGCCTCAGTCCCAACGTCCTCCAATGGGGACTCTGGCAGCACTACATGGTACAGAACAGGATCGTAGTAGCTGTTGTATAACAGCTCAGCATCCTCATAGTCCCCTAAAATATATCTTCAGTCAGGAGGGAGCAAAGACAATTCATGCTAATTTAAACAGTTAAAATGAATAATAGAATTATGCACTTTTAAACAGTTTAGAAATGAACAGTTTTCTCGCAGTAAAACAGTGTGATTTGAATATGCAATGAATATGACCGGCTTGGGATGATTCAGTAGTATCCTATTGATACGATACGGCTTATCCCCGTGTGTAAGAGGGGTAAGCTCGCACAGTTCTAAGTTACAGTGGATGTGGTCATAAACATTACTCTATTCCCCCAGTTCCCAATCAGTTACAGTAGTTGCAGTCAGTACTCTCAGGGAGAGTTCCGTGTTTGCATCGTACTTTAAACTTGCAGTAAAGCGATTATTAAAATAACTGTAAAACTAACACAAACTATACTTTCCTCAAAATAGACTGGACTGGAGAGGATGAAGACTTCGGGATGGAAATTAGGATCGTCCTCGAATTCCTACATTCAAGAAATTGACTCAGAATCCAGGGTTACCAATCTAACTACGCTAGTTGAAATATCTAATTGTGTCCTAATCTATTTTAATTCTTTATTAATAAAACACGAACAAAACACGATTATCGGTGCGTTGAATTTATAACGAGGGAAAGATCGTTTAAACTTTGTATTTTAAAAAACTCGTCGATACCAGATTAATTGATTAAAACTTTGTATTTTCGTAATTATAAATATAAAACTAAATTTCTTATTTTAGTGAGAAATACATGATCGTTGTTAATTATTAAAACTTGTAGATTTTATGTGAGAAAAACTTATTAATTTTTATATGAAAATAACTATTATTAGATTTATGCGTATGCTACAAAAACTCGCAAAATCAGCAAGTAACCAAAATCCTACACTACCAATTTACAAGTTACAGAGCCAACAACCAGCTGGGCTTATGTCCATTACAATTTATTTACATAAATTGAAATAAGACAAAAACGGTCGTTAGTTCTAAACTTCCTATAAATTAAATATAAATAAATAAATAGTAATAATAAAATAAGTTAAATATAAATATTTGATGAGTCTCAGATATGGTCCAATCGTCAACTAGGCTAATGCCTCAACGTCCGGGCGAAGCCGGTTTCGTTTGCACTTAGCCGGGGCCCATTGACCGATACAGTCGTCGCCCAAAATCCAAAATATTTAATATATTTCCGAAATCCGTTTTAAGATCATTTTTAAAATATAATTAAATTTACAAAAAAATCCAGCAGCATTTCCTCTGTTTTTGGTCAACCCAAAAACTGGAAAATATGCCAACATTTTTCTGCAAATCCCAAACCAGGGAATCCCAAAATATATACACATAAAAATAACCATAACATTTCCAATATTAATTCGAAATGACCCGAAACGAATTCGGGAGTCCAAATCCAACCAGAATCGTCACAGCACAACATCGAAATATTCCGAAAACCCAAATTATCTAGAAATCCATTTTCCGAAAAGCTTCGGAAAATCAAAACAACCAACAGAACTTTTCCGAAGGTTCCGACACTACGACGTCGCTAAAAACCGAATTCCCGGGAGGGAATCGGGGACCAATCTCATCACAGTCCAAAAGAAAATGGGACGGGACAGGGGTTATACCTTGGGTTGCTCGGCTAGAGCTCTCAGATGCAAAATTATAGAAATAAAGAGATCCGAAATGCGACGAAAATCCGAGACTCTGCTGGACAGGGCTGTCCAGAATAGCGGACACGTCTCGGGGTGCGCCGGGGAACAGCGTCTGCGTGCTACGGCACGAGAAACCGCGGGGTCAGCGCTGATGGGGTCGGCACGGAGGCCGGGAGGCGCTGGAAGGGAGCGGGCCGGACAGGGGGTTGCCGGGCTTGGCGAAGCTCGGTGCTAGAGGCGCCGCGAGAGCGCGGGGAGGTGCTGCGGGAAAGGCGAAGGGGCACTGGGGGTGCGCCGGCGGGAGGCAGAAGGGGGTCGGGCGCCGGCGACGGGCGCGGGGAGCCGGGGGCGTCGGGGTCGGTCGCCGGAGGGGTCGCGCGCCGGGGAGGACGCGGCACAGGGTCGCGCGTCGGGCTTCTGGGACGGCGCGCCTGGAGGAGGCCGGCGGTCGGGAGTCCGGGGGCGTCGGGGAGTTTCGGGAGGGAAGGGGGTTTGGTGAGAGTGGGAGTTCGGGAAGGGTTTTCTCTGGTGAAGAGTTGAGGGAGAGGGAAGAGTTAGGTGAGGGAGTGGGTTTTCTTGTGAGGAGAAAGAGATGAGTTGGTGGTGGTGTTGTTCTATGCTGTGGGAGAGGGAATTTGGACGTGGGGGTGAGTGAAATAGGTTCTGGTGTTGGGGGGTATTAAAAGAGAAGTGGGGAAATAATACGTGGGGGTGAGTGAGAGTAGGGAGATAAATGGAGGAAGTTAAGAACGTGTAATGAGGGGTTGCTGGTCCAACTTGGACCAGCACAAAATATTATTATTATTATTATTATTATTATTATTATTTTAACCAAATCAGAATTTAAGAAATAGGATTAGGTCCAGGTCTGGGTTCGGGAATCGGGTCCGGGCTCGAGTCTGGTCTGATAAACAAAAAATCATGTTTAATATTTTCGAAATTGATTTTAACACTCAAAATAATACTAATAATTATAATATAAATATAATATTAATATAAATATTGTTCTACAAAAATTGGGTTTCACAATCTTCCCTCCTTAGAAAATTTCGTCCTCGAAATTAAAGTCAGGGTTAGGGGTTACCTTAAGTCTCAAACAGGTACGGGTACTGCTCCCGCATCTGGTCTTCTCGCTCCCAGGTCGACTCGCCTGGTGAGTTGTGCCGCCACATGACTCTGACTATCGGCGTCACAGAGTTCCTGGTTCTCTTATCGCCTCTATCCAAAATTGCCACTGGCTTCTCCGGCACTGTGAGGCTGGGTCCAATCTCCAGCTCCGAGTGGTCCAAGATATGGCTCGGGTCCGGGATGTAGAGTCTCAGCTGCGAAACATGGAAGACGTTGTGGACGCCTTCGAGACTTGGGGGTAGAGCCACCCGATAAGTCACTTCTCCAATCCTGTTAAGTACTTCAAATGGACCAATATACCTGGGGCTTAACTTTCCTGCTCTGCCGAAACGAATGGTTCCTCTGGTAGGAGAGATCTTCACAAACACACTGTCGCCTTCTTCAAACTCCAAAGGCCGTCGGCTGCTATCGGCCTAATGCTTCTGTCTGTCCTGGGCAATCCTGAGCTTGTCTCTGATCATCCTTACCTTCTCTGCTGCTTCGGTCACCATCTCAGGTCCAAGCAACACTCGTTCTCCGACGTCGTTCCAAGCAAGTGGAGTGCGGCAACGACGTCCATAGAGTGCCTCGAACGGTGTCATACCGATGCTAGCTTGGTAGCTGTTTTTGTAAGAGAACTCTACCAAGTGTAAATGGTCTTCCCAAGACCCTCCAAATTCCAGGACGTAGGATCTCAGCATGTCTTCTAGCGTCTGGATTGTTCTCTCTGGTTGCCCGTCAGTCTGGGGGTGGTAGGCGGTGCTGAACTTCAGTTGGGTTCCCAAGCTGTCATGCAAACTCTTCCAAAAGTGAGAGGTAAATCTAGTATCTCTGTCAGATACGATACTTACCGGTCCATGAATCTGGTAGATGTGCCGCATGTACAGTGCTGCCAACTTCTCGCTGGATAGACCAACCTTGAAGGGGATAAAGTGAGCTGACTTCGTCAGTCGGTCCACAATAACCCAAATGGCATCCTTCCCTCCTTGGGATCGATGCAGTCCCGATACAAAATCTATCGTTATGTGCTCCCATTTCCACTCCGGAATGTCAAGCGGCTGCAATAATCCTGCTGGTCTCTGTCTGCTAGCTTTAACTTGTTGACAAATTAAACATCTAGCCACATACCTGGATACGTCCTTCTTCATTCCGTACCACCATACTATTGTGCGCATATCCCGGTACATTTTGTTGGCTCCAGGATGTATGGAATACTGCGACTGGTGCGTTTCTTGCATCAGCTCGTTCCTCAGTTCGCCAGTTGGTACGCAAAGTCTCCTACCGTTCTTCAGTGCTCCGTCGCTGGCGATTGAGAATCCTTCAAGTGTTCCTGCCAGCACTTGATCTCTAAGTTTGCAAAGCATCTCGTCTTGGAATTGTGTCTCCTTGACTCTGTCCATAAGACTCGAACGCACTTGCAACTGCATCAATGATGATTCATCTCCTGGTACGATGGCTTCTCTTCCAAGTTTCTTCATCTCTTCTTCGGGCAGTACAATCTCCAATCCAAGCTTCTCCATGTCCTCCAGCAAATGGCGCTCCTTGGTCAAGAACATTACCATCGGGTATCGACTAAGTGCATCTGCAACAACATTAGCCTTACCCGGATGATACTGCAAGTTGATATCAAAATCCTTCATCAGCTCCAGCCATCGTCTCTGTCTCATGTTCAGCTCCTTCTGAGTGAAAACATATTTCAGACTTTTGTGGTCTGTAAATATTTCTACTCTCTCTCCATACATGTAGTGCTTCCATAGCTTCAAAGCAAATATCACAGCTGTAAGCTCCAAATCATGTGTGGGATAGTTCTTCTCATGAGTCCGTAATTGCCTAGATGCATAAGCAATTACTTTCCCGTGTTGTTGAAGAATGCAGCCCAATCCCTTACCGGAAGCATCACTATAGATTGAGAAACCGCCGGTACCTGCGGGTAGCGCAAGTATCGGCGCTGTTGTAAGCCTCTTCTTCAGTTCCTCAAAAGCTGACTGGCAAACTTCAGACCATATGAATTCCTCATTCTTCCTGGTAAGCTTCGTCATTGGTTCAGCAATCTTGGAGAAATCCTTCACGAACTTCCGGTAGTAGCCAGCCAAACCCAAAAAGCTTCTGATCTCTGCAACCGAGCTTGGTGCAGTCCACTTCTCAATAGCAGCTATCTTCTTCGGATCCACCAAAATTCCTTTTCCGTGACAACATGGCCTAAAAATTCCACTTTGTCTAAAAAGAATTCGCATTTGGATAGCTTACCATAGATCTTCTCCTTCCTCAAGCTGCTCAGTACTTTCCTCAGGTGCTCTTCATGCTCTTCCTCAGTCTTCGAGTAGATCAATATGTCACCAATGAAGACAACAACAAACTGATCCAGATATTCATGAAAAACCTTGTTCATGAGGTTCATGAATATCGCAGGAGCATTTGTCAGTCTAAACGGCATGACCAATAATTCAAATTGTCCATACTTGGTGTTGAACGTCGTCTTGGGAATATCCTCCTTCCTGACCTTGATTTGATGGTAGCCTGATCTGAGATCTATCTTTGAAAATACCTTGGCTCCACTCAGTTAATCAAACAGGTCGTCGATCCGGGGCAGGAGGTACTTGTTCTTGATGGTGATGTTGTTCAGCGCCCGGTAGTCAATGCACATCCGCACGGTTCCATCATTCTTGGGCACGAACAAAACTGGTGCTCCCCAGGGTGAAGCCCCGTCTCTGATAAATCCTTGTGCCTTCAGCTCGTCGATCTGATCCTTCATCTCCTTAGCCTCCTTAGGGTTGACTCTGTAGCATCCCCGAAAAATAGGGGAAGCCGGGTACTAGATTGATGGTGAATTCCACACCTCGATCTGGCGGCAATCCTGGAAGACTATCTGGAAAGACGTCCATGAATTCCGCTATGATAGGGTGAGGAGGCCCGGGTTCTTCGGTGATTGAGGAGTAGGTAATACTCTTCATATCTTCCGGATCCCGAGAGATTTCAAACTCCGGTTCTCCTGGTGGGCTGAAGATTACACATCCCCTGTGACAATCTATCAGCGCATGCTGTTCACTTAACCAGTCCATCCCTAGGACTACATCATAGTTGGGCAGGGGCATCACTAGTAAGGGTGTTAAGAACTGATGGCCAAAGATAGTTATGGGACAGTTACAAGCCTCAGTGATGGGTATGGGTCCACCACCGGTCATAACTCTACTAATCACCTTGCTAAGTCCCGAATCTATATGGTGTGCAGAAATAAACTTTGATGATATAAAACTATGTGATGCACCCGAATCAAATAATGCTAGAGCAGGATGTGAAAACACATAAACGGAACCTGTGATGACATCAGCGGTGGGTTCCTGCTCTGGTTCCTGCTCATCAGCTGCTAGGGCAAAAGCTTGCCCGGTCTTCTGCTGGTGCTATCCGAACCGTTGTTGCTGAGTAGGTAGGGGAGCTCTTTGCTGATTTGTTCCGGTCCGGTGGACTGACGAGGGGCAGTCCTTCACTTGGTGGGCGGCAGACCCACAGACTAGGCAGTGTCCTAGCCTCTTCCTGCATATGTTCGACTGATGTCCCGGCCTCTTGCAATATTCACAGACAGGGATCTGCCTCTGAGGCGACTTGTCATTAGTCTTCGCCTGATGGTGCTGCTGCTGGTGGTGCGAAGGCCTGTTGTTGTTGTTGTTGGGCCTCTTCTGGTTACCCTGGAAGTTGCTAGTTCCAGGGTACTCCCTCTTGGATCGAGAAGGCTGGCTCTTCTCCACGTCCTGAGCTCGTATCAGGATCCTCTCATATGTTTTAGCGCCACCTGCGATCACAGGGGTGCGAATCTCTTCTCTTAATCCATACCTGAATCGTTCAGCACGATCCTTGGGGTCAGCTACCAGGTTCTGGGCAAAGCGGCTAAGTTGGCCGAACTCTGCCGCATATTCGCTGACCGTCATGTTCCCTTGCTTCAGGTCCTGGAATGGCCTTTCCATCTCCCGCATCTCAGATGTTGGGAAGAAATTCCTGCGGAACAGCCTCTTGAAGGTGTCCCAGTCGAGCTGCTTGTCCTGGAGTCGGGGTTCATTCCGATACCAGGTGCTCGCCACATCCTATAGTTGGAGTCCTACAACTTCGGTCTTGAGGTCCTTTGGGAGTCGAGCGACGCTCAAGAGACGCTCCATACTGTCTAGCCATTCATCGGCGTAGATGATACCCTCGGTTCCTTAGAAAGGTCGAGGGCCTTGCTTCTTAAAGCTCTCTATATCTCCAATCTTCATGAAATAATACGCCTCTAATCAAAAGATTGGCCTTAATGAAATATAACTTAACTCCTGAATCATGCTTACCTTGGCAGGTCGTGGCTCCGATGACGTGGTTCCTCCTCTCTCGAGGGCAGCCATAGCCACGTTGTGGGCATTCTCCATGCCTTCTCTCATAATCGCGGTCTGCTCGCGATGGGCTTTAGCTTGGGCTGCAGTCTGCTCTCGGTGGGCTTTTGCTTGAGCTCTCTGGGCTTCAAGCACTCCTCGTAGCATACCCACTAGATTAGTGGGATCCACGGGCACTGGTGGGGCAGCTGGTGGGGCAGCTGGTGCGGGCACTACCGCAGGGGTCTGCGGCTCAGCCCGGGGAAGTGTCGGTTCCTCCGTTTGCGCTGTAGTAGCGTAAACGGGTCGGAGTGCCGGTGCAGCATGGGGACGGTCTGTCAGCTGCAAGGGAGGTGGGTCCCGGCGTGCTTGAGGAGGGGTGTGATCAGTTGATGACACCTCATCATCAGCAGGGCCGGATCTGGTAGTCTTTCCTTTGGCCATAATCTGGAAGGTTTAGGTACAAACATAAGCGAGGTATCCTACCAGTCTATAATCAAACAAAAATATTTATGTATATATAATTCGGACCTATGTTGTGACAAATCAATGTTCTAGTGTTCTAATTGTTTCTAGGTATGTTTTCCTAAGTTGTTGTTATACGGACCTGCTTGGGCCACCACTAAAAATATGTCACGACCCGATCCCAAATAATTGGGTCGAACCGGATCATGCCCAGCCTGCACCGTTGTTGAGACGGCGGCAGTAAGCTGTTCCATTAGCAGGTAACCATACAACATCTATATTTATCACAACTCAATTTCGGAAAATAAAACTTTATTAACTTTGAAATTAAATACAACTGGAATTTAAATGTACTGAAATAAATATTGAATTAAAAAAAAACAGAGTTTTAAATAAATAACAAAGCTGGAAAAAGAAAAGCTATCTAATCAGCCGGCTCATCGGCCTCAGTCCCAACGTCCTCCAATGGGGACTCTGGCAGCACTACATGATACAGAACAGGGTCATAGTAGCTGTTGTATAACAGCTCAACATCCTCATAGTCCCCTAAAAATATATCTCCAGTCAGGAGAGAGCAAAGTATAATTCATGCTAATTTAAACAGTTAAAATGAATAATAGAATCATGCACTTTTAAACAGTTTAGAAATGAACAGTTTTCTCGCAGTAAAACAGTGTGATTTGAATAGGCAATGAATATGACCGGCTTGGAATGATTCAGTAGTATCCTATTGATACGATACGGCTTATCCCCGTGTGTAAGAGGGGTAAGCTCGCACAGTTCTAAGTTACAGTGGATGTGGTCATAAACATTACTCTATTCCCCCAGTCCCCAATCAGTAACAGTAGTTGCAGTCAGTACTCTCAGGGAGAGTTTCGTGTTTGCATCGTGGTTTAAACTTGCAGTAAAGCGATTATTAAAATAACTGTAAAACTAACACAAACTATACTTGCCTCAAAATAGACTGGACTGGAGAGGATGAAGACTTCGGGATGAGAATTAGGATCGTCCTCGAATTCCTACATTCGAAAAATTGACTCAGAATCCAGGGTTACCAATCTAACTACGCTAGTTGAAATCTCTAATTGTGTCCTAATCCATTTTAATTCTTTATTAATAAAACACGAACAAAACACGATTATCGGTGCGTTGAATTTATAACGAGGGAAAGATCGTTTAAACTTTGTATTTTAGAAAACTCGTCGATACCAGATTAATTGATTAAAACTTTGTATTTTCGTAATTATAAATATAAAACTAAATTTCTTATTTTAATGAGAAATACATGATCGTTGTTAATTATTAAAACTTGTAGATTTTATGTGAGAAAAACTTATTAATTTTTATATGAAAATAACTATTATTAGATTTATGCGTATGCTACAAAAACTCGCAAAATCAGCAAATAACCAAAATCCTACACTACCAATTTACAAGTTACAGAGCCAACAACCAGCTGGGCTTATGCCCATTAAAATTTATTTACATAAATTGAAATAAGACAAAAACGGTCGTTACTTCTAAACTTCCTATAAATTAAATATGAATAAATAAATAGTAATAATAAAATAAGTTAAATATAAATATTTGATGAGTCTCAGATATGGTCCAATCGTCAACTAGGCTAATGCCTCAACGTCCGGGCGAAGCCGGTTTCGTTTGCACTTAGCCGGGGCCCATTGACCGATACGGTCGTCGCCCAAAATCCAAAATATTTAATATATTTCCGAAATCCATTTTAAGATCATTTTTAAATATAATTAAATTTACGGAAAAATTCGGCAACATTTTCTCTGTTTTTGGTCAACCCAAAAACTGGGAAATATGCCAACATTTTCCTGCAAATCCCAAACCAGGGAATCCCAAAATATATACACATAAAAATAACCATAACATTTCCAATATTAATTCGGAATGACCCGAAACGAATTCGGGAGTCCGAATCCAACCAGAACCGTCACAGCGCAACATTGAAATATTCCGAAAACCCAAATTTTCTAGAAATCCATTTTCCGAAAAGCTTCGGAAAATCAAAACAACCAACAGAACTTTTTCGAAGGTTCCGACACTACGACGTCGCTAAAAACCGAATTCCCGGGAGGGAATCGGGGACCAATCTCATCACAGACCAAAAGAAAATGGGACGGGACAGGGGTTATACCTTAGGTTGCTCGGCTAGAGCTCTCAGATGTAAAATTATAGAAATAAAGAGATCTGAAACGTGACGAAAATCCGAGACTCTGCTGGACAGGGCTGTCCAGAACAGCGGACACGTCTCGGGGTGCGCCGGGGAACAGCGTCCGCGTGCTAGGGCACGAGAAACCGCGGGGTCAGCGCTGATGGGGTCGGCGCGGAGGCCGGGAGGCGCTGGAAGGGAGCGGGCCGGACAGGGGGTTGCCGGGCTTGGCGAAGCTCGGTGCTGGAGGCGCCACGAGAGCGCGGGGAGGCGCTGCGGGGACGGCGAAGGGGCGCTGGGGGTGCGCCGACGGGAGGCCGAAGGGGGTCAGGCGCCGGCGATGGGCGCGGGGAGCCGGGGGCATCGGGGTCGGTCGCCGGAGGGGTCGCGCGCCGGGGAGGGCGCCGCACAGGGTCGCGCGCCGGGCTTCGGGGACGGCGCATCTGGAGGAGGCCGGCGGTCGGGGGTCCGGGGGCATCGGGGAGTTTTGGGAGGGAAGGGGGTTTGGGGAGAGTGGGAGTTCGGGAAGGATTTTCTCTGGTGAAGAGTTGAGGAAGAGGGAAGAGTTAGGTGAGGGAGTGGGTTTTCTTGTGAGGAGAAAGAGATGAGTTGGTGGTGGTGTTGTTCTCTGCTGTGGGAGAGGGAATTTGGACGTGGGGGTGAGTGAAATAGGTTCTGGTGTTGGGGGGGTATTAAAAGAGAAGTGGGAAAATAATACGTGGGGGTGAGTGAGAGTAGGGAGAGAAATGGGGGAAGTTAAGAACATGTAATGAGGGGTTGCTGGTCCAACTTGGACCAGCACAAAATATTATTATTATTATTATTTTTTTTTAAACCAAATCAAAATTTAAGAAATAGGATTAGGTCCAGGTCTGGGTTCGGGAACCGGGTCCGGGCTCGAGTCTGGTCTGACAAACAAAAAACCATGTTTAATATTTTTGAAATTGATTCTAACACTCAAAATAATACTAATAATTATAATATAAATATAATATAAATATAAATATTGTTCTACAAAAATTGGGTTTCACACTTGTAGAAGTAACCTCTGTGTCTTGACAGCTTATACGTGATTTCAGATTACTGGCGTACTTTGGTATCACGTAGCTGGCCTTGTCCGTCCTCACTTGCCAGTATTCTGGTTCGGGGGCGTGACACAGGTTTTAGTGGTGGCCCATACAGGTCTGATTTATCAGATTAGTGGGGGTTACTGATTTGGATATCTCAATCACAATTATCCTTTATTGATGTCCTTCGTATTATTCTCTATCTCTGATCCTTTGACCTGATATCTGCCTTGATCGTTGATCTCTTCTGTTCCCTCGATTTGATCCATGTGTCCTTTAACTTTTAGGGACACTGTTCCTAATCCTTCCGATTATCTTGTTTAGGTTCTGCCGATGGCAGGTCAGCAATCTTCTGTCAGGCCAGTTGTGGAGGATCAGTCCCAGCATTCAAGTACAGAGTCGAGAGTTGACTCGAGGGCAGAGATGTCAGTCCATCCCGATCATCCAGCTGTGCCCGTACAGTCAGCAGTCCGGGCAGAGGTAGTTCCAGATCAGCCCGATGTACCAGCACTCATAGGGATTATCAAGGAAATGATGGAGTCACAACAACGGCCAGATCTCATTCTCCAGCAGAATATCCAGATTCAGTTATGACCTTTGGATCTGTCTTTCAGTAGCAGGCCAGGTAGTGGTAGTATATCTTGGGTTCTTGTCGGCGGCCTTGTATTCCCCCGATATTAGGAGTACAACGGTCGGCTTGACTTATTCGATGAGTGAATGAGAGTTTCTCGTCCCACTCTTCTATCCTCGTATTTCGAGATACATGATATCTATCACGTGTTTCGACTACGACGATACGTCCAGGGTAGAGTCCTATTTTAGATTAAGTCATTGGTACCGACTTACTTTGAGACTTGACCCCTATCTATTTTGGAGTCAGCGTAGGCCAGCAAGGACGTTGGTCCCAACTCTACTGACTCAGGAGACATATCTATTCATATGCCTCCAGCTCTTTTTGATTGTGTTTGTGTTATTGCTTACGCATTTATTTATATTACTGTTGCCTTCATTTACTGATATGTCATGCCTTGTTTGATTTAGATAAGTTGTATTTTCTTGAACTTTTATTTTAGTTATCATGCTCGACTAGCTTTAGGAAATTTCGAGGACGAAACTTTTCTAAGGATGGGAGAGTTGTGAGACTCGTCTCACTGTATCGGTATTTATATACGGATAAATATTTTTGTACTGTATTTTGTATTTTCTTGGTTTTCGAATGTTTTAAAAAATTTCCAACTTATAGATTTTCTCCTTGACCGGTATACCGTCAGTATACCAGTGTATATCGATGGCTTGCCTGTCACTCCCATTTTTCTGTTATACGTATTTTCAGTATACATGTACGGGATTTTGATATTTGTCAGGTGACCCGTGTTTTGACTTATCTTTCTTAGCCTTACCATGATTTAATCTTGTACTTGGTTTATTTTGGTTTGGTTCAACTTGGCATGAGTTGGTTTGGGTTTGGTTTGAGATGAGAAGGGTTTTATATAAAGACCAACTTCTCTCTCTCTCCTCCATTCTTCATTTACTTTTCATCATCTTCTTCTCCATTTACACCTCCAAACCTAGACAAGTACATCTTGCCAAATCTTGAACAATGTCATTTTTGTTTGTTCTATTCTCTTCCTTTCATGATTCTAAGCCTCTTTAGAACTTGAAGTTTTCGGTTTTGATGGTTACATTTTTGTAGATCTAAGTTTGTAACTTTTCTTATTTTTCTTGGTTGTAATATCTTAAAGTTTGATATTTTCGAAATCTAATGGTTCCATGTTATAGGAAATACAATTCTACCCAATTTTGGCTTTTGAACCGCTTGATTTTATTTATTTTGAATTAGTTATGCCATTTTCTTGTTCATGGGTTCCCCACACCTTTTGGTGTTGTCGCGATGATGAACAGTGTTGCGCGCAGTGTTTTCGCTGCCGCGTGTCGTGCTTGCGCGCACGCGTAATTTTCTGCCGTGCGCCCGTGCGCCGTGCTTGCGCGCAACGTGCGCCATGGGCACTTTTGCCCTCGCGCAGATTGCAACTTGCGCGCCGCGCGCCCGCGTATTTTTCTGTCGCGCGCCCGAGCGCCGTGCTTGCGCGCAATGTGCGCTGTGGGCACTTTTGTCCTCGCGCACCTTGCAACTTGCGTGCCGTGCGCTCGCACATTTTTCTGCAGCGCGCCCGCTCGCCGTGCTTGCACGTAACGTGCGCCGTGGACACTTTTGACCTCGCGCACCTTACAACATGCGCGCCGTGCGCTCGCGCATTTTTCTGTCGCGCGCCCGCTCGCCGTGCTTGCGCGCAACGTGCGCCGTAGACAATTTTGCCAGCGCGCAATGCGCAACTTGTGCGGCCGCGCACCCGCGCAATTTTCTACCGTACAATGTGCGTCGTACTGGCGCACAACGTGCGCAGTAGGCAGTTTTGCTCGCACAACTTGCGCAGGTTACTCTAAATGACTGTTTTTGCCTCTTTGAGCTGTTTTGTAGCTAAAATCTTGAAAAACTCAAAACATGAAAGTTGTAGATCTTTGTCTTACCTTCAAGAAAATTCTTGTTTCACTTTAATCAGAGTTTATATACTATAATTTCAATTATAGTTTTGATCTTTTTGGCATATTTTCTGTACTTGACATTTTTGAGGTTTTCTTTGACTGTAATAAATTCGTATCATGATTAGATGACTTTGTACAGTTAGAAAATGATTGTACACCCTTTATACACCTAACACTAACACAAATTCAATTATTATTTTATGCCAATTAGTTACCTTTACTTATCCCTTCTCACATGTCAGGATGTCTTTCCTTTCGAACATTTCTTAATTGATATGATATGTGTTTCCATGCTTTTTCTGGATTTATTCTACTTTACAATCTATGCCATGTTTAGAATTTCTTTATAGTGACCCGTTGTGGTGCACTCATGATTTATGTCTTTCTTGCCTTACATGATAGTGACCCGTCGTGGTGCACTCTTGAACATGTCTTTCTTTGTTTTATATAATAGTGACCCGTTGTGGTGCACTCTTGAACATGTCTTTCTTTGCTTTATATGATAGTGACCCATTGTGGTGCACTCTTGAACATGTCTTTCCTTGCTTTACATGATCGTGGCCCGTCGTGGTGTACTCTTGAATATGTTTTTTTTTTTGCCTTACATGATAGTGGCCCGTCGAGGTACACTCTTAACAAGTACTCTTTACATGACATGTAAACCTATCATGACATGCTTAATCAAGATGCGGTTGCGACAGCTATTCTCCTTGTTAATGTAACTCTTTTGGACATCATGGTTGAATTCTTTGTGTATGCGTGAACAAGCTACATGTCTCGTCTTGCATCATGTCTAGGACATGAATTTCTGGTTACCACGGTCAGGGATTCATACTGAATCTGACTAGGTTAATGAGTAGAATGATCAAGTAGTTCATATAGAGAGATTTTACAGTCACAGGTAGGGGTGAGCATTATTCGGTTTTGAACCGAAAACCGAACCGAACCGAACCGAATAAGAAATTCGGTCCGGTTTTAAAAATAATCGGTTCGGTTTCGGTTTTGAAAATGCTAAAATTCCTTATTCGGTTTCGGTTTCGGTTTTGGAGTTCGGTTTCGGTTTAGAACCGAAAACCGAATAACAAGAAATATATATAACAAGATTCTACTTTGTAACAAAAGCTTGTGATGGCTCAGTTGGTAGTGAGCAAATGATAGTGTGCAGGAGGTTAGGGGTTCGATTCCCACCGTTCCCCTCCCCTTTAACAATTTATTTTGTGTTATACCAAAGAACATTTTAGTCCCACATCGAAAACAAGAGGAGGCTGAGCTGATGAGGAGCAACACTCCCTTTAACAATTTATTTCAAAGAACATTTTAGTCCCACATCGGAAACATCAAGAGGAAGAGGAGCAACACTCCCTTATAAAAGGGAGTTATAGCATGTCACTTTGAGCATGGCTTTTAGGCTTTTGCTTGGGCTGTGCTCGTGAGCATGGCCAGCAGGCTTTTAGACTTTTGCCTGGGCTTTACCCGACAGAAAGTTTAATTGATAATAATTATGTTTTTTCTTGGGCTTTGCTTGTGAGCATGGCCAGCAGGCTTTTAGGCTTTTGCTTGGGCTTTGCCCGACAAAAAGTTTAATTGATAATAATTATGTTTTTTCTTGGGCTTTGCTTGTGAGCATGGCCAGCTTGCTGAAAAATTTATGGGAACCGAATAAACCGAAAACCGAAACGATTTAATTCGGTTCGGTTTACTTCGGTTTTAAGTTGTTTCGGTTCGGTTTCGGTTTTGTTTATTCGGGTTCGGTCGAATTTGGTTTTTCTTATTCGGTTCGGTTTTACACCGAATTAACCGAATGCTCACCCCTAGTCACAGGCGATCCCGTTATCTGGGCGCTTTAATTGGACTTGTAGCATGCCGTCGAGTAGGGCACATTTTCAGCACACTGTCATGTGTTGCACCCCCAAGTCACCATGGAATACATTTGTCTCCTGGGCGATGTATCCACCTAATACAACTCTCAACCTGCGGAAGGATAGATGGATAGCTGCAGGGTGACTGTGGGAATATCTCGTTACATCTTGTTAGTAACTAGGCTTGTGATAACCCTAGTTAGTTAACGTATCAAGCCGTACTCATTGCTTGGCCTTGATTGATGGATGGAGTCAGTCCAGTCCAGTCTAGTTTTGTCTAGGCAGTGTCTGTATGTTTATTTCAGTACATTATTGTTTACATCTTACTTTTGTCGACAAATGATCAGATGCTGAGTTTTGTTCAGGAGAAGGATTACAACTCCGGTCCTTGTTTGGTTTACGGGTTGTAATTCGACCCCGGAATAGTTCCTAAGTCATCCTATAATTGGCGTTCTATATAGTTCTCATATGCTCTCATGCTCTAGTTATCCCACATGCTCACATGTTCAGTTATCTCACAAGCTATACATGACCCCTATGCCGAGTCACCATGCGCTCATGACCAGGCTATTTCGCAAGCTCACATGTTCAGTTTATTTTTAATCTCAAGCTTTCGTTTACTTAACATGTCTACATTTTACATTATGTCACATGTTAATTACCTTATGCTCCAAGATACTTTATTTATTGTCTTTCTAGGTTCAGGATAAGTGCATTGGTAGTGCATGAGTCTCGATCTGCTTTTACTTATTTGTATCTCTATCCATTGCTATATTAGTTATCGCTGGTTTTAGTTCATAAGTTTGGCTTCCTTTGTGGTACTTGCTATTTGGGTTTGACCCCACTGGTTTTGTTTGGCCAGATCTGATAGAGGAGCCCGAAGGATCTTCCGTACCATATACTCGATGGTGACTATCCGGAGCACCAGAGTACCTGAGTGGATTTCTTGTTTCATTCTCCCACTTGATATGTACATTATTCTTTTGTGGCGTTTAGCCTCCGAGCACGTGTTTAGCTCGTGTTTTGGTTCTTGACATTTAGCCTACGAGCCAAAACATGATGTGTGTATTCTAGACTATAGCTAGAGCATATCATGTATGACTATTACTCTTGCTAGTTCTCTATTTTGGTATGACTAGCTTCATGATCATCCATGTATAAAATGGTTTGGGACGCTTTACTATTGTATATCTGATGATCATACTTCTTGTACTTTGTATAATTGCCTATGATTGAGATACCTAGGATTGTTTGATCTAGGATCGACTGATGGCTTGTAGAAGTAACCCCCATGTCTTGACAGCTTATACGTGATTTCAGAGTACTGGCGTACTCTGGTATCACGTAGCTGGCCTTGTCCTTCCCCACTTGCCAGTATTCTGGTTCTGGGGCATGACAAAAGACCCTTTCTATGTTGTAAAATTAAGCCCTTAAGCTAAAGGCCCAAACTAGCACCTTAATTTAATTCTCCAAATAGTTTCTAAGTCATTCCTAGCTAGATTAGAGCTTAATTGCTAATCCAATTATGTTAGCTGGTCTCCATAGTCATGGTTAGTCTCCAGGCAAAGTAGTTCTAAGGTTTCACTAGCAAATGACAAAATCACAATACACCAAATTAAATAATACTAAAATAATCAAAATTCACCAATTTATCATTAACGTTTAAATCCATTATTTAATAACTAACATGATCAATTTTTATAAAAGTTCAAAATTATCCTCTTTTTAGAAAAGTGGTAATTACAATCCTTCCCCCTTAGAAAAAATTTGTCCTCGAAATTTAGGTTGGTCGTACTCCTCTTAAGGTCACATCCCACACAATCATGGTCTAGGAAAACTTATCTAACCATACAATTTAGAAGAATAACATACAGGGTCATGGCATGCAGTATCAGTCTGGAGTCTCATCTAGCTATACTAACCATACTACAACACAAAGCAATCACAAGGTATCAAAACATGCAAGCAATGGTAGGGTGCATCAATTATCTCAAAGACATGCTAAGGTCTAGGCTGAAAATCTGGGTACTCCTGAGGCTGTAGGTGGAACTAGATACTGCTCCCTCAAGATCTCAACCAGAACTCTCTATGTCTCCGACACATCCCAGAGAAGTCCGAATACCTGAGCTTCATCAGGAAACAAACCTCCCGAAAATATGGTATGGGGCACCACTCTAGGAGGCAGAGGAAGACTCACAGTCTCAAGCGAAACTGCCGCTCTCTACCGAATGATAGGATATGGAGAAAACTCTCAAGTGAGGCTGCTACCACCTCCTTAGTGGCAGGATGTGACACTACCCTCTGGTCAGCCGGAGGGGTCACTACCTCCTGAGCAATAGTTGGTGGAAGCACGCTCTCGATCGTATCCAGAACTGCAGCTACGCTCAGGGGACAGACTCAGGTCATGGGTGCCATACTGGAAATGATAAGGAAAACAATAAATTATCAAGGCTGAGGCAGTCTATCAACCTATATGAAAACTGGTAATTATGAGAAATAACTACAAAGGGTTACTATTCTAATGTCAAAGCTAAGCTATCATTTCTAAGATACAAATACTATACAAGTCATCAAATCATTATACTATGAAAGAATTATAACTAGATGAAGTTCTACAAGAATTAGACTAAATAACTGAATTATTCCTACTCCTAAGTTAATTGATGATGGAATACAATTTTATAATACAGAAGTGAAAATGCAGTTCTCAAGATACAATACGATAATCATATGCGTCTGTCCAAATCATGATACTTAAAATCCTCGCCACGCTAGTAAGCAAGGCTGCGATAAACGGTAGGGTCCATAACTGGGGTATGCCCCTCTATAATCATGTCGTTCGGAATCCTCGCTACGCCGACTAGTATAGCTGCGAGAAATCCCAAATCTCATGATCAAGATATATACATCCGAAGTCAGGTCTCTACGTTCTCGTCATGCCGGCTAATATAGCTGCGATAAACTCTAGGCTCCATAATCAAATAGACATTTTACCATCCCTGTTATTCCCGTCAATATATGTTATCAGAAGATATCATAACTTAGGTCATAAAATGCATCTCGATGGGAAAATCAAAATCAACAATGATCCATCAAAATCAAATTCAATAACAAGGAGTAAGGGTGATAAAAACAAGAGAAAATGATTTCAAATCAAAGTTCAAAATAAGACTCTTAAGGGTCATCCTAGGAATCTCTCAAGGAATTCTAACTGTGATTGAGTATCCTCTCATTCTAACACCTTACTTCCTATATTCTGTCGCAGGCTCGTGGTAGTACAACTAAGTCGCTGTGCTACTACGATATCGCACTAATACGAATCTCTACCTGCATGGGCCACCACTAAAAACGTGTCACGACCCGCCTCCAGTATAGGGGCACGAGAAGTGGGTACGTCCAGCCTACGCCGCAGTGTAGGCGATAGAACGCTGTCCTAGGTCACTTATATCTAACACAGTATAAATGTACCTGTACAAAATATAATCTCCAATCGAAGGACAATACAAAAGGTAAAACACAATCACAATTCTAAGATAGAAATAGTATGAATAGATAGATATGAAATCTAAAATGAAGATACAAACAGAAGGAAATAAGTCTAAGTGTCCAAACGACACAACATCTCAACATCCAGAAATAATACAACTCATAAAGTCAAATACAAGACATAAAGAAATAAGATAAAGCCTAGCTATCTAGCCTAGGCAATAGGAATGATGTCCTCAGCTAGAGCTGGATCCTCCTGTGGGTACAACTCATAAGTGTCATCTAGATGTGCTCCATAGTATGTAGGACAAAACTCCTCAGTATCATCTGTAATATTTTCAAGAGGTCTAGTCAGGACATGAGCGAATACATAACTCTCACGCAGTGCATATCATGGCAGAAAATATAAAACAAACAATAGAATAATATACATGAAGTACTGTAAGAAATGTACATGAAAGATAAGAGAGATATTTCTAAAATAGAGATATCTATATGGTAAGTAAGAAATGTAAGTGACTAAGTGATTTAGAGCACAAGATGGTTATGTAGTCGACTTGGGTTGTACATGTCTAAGTTAACTGAGTTGCACATGAATAAGTAACATGATTGCACATGATAGGAAAAGATCACATAACCATTTATACTCACCCTTACCCCCAATCAAAACACAAGGATCCAGTCAAGTTACGTACATGAGTTTTTGGTTATACACGAGGCACATGTGAGAACATGGCGTACATGAGAGCACATGAAAGTACATGAGAGAACATGAGAATACATGATTGCACATGCATGAATAACACGAATGCATAGAGCACAGGATGTACATAAACACATGACATGAAGTACGTACCCGATGCACCCGTTAAGGGGGATAACATCTCAAGAAAAGATCCATATAGTACAAATCTGTGATAACTATGTGTCAGCATCAAATAATGTAGTCTAGAGCAAGAATATAAATTCTAGCAAGTATGAAACGATCAGAGAATGTACTCGCCTGATATCCTGAATGACTGGTGAGAACAGATGTCCGAACTGGAGTCACAGAGTCTTATTTAGAGCAATACAGATTATAAAGAGTTCAACATATATAATAATTGAAGTATACAATGAAATCTACATGATACTAAATCAATCTAGGTCAAAGTCAACTCTTGGTCAACTCTGGTCAACCATCTTAGTAAGTCAAATATAGTCAATGGTCAAGTATTGGTCAACAGCTAGTCAAATAGTCAACATCCAAGTACTTGGTCAATGGTCAATTAAGCTAATTCTAGAGTTTGGATAGAAGACTACCTAGTGTTATGCTAATGGGGTGTTAACCAAAACTTACATTATCTAACTCAACCTTAGCCATAAACCATGTTATATATATAAGGGTATCACATATGCATAACAGAACCACTTACCCTTTACTCTCAACTCCAAAACCTAGCATATATATATATACAACATATCAACTCTTAAGAGATCAACCCACAATACCATATCCTTATATATATACATATCCACATATCCCATACTCTAAGATACCTCATATATAGCATAACATATATACACCCAAATATGTAAGAGTAACATTAAACCATTCAACCATGTGTATGACCGCATGGTAAAATCTGAACCTAAACTCTACCCAAGCCTTCTCTTAGCCAATATACATTGTAGTATACTATGGCCATAAACTAACTTGTATATATACCATGCCCCTACCACCTTCATCAATTATCTATCTACATAACTATCCCTTACAATAACTCTTACACTATCACTCATGCTGTACACTTACACCTGTGTATGCATGACACAATCCTCACTAACAGCTCATCACACACACACACACACACACACACACACACACACACATATACAAGTATTGAATTGAAAAGGTAAAAAGGGGACAGACTTATACAGGTAATTGTGAGGTCTGCACAATATTAATCGAGTGGAATGGATCAAGGGTTGATCATAAGATGAGGAGTCTGAACACTACATGGCAATTGTGAGGTCTGCACATTGCAAATCTGTGCTTCACATGTCAAATGAGGCACAAGCAAGATTGACATGGCCAAACAAGTATACAAACTGGGACTAAAAGGAATCCAGTGTTTAGTGAATGCATAAGTGTTTGCAGACATGAATTAATGTAGTGCAGTAGATGATGAAGTGTAGGACAGTGTACAACTCTGAAAGAGGGATGCATGACAAGATGAAATGCAGGTAATGAAATAGGTTTGCAATATGGCATGTGACATGCAGTATGCAGCAATGCAAGGATATGTGAAGGTGCACTGCTCGACCCAAGTAAATGAACCTCAGCATGGCAGGTATGCATTACTTATACAGTGGTTAAGTAGGCAATGCAGTGGAGTGAAAAGCGAGTGCAGTACACTAAGTGGCAGGACGTGTCATCTTCTTACAGGATATGTATGACCTCTGATACCTGTGTGTATCCTAAATGCAGGCTATTTAGTGTAGTGCAGTATGAATGCATATGGGGCAGAAATGAGAGGGCATAACACACATGGCATATTTGTTGGATGCAGGTAGCACATTATGAGGGTAGGGATTACCATTAAGTGAATGATATCAAGTGTCCAATGTTTGACACTTATAAAGGACTGAACTAATAGTTGATACCTTAATGTCTGTAGGGCAAGGTAAGTTAGGGTGAGGACTAGAACTCAAGGTTTGGTCTGAGCTTAGTGAACATGTCATGAACCAAAAAGGAACTCCAGGATCTGATCATGAAGCAGGTCAATGAATACTCTATGGTCTGAACACCAAGCAAGGGGGTCAAAACTATAGGTGGAAATGCAGGGCAGTGCACTAGAATATATTGGCAACAAAGTATTCTGATACTAGAGATACTCTGCATACAATCTGGGAGCAGGACAGGTATTAAGTGAATGAGAACTGAGCAAATTATAATATCTGATACCAGGGTGATTGGGTTTACTCTTGATGAGTGAGTGTTAAATGGAATGGGACAAAATGTAATGACCCATACTCTCTAAGGCTACATATGGAATGAAGTGGTGCACAACTGAACATGGACTTGAACATCCAGATGTAGGACAACTATAAAATAAAATGAGTGGTAGTGGATCAATTGTGCAGGACATGTAAGGAAGTATAGGGTGAGTGCAAGGTTTGTGGGTCTGATACTTAAAGAGTATCAGAAACTTGATATCCACAGTGATTGGGTCTCAAGGTAGTGTAATAGCTAACCTCCTTAACATCAAGTCGGGTACTTCATGAGTGCAGGGGATAGCACTTCATGAGATGTACTGAACAAAGTAGTGAAAGCAATTGACAGAGCAGTGAATTGGAAATGGTTGTGTGGACCGTGGAATGTGAATGCTCAATCGAGCAAGGCAGTGTACAGGCAAGTGATGTGAAATGGAGGATTGAAATGTTGTAGTATGATGTGAATAGGTGTATGGAGATGTCACTAAGCAGTGAACAATAGGTTATGCAATGGACATGACAGAGGTATGTAATGCAATAAAAACATGTTGTGCCTGACTGCACAGAACAGGGATCTGTGGATCAAACCACAACTCAAAACCACCATGGTTCAAAACCCAACTCTCTCAATCTGCTATCAGTCATTGCCCCAACCTAAAACATCTATTAGATTGTGAATTGATCGAGTATCAATCGAGAACAGAGGCTATGGCAGCAGAGGAATATTGTTCCCCGGCTAAACTCACGGTGCAGTGTCCCCGTGCCCAAAAACACACATCAAAACATCATGAAATCAACTCAGTCACACACCTTTGCAGTCTACAGATAATTAGCTATCCAAATATGTAATTTATTTAGAAATTGGAGAACAAAATATCCTATGGGGCATTTCATCAAACATTTGAGACACGTATCCGATATTCTTGTGATACGCACCCCAAATGGATTCGTATTCGAACCAAACTTAGCCTAATGCTAGGAGGACCCTAAATGAATGCATCTATGGAAAGAAAATAGAAATTAGAAAGGTTAGAGGCTCTTACCAATTGGGAGTTGGAATCCCAATAAAAATTTTCTTGCAAAGTTCTCCCACCAAATCCAATAGTCAAATTGCTCCAAATCCTTCCTAGCTAGCCAATAGAGATCTCCTCTACCCAAAGGGAGTAGAATGCAATTGGTTTGGTTGAATTTGGAGGTGATTTGATGAAAGGGGACAAATTTGGGGAGGAACACAATTATGGTTAGGGTTTATTTGTAGGAGAGATGAATGGAGGCTAATGATGATCTATATAGGGGAAGGAATCAAGGTGTGGCTGGCCAAGGGTGGTAGGCTGGAGTTTGGTTGGGTTATATTAGTCCAAAGGCCCTTTCTATGTTGTAAAATCAAGCCCTTAAGCTAAAGGCCCAAACTAGCACCTTAATTTAAATCTCCAAATAGTTTCTAAGTCATTCATAGCTAGATTAGAGCCTAATTACTAATCCAATTATGTTAGCTAGGTCTCCATGGTCATGGTTAGTCTCTAGACAAAGTAGTTCTAAGGTTTCACTAGCAAATGACAAAATCACAATACACCAAATTAAATAATACAAAAATAATCAAAATTCACCAATTTATCATTAACATTTAAATCCATTATTTAATAACTAACATGATCAATTTTTACAAAAGTTCAAAATTATCCTCTTGTTAGAAAAGTGGTAGTTACAATAGTAAAGATAATTTTATGGAAAAGTAAATGGAAGAAATTATCTAATGTACTACAAGAAAAATATGATAAGGAGACATTGAGGCCATAATTCTTCCCAACCACATGAAAGTTTGCCTAGTGTCCTTGGAAGAATTGATGTCGTAGTCATGTAGAATGTTAAAAGGTTCTGAGTATTGGGCAATGTTGTAAATTTCGGTAGGCGGATTCGGTGCGGCAAAGGGACGCCTAGCGCCTAGGCCGCCTAGGCGGCGCCTAGGCGCCGCCTAGGCGGCCGCACAGGAAAAAAAAAAATTTTTTTTTTTTTTTTTTTTAAGTTTTGGTTTTTAATTTTGAAAATTTTTGATATTTTTTTTGAAATTTTTTGAAATTTGAAATTTTATTTATTTATTATTAAATTTAATGATTTTTTATTATTAGTTTTTTTAGAATCTGAATTTTTTTGAATTTTATAAACTGAAATTTCAAATTTCAGAAATTTCAAATTTCAAAATTCAAAATTTTGAATTTCCCGCTTTGCCGAACAGGCCGAACAGGGGCCGATTTGGCCGAACAGGCCCGCCTAGGCGCCGAACAGGCCCGCCTAGGGCCGAACTGGCGCCTAGGTGGCCGAACAGGGGGTTTTCGGTGCGGCGGGCGGCCGCCTAGCGCCTAGGCGCCGCCTAGGCGGCCGCCTAGGCCGATTTTTAGAACACTGGTATTGGGAACAGACACGAAACCACTAGAATGAATCCTTTTCAAACAAAAAGAGAAACAACTGAGAAACGAAGTGAAATGCTCACCTTTATGCGATGAGAAATTCCTGCATACAAGAGCAAACTGAAAATATTCCAATCTACGTTTAACGACATACCATCGATATAGCAACGATATACCGTATGAACACATAATTTCACGCAAAAGTTATTGAACAATTTTGTCACTTTTAAGCGTATTGACGGTATGCCGATAATATTATAATCAGTATATTGTGTCATGTCCCGGTCGCGAAGAAACGATCATCCTAGCTAAGGCATGATATGCGTGAGCCTAGGTTGAGATCGCACAAGGCGGGTTCCATAACGGTCGACTACAGCAGTTTGCGACGGGGTCGTCGCATAGAAGTCCCAAACAGAGAAGTTGAATAACACAGACATGTACAAAATGATAATCTTTATTGATATTGAAAATAAGATTACAAGACATGAAACCAAGATTACAAGTAATTCAAGCTCACTTTCTTTATGAATACAAACATTCAGCTCTCTCTTTATACAATTATAATCGCTCATGCCCGAAGGCTTATAACTTTGCGGATGCTTTAGAAGACGAAGTCCATACATTATGTCTCATATAGGTGAAGTCTTCAACGTGGTCGTACGTCTCAAAATGCCAAGGAACTCTATGCCTCAGCGCGTCCAAGCGAGCTCTGTCGCGATGAGAAAGTACATGTAACATGCACATAAAAACTGTTGGATGGTTAGTACACAACCGTACTAATGAGTGAGCCCCTCGCCCACCAATACAAAGCCAACATGTTCATTTAATGAGTGCAACTATTCCTTTGATTGTCCTTCTATTCTTGCCTTATGATCAATTTGATGACTTAGACTCCTAGCCTATTCGTGTTGCAACTAACGTAATCGTACTATCAATTCCTTGAGACTGTGCTACAAAACCCAGTTATACAAGCATTATGGTCGTGCCATAAGATTTATTTGTGTGACAAACATCAAGGTCATGCCTCGCAACACAGTGTGACTCATTCATACTTGCCTTACGGTCTTTCTTGTTTCAAGGATGATCTAATTTTAAAAGAATTTAGATGTTATTTTTACTAACTCCTGATATATTTTATTATCTTATGAAGGCCAAGTTACTGAATTTAGAATCCAAAATACATGGAAGGAGACTATAACTACATGAGATGATAATACGAAATTGAGTAAAGGATTGGTAGGAGAATGATTAGGAATTGGTAGGACATAAGATTTTTGAATTATAGGAAAATTTAGAGACTTGGGTAAGACTTATAAATTTTAAGAAGGAAGATAGTTGAGGCATGAGGATATGTGAAGGTTGATTTTAAATAATGACGAATAAATTTTATATGGTATTGACATTAATACGAGGAGTATAGATTTGGATAGTATCCAAGGATTTTATAAACCCTAATACAAGGATTCGAATTTAAATTAAGGACGAGGTGGGGGAATTTGGACTCTCAAGATGACTAAGTTGAAAAGGATCACAAAATCAAGAAGAAAAAAAAAGAAGATTTGACTTCCGACAACTTGGTAACAGATATAGTAGAGTGAGATGACTATGCATATTAATTTTACCCCTGAATCATGCGTAAAATTTGATCTTCGATCACAACTATCTGATTTGATTACGAACTTAGTCCTGTCAGAATCGAATTTGATCATATCTGAATAAATTTTCTTGTCGTGCCTAAATTTTGATTCTCTAGTCACTCGTGCTCAGATTTCATACCTAATCATGACTTGGTTTAAAAAAATTTGTAGCTCTATCCTAAATCATGCCTAAGCGATTTAAGTTATTTTCAGGATCTTAATCGCGTTGGAGCGTCGATTGTTGTCATTCGTGACCTAACTATAATTGTGATCCTGAGATTCTAAACCGTGCCTATAAGATTGTGGCTTCGAATCTCAATCATCCCAAAATTTTTGTTTTTGGTCATACCTAAGTTCTATTCCTTGATCGTGCCTGTGCGACTTTGAGTCTGATTTTCATCAAACCTAGGCTACTGATCATTCTATACTTGAATTTCGATTATACCTTCGATTCTCCTAGCCATGACTGAGATCGTGACTAAAAAACTTGAATTTATTTCTAAAATTGTGCCTATATAATGTCGTCCATATTTCGATTTATCGTGCAAAAATCATTAGTCATGCCTAAGTGATTTTGAATTCGATTATCTTGACCGCGTCAAGTCATCATTCTTTGATCGTACCTAAGGTATTAACTAAACTATCTATCATATTTTGATCTCTCTGCCAACCTTAAATTTCGAGGACAAAATTTCTTTCAGGATGGTAGATTTGTAACTTTCGTTAACCGAATTATGGAGTTTTTCCAAAATTTTGTATTTTGTATTTTTCTAAATTTTTAAAAATTGTTAATCTCATTGAGTATATTTTCGATCGTAATATGCTATTAGTAATGCTGGGTATTGGTTTTGTAAAACTATTATATGTCAGGTTTTATCCTAGTTGATTTTCCTGCTTATTTTCTTGAATATATATAAGTTATAAATATTACTTTTATACAAAGAAAAGATTGGTCAAAATATTATTGTAAATAAAAATACTTTTATTACTATTTTGTTTTAATCCTAAAGTTTATATGAAATTGTAAATAATTCTGTTTTTCTCTCGTATCGGTTTAAGGCCATTTCGATCTTAGTTCTAGCCTAACAAGTTTGACTTGGATCATGGACTAGGTCCTTTGGGTTTAAGTAGTAATTGATAGTAGTAGCTAAATTATAATTAGCTAGTGGTTAATTAGTATTAATTAATTAATTAATTATTAACTGTTAGTGTTAGTAGCTAGTAGTTTTTTTTTACTAATTTTCTAGTTGTATTACATTTACAATTCTGCCATTAGAGTTTCCTACTCTATCCAACCTATATATATTGGGGACCCCCCAATATTACACATAGCAAATCCTAGACACCTAAAATTCCTACACTGCAGCCGTTACTGCCTCTCCTCTGCCCACTCCTCCACGGCAACACCCACCATTTCAACCACCCGGCTATCGCCGGAGCTCCGCTCCTTCTCCCTGCTGCCCCGACACTCTGGCAACCGCAACCATCATCACCACTATGACTGGCCAGATTTCCTGGCCACCCTCTTTTCCCACGACAACACCACCAGTCCCGACCCCAGCCTATCTTGGCCAGTGGCCGCCCGTACCCCCGCTCCACCATTACAGCCAACACCACGCCATCACAACCACCCCTTACGTCCCGATCCTCCACCGCCTACCAAGGCCACCCTCGCCAAGATCAATACCCCACCTGCATTGTCATCACCATTATCACAGAGCAGAGGGGGAGGGAAACAATTACTCACCTGAGCTGCGCCATCGCCCTGCCTTCCCGAGCTGCCCTCCTGTGCACGACCGCGACTCCAGATCTAGTCGACCCCGGCCTCGACCACCGCGACCCCAACCCTTCCATGCACGGACGCCAGATCCAGCGCCAAAGGGAAGCTATGCTCCAGTGATCGGCCCACCATGCTCCGGCGAGCTCGACGCTGTGCCACCGACGCCTGCTCCGGCCTTTCACCGACGAACGTTATTGTCGCACCATCAGCCGCATCGCATCGCTCCTTTGTCGACCACGGCAGCACCGTGCTCCGGCAAGCGGTCGTCGCTCTGGTAATGACGCACTCCTCGCCCTTCACTTCTCTCTTCAATTTCGATTTACGGATTTGGAATAGATTAGAGAAGTTAGCAGCTCTTTCCCCTCTCTATATCCCTATTTCCCCCTCGATTTATTTTGGGAAGTTAGGGCACAGAAGACCCTCCCTCCCCTCTCTAGTATATGCTTAGTAATAATTATTGTTTCTAATTATTGATAATTCTTTATTACTGAAAGTAGGATACGATGGGGAGAGATTCCTGCCCAAATGCTTCCAAATATTTATCTTCCATTTTTTTTAAAAAATAAATTGGTTGAGTATTTATTAACTGTTTGGACGGATAAGATGGAAGTTGATTTGAGATTTTATTTATCTCCCATAATCCACCGAGAAGAGTACGTTACGGATGATTAGAAGGAAGTTGGTTTTAGATTTTTTAAATTTTCTGCTTTTTTTTGTTAATTAAATTGAAGAGTGGGTTAGGAATGATGAGAATGAAGTTGGTTTTAGATTTTTTTTTTAATCTTCCGTTTTTTTGGTTAATTAAATTGGTTACTGGGCAGGGAAATAGGATTGGCTTCAAGTCTGTCCATATTCATAAAGCCTTTTCCTCTCTTTTTTTCTTTGTTACTTTTACTATTCTATTTCAATTATTACTCCCCAGGAAAAAAAACCTAGAGAGAGAGTGAGGAGGCAATATCGAGGAAGAGGAGTCTGACTTCATCGCCATTGCCAACGTTTATTCGGTCGAGGTATCGATATTCTTCCTCCTCTCGCGATTTTGATTCTTATGGTAAGGATTTTGTGGTCTTTCATTTTGGAATGAATATATGGGTTTTAGAGTAGGAGAAACTCATACATTATAAGATCATACCTATAAACTTTACCAATCTTCTGTGCATTTATCCTTTATTTTCGTTATGGATTCACTACCTACATAGGTAGTGATGACAAACTGAATTTCTTGATATCTTTTTTCCTTTTTACTGACATGAACTATATAGAGAGGAAATGACCTTTAAGATCTGAATGTAAAAGGGATTCATAGAACCAAGGCAACTCCAAACATTTGGTAATACCTATGCTTGCTCGAGCATTATCAATCAATTACCGGAATGTAGGATACAATGAGGAGGGATTCCCACACAAATGCTTCCAGATATTCATCTTCCATTTTTTTAAAAATTAAATTGGTTGAGTATTCATTAACTGTTTGGACGGATAAGATGGAAGTTGATTTAAGATTTTATTTATCTCCCATAACCCACGGAGAAGAGTGGGTTACCGATGATTAGAAGGAAGTTGGCTTTAGATTTTTTAAATCTTCTGATTTTTTTTTGTTAATTAAATTGAATAGTGAGTTACGGATGATGAGAAGGAAGTTGGTTATGAATGATGAGAAGGAAGTTGGTTACGCTTTTTTTTAACTTGCTATACTTTCCTTACAGATGATGAGAAAGTAGTTGGTTTTAGATTTTTTTTTTTAATCTTCCATTTTTTTTGTTAATTAAATTGGTTGAGTACTTATTATCAGTTTGGACGGATAAGACGGAAGTTGATTTAAGGTTTTATTTATCTCCCATGACCCAAGGATGATGAGAAGATTAGGTTACGGATGATTAGAAGAAAGTTGGTTTTAGATTTTTTTTTTTACTCCTTTATTACTGAAAGTAGAATACAATAGGGAGGGATTTCCGCACAATGCTTCCAAATATTCATCTTCCATTTTTTTATATTAAATTGGTTGAGTATTTATTAATTGTTTGGACGGATAAGATGGAAGTTGATTTAAGATTTTATTTATCTCTCATAGCCCACGGAGAAGAGTGGATTACAGATGATTAGAAGGAAGTTGGTTTTAGGTTTTTTAAATCTTCTGATTTTTTTTGTTAATTAAATTGTAGAGTGGGTTACGGATGATGAGAATGAAGTTGGTTATGGATGATTAGAAGGAAGTTTGTTACGTT